>CM064575.1:30637136-30782136 GCA_032716605.1 Paralithodes platypus
TCCTACACAGCCTCTCCGTTATCCTAACATACTGGACTCTCTGACCCGCGCCATGTATATACTCCCCTGTTGTCCCTCCTACACAGCCTCTCCGTTATCCAAACATACTGGACTCTCTGACCCGCGCCATGTATATACTCCCCTGTTGTCCCTCCTACACAGCCTCTCCGTTATCCAAACATACTGGACCCTCTGACCCGCGCCATGTATATACTCCCCTGTTGTCCCTCCTGCACAGCCTCTCCGTTATCCTAACATACTGGACTCTCTGACCCGCGCCATGTATATACTCCCCTGTTGTCCCTCCTACACAGCCTCTCCGTTATCCTAACATACTGGACTCTCTGACCCGCGCCATGTATATACTCCCCTGTTGTCCCTCCTACACAGCCTCTCCGTTATCCAAACATACTGGACCCTCTGACCCGCGCCATGTATATACTCCCCTGTTGTCCCTCCTACACAGCCTCTCCGTTATCCAAACATACTGGACCCTCTGACCCGCGCCATGTATACACTCCCCTGTTGTCCCTCCTACACAGCCTCTCCGTTATCCAAACATACTGGACTCTCTGACCCGCGCCATGTAAAGCAAATACCCGCAAAAAGCTTTTCCATTTGACCCATCAAGTATTTAGGCCTACAAGGATGAGGTCAGGTCAGAAGGAGAGGTCAGTAGGTCAGCGGAGAGTGAAAGCGGGTTGGTGTATATGCTGGTATGGTCATTCCTGCCGCGATCCAAAACGGCGCGATACCAAAACGGCCGCGATCCCAAAACAGCCGCGTTCCAAACCGGCCGCGATCCAAAACGGCCGCAATTCAATATGGCTGACATAGAAAATACTGGCGCAATAAAAAACGGCCGCTATCCAAAAAGACCTGCTGTAAACTATTTGACATGGAAGAGTCCATCACAGCGATGATGAAGGGGAGGATACTATACAAAACCACAATAATTCTTAAACGGTTGAAATTTAGAATGTTTGTGATAGTACATATTACGCTTAGAATCATCCATATAATCATATCATAAAGATTGCAATGTCTATTTCGGGACAGCCTGTACACACTACGTTGTGTATGCTCAATTTATACCTTTATTGTTTGTCATCACTCGCTTTTCACCCACTTATGGACTCCATCAGTACAAGAGAGCGCCATTATTATTTCATTATGGACAATATTATATAAAATAATGTGCTTTGCTTAATGGGGCGTATATTTATTTGCTCATTTATGAATTTTTATAATATTTGTTTAGTTTTGTCCCTACAACTCCATTAAACTTAGGAAAACACCCCATAAGACATATTTGTACATTTTTCGATAGAAAGCATGTCCTAGCCAAAGGCCGGTTCCTCTTAAACTACAGTCTCGCTATCGCTCGCTAGGAAAAAAATCGACACCTAAATGACACGAAAAGTCCAAATATTGACAAAGAAATTGGGTGAATTATCTTAAATTCGCCAAACTAATGAATCAAACGCCTTAACATATCAAAACTAACATGAGGGAGAAGAGATGTCCCAAAAAAGCGAGCGACTGCTTCCCCCTTAATCTCCCCTTCGGGTGCGAGGCGTACCGTTTTGATAGCCCCCCCCCCCCCCCCAACAACAACAACAACAACAACAACAAAACACGTCTACAACATCACCCACGGCCTTCCAGTCGACTTTAGAGACGGGGAGGGGGAGGGGGAGGGGGAGGGGGGGATAGTCTGTTTATCTGGCCCCCCTTCTCACTCTATTTCAGCCCAATTAGTGTTCAGATTTTAAAACGTTTGCTTCATTAGTTTGGCGATTTTATAACATTTCACCCGTTTCGTTATCATTTCTATAACAGTTCAACACATTTCGTTGTCAATATTTAGACCTTTCGTGCAATTTAGGTGTCAATTTTTTTCCTGGCGAGTGATGGCAAGCCTGTCGTATAGAAGTAAGCGGCCTCCGGCCGAAAAATGTACACATTTCTCTAGAAGGGCGTCTTGGGGATGTTTGTTTAAGCTTAATGGAGGTCTAGGGAGGAAACTAAAAAAATATATATATAAAGATAGAATATACAATTCAAGGGAAGATGGCTCTTTTTTATTTTTGTTAGTCTAATAATTAATGTATTCGATTATTTCTTAGTTTCCTCCCTAGACCTCCATCAAGCTTAGAAAAACACCCCCTTTCGAGATAGATGTGTACATTTTCGGTAGAAAAATGTCCCGGCCTCTTAAAATGTCAGGCTCGCTATTGCATGCCAAAACAAATGGACACCTAAACGGCACGAAAGGTCTTAAAATAAACAAGGAAATGGAGCGAAAGGTATTACAATCGTCAAACTAATGGTTCGAACGTCTTATAATCTCAAAACAAATGGGGCTTAACACGAGGGAGAAAGGGGAACAGAAAATCGACCCATCTCCCCTTGATACGCCCATCCCACCAACAATTTTATTATCAGACATAACCAGCAACAAGGCTGCTTAAAAGGGGAGTGTTATGGACCCCCTTCTCCCACATGTTTAGCCCCATTATTTGTTTGAGATTTTAAGACATTCGCCCCATTAGTTTGGCGGCTTTAGACCTTTCATGACATGTAGGTGTCGTTGTTTTCCTGGCGAGCGATAGTGAGCCTGCTACTAAAGCATAAAAGGTCTTGACAAAGAAATGAGGCGCAAGGTCTCAAAATCGCCAAATTAATAGCCGGCACGTCTTAGCATTCACCCGCCGGCTTTAGCATCGCCAACAGCCCCGCATCGCCACTGAGAAAACTCGATCCTAATTTGAGTATTTCATATCCTAATTCCCTTTATTCATTGCATGAACAGTAGTTAAGTGCTTGTTTAACCTCCACATAGTTCTGTAGTTGCCGTGCATGTTATTTTATTGCTTTTCTGACTGATAAACATTGTTGTTTACATTTGTTATCCTAGCTTGTAGCAGACGACGCACGCGCACCTCTAATCGACCTAGCTTTGTATTTTCTTATTAACTCTAGTAGGTATCGTATTCAGTATCCTACTGTAGCTATATATATCTGTAATTTTAGTTGTTGCTTGCATGATCTTGTAGTAACCTTTGACTGATAACTTTGTTTATCTAAATATAATCCTGTTTGACTAGCCTACAGTGACACCAGCGCCATCTGTTGATACAGTATATTAACCCCTTGTGTGCAGTTACACTTTATTTTTATATAATCTCTATTTGGTGAATCGTATATTTAGTCACATATTCTATTATATATATATATATTTGTTTTGCTTTTTTAGGTAGGTTATCACCCCTGGTAGCCTACTTCTGCATATTTCATACTTTTCTGTTTTCGGTTAGTCTAGGCTATCATCCCTGGTGGCCTATTTCTGCGTACGGTACTTCAATTTTTAAATTTTCAGTTAGGCTATCACCGCTGGTGGCCTATTTCTGCGTACCGGTATTTCATAATTTTTGTTTTCGGTTAATTTTGTTTTCGGTTAGTCTAGGCTATCATCCCTGGTGGCCTATTTCTGCGTACTTCAATTTTTAAATTTTCAGTTAGGCTATCACCGCTGGTGGCCTATTTCTGCGTACCAGTATTTCATAATTTTTGTTTTCGGTTAGTCTAGGCTATCACCGCTGGTGGCCTATTTCTGTGTACCGGTATTTCATAATTTTTGTTTTCGGTTATTTTTGTTTTCGGTTAGTCTAGGCTATCATCCCTGGTGGCCTATTTCTGCGTACTTCAATTTTTAAATTTTCAGTTAGGCTATCACCGCTGGTGACCTATTTCTGCGTACCGGTATTTCATAATTTTTGTTTTCGGTTAGGATAGGCTATAACCCCTGGTGGCCTATTTCTGTTTAAATAAACATAAAATTGTTTTCGGTTCGGCTATCACTGCGTATTCAAATTTAATTTTGTTTTGTTTTAATTTTTGGTTAGGCTATCACCGCTGATAACCTATTTGTGTGTATTTCAACATTTTTGTTTTCGGTTAGGCCTATTTAAGTAAGTGAAGCGACCTGAAGGGAGTGAAGTGTTTTTTAAAGTGAGTTTAGTGTTTTTAAAGTGAGTTAAGTGTTTTTAAGTGAGTGAAGTGAACTGAAGAAAGTGATCGTCGCCATGCCTCGTGCCTGTACGAACTGCGCCGGTAGGTTTGGTGCTTCCATGTTTGCTCCTGCCGATCCACAAGTCTGCCGACTCTGCCAGCAACGAGGGGATTTGACAGCAAAATTGGATGAAGCCCTCAACAAGATCAACGCCCTCACCAGGAAGCTGGAATCACTCCAAGAGTTTGTAACACTCAACGTTGGAGTATCACTAACTCAAATTGTTTCAACTCCAGCATCCACCACCGCCCCAACGTCATCTGCCAACAATCCAACACCTGCAGTAGACACTGCAGCAGATGCTTCTGATGAACCTGAGCCGACATCAAACCAGGACAGCCGCCCTGTTCACCTTAGTCTCTCCCCCACTCCTCGTGCAAGAAGCCTGCTAGCACGAACAGTACCAACCCCTCGCCCCCGTTCTAACCACTCCTCTCCCCGACCTGTACGTAGAGTCCCGCCACCACAGGTTTCCGGATTTACACCAGTGAGGAATGGTGCACGGCCAACGCAGAAAAGGTCTCATCTACCAGTCACAATGTCCAACAGATTTGAGATATTGGTAGAGATGGAAGACGAACCAGAAGAGACCAGGCTCGTGGGGGATTCCATCCTACGAGGACAGGTCGAAGAGTTCTGCGACAGAGTCCCAAATCAACGAAAAAGATTTTGCATCCCAGGAGCTGGACTGGACGACATTGTGGAAGCCTTCGAAGATACCACAAAGGATGCAAATGAAAATACCCTTTTTGTCATCCATGCTGGTTCAAATGACGTCATGCGCACCAGATCCGAAGAGTTGATGGAGAAATATCGCAAGATGATCCAGCACTACAAAAACAAGTCAGGGAATATCATCATCTCAGGCATTCTCCCCAAGATCGACGCACCTGACAAATTCTACGACAAGGCTTTCAGCACAAATAGCCGACTAAAACATTTGTGTCTGAGGGAAGAAGTTGAATTCATCAACCTCTGGGACAACTTCTACAACCAGCCTACTCTGTTCCGCAAGGATGGCACTCATCTAAACCCTGTGGGTTCAGCACGCATGGGTCGTCTCCTACACGAAGCAGTCCGCAGCCATGGATCAAAAAACGCCATCCGAGAAGAAGCAGCAGTGACATAAATCATCCAACGCCAAGAAAAAAACAGAGGCAACCGAGGACCACCAGCGATAAGGACCGAAGACAGCGAGGACCGAGGACAGCCATGAACATAAATGTAGATCCGACAAGAACCAAAAATATTATTAAAGAGCGTTCCGTGAGTTCTAAAATAACAAATTTAAAGGTTTTCTATGCAAACGCTCGTAGCATACGCAATAAATTTTCAGATTTAGAGGAGCTAGTGTTTACAGAAAATTATGATGTGATTGGCATAACAGAATCTTGGCTCAATACAGAAGATAGAGACTTTTTAGCAGAGTATTCACTTCCCGGTTATGTAATGTTTGAGAAAAGCCGAATAAATCGAAATGGAGGTGGCGTTTTACTTTATATCAAAGAAAGTCTTAACCCTACCCTCTTGTCAAAACCTCAAATTGTGAACGTCGACGCATCTTTTGTGCTAATAAAGAATAATAAAGGTACCAAAATAATACTTGCATTAATATACAGACCTCCAGCTCAATCAGTGCAAACTGACCGAGAAATTTACGAACAAATTGCAGATGTAAGTAACTCACAAGATACCGTAATTTTTGGTGACTTTAATTTACCTGTGACCAAGTGGGGCGATACTCTTACTTCACACTCCGGACATGACTTGTATACGAACTTGCAAGAGAGTTCGCTTTATCAATTTGTTGGAACGCCGACCCGTGGTAATAACGTTCTTGACATTGTACTTGCAACAAAAGAAGAATTAATAGAGAATTTGAATGTTGGTGATGAATTCAGTAACAGCGACCATCGTACGATAACTTTCACTTTAAAGTTTACTAGTAACGAACCAAATAGTAGCATCGAAAAAGTCCCTAATTTCAAGAAAGCAAACTTCCATAAACTTAGAGCTATGTTTAAAGAAACTGACTGGAGCTTTTTAATTCACAATAACGACATAAATACATCTTGGAAGTTATTCGAAGCCACTTTCCTAAAAGCAGTGCAAGACTGCATACCATCAAAAACTCGGCGTCCAGGCCATAATAATAAGCCCAAATGGTGGAATAAAGATATTTCAAACTGCCTGCTTGCTAAAAAATGTGCTAATGATAGATTAAAATCCTCACAAAATGACGAAGAACGGCTGAAATTTGTAGAGCTACGACGCAAAGCCAAAAAGTTAATTAAGCAAAGTAAAAAGACCTTAGAGTTACATATTGCGAATCAAAGTAAAACAAACCCGAAAGAATTCTATAGTTATATCAGAAAGAAAAAAGTTGTTACTTCAACTGTTGGACCGTTAGTCGATGAAAATGGAGAATACACCAAAGACGAAGAACAAATGAGTAATGCCCTCAATACCTTCTTTGCATCAGTTTTTACAACAGAAGACCTCAGTGATATCCCTACACCATCGCCGATTCAGATTGATAATTCAGATGTTCTAAGCAATATCACCGTTACAGAGAGAGAAGTATTGAATTGTTTAGATAAACTCAAGGTAAATAAAACGCCTGGACCTGATACAATCTCGCCTAGAGTTCTAAAGGAAGCTAAGGATGAGCTCTCTAAACCACTGACATTACTATTCAATAAATCCTTGCAGTCTGGAACTATGCCTGATCAGTGGAAGCTAGCCAACGTAACACCGATATTCAAAAAGGCAGCAAATCCCTACCCAGTAACTATCGTCCAATTAGCTTAACCTCAGTTGTATGTAAAATGCTAGAAACGGTCATACGAGACAGACTCGTAAATCACTTAGAGGAAAATAACATACTTAAAGATACTCAACACGGCTTTCGTAAAAAACGTTCCTGTTTAACAAACCTCTTAGACTTCTTCCACGATATCCTCAACCTCTACGATGAGAGTAAAGCTGTAGATATTATATACCTTGATTTTCAAAAGGCCTTTGACAAAGTTCCCCACAAACGTTTACTGCTAAAACTAAAAGCGCATGGAATACAAGACGGTGTGTTAAAATGGATAGAAAATTGGCTCAGCGACAGAAAGCAAAGAGTAGTCATAAACGGTAAGGCATCAAAATGGACCAATGTAAGTAGCGGGGTACCCCAGGGATCAGTACTAGGACCAATTCTCTTTCTAATTTACATCAACGACATAGATGAGGGTCTCACCTGTACAATCTCAAAATTTGCTGACGATACAAAAATTGCAAATAGCGTACTCTCAAAAGAACAAGTTGACGATATGCAACACAATCTAGATAAATTGTCATGTTGGGCCCAAATTTGGCAAATGAGTTTCAATGCGGATAAATGTAAAGTACTACATATCGGATACCTAAATGAGAAAGCAAACTATTCGATGAATGGCACTCAGCTTAAGAATGTAAACAGAGAAACCGATCTGGGAGTAACAATATCGAGTAACCTAAAACCGAGTCAACAATGTTCAGAAGTTGTTAAGAAGGCAAACAAAATAATTGGCTTTATAGGCAGGTCATTTGAGCATAAATCCAAAGAAGTTATCCTAACCCTTTACAATTCCTTAGTCCGCCCTCTTCTGGAATACTGCGTTCAATCCTGGTGCCCTTATTACCAAAAAGATATAAACAAGCTAGAACGAGTTCAACGTAGAGTTACCAAAATGATACCTAGCCTAAAGAACAAACCATACGAAGAGCGTCTTAGAGAATTAAATCTATTTCCTTTAACCCAGCGCAGATTAAGAGGTGACTTAATTCAAGTGTTCAAAATCATCAAAGGCATCGACAATATGAACTGTAGTAAGTACTTCACTATCGACCAATCTAATTACATGCGGGGAAACGGTTGCAAAATTATTGGTAAATCTTTTAACTCACACGAATCTAAGAATTTCTTCTTCAATCGAGTTGTCAACTTGTGGAATGGGCTTCCCCGAAACGTTATAGACTGCATCACCGTTGATTCATTTAAACTCCGCCTAGACAAATATCTCGCATCAAACCCGCGACTGACTGCGTTTGTAAATGAATAACTTTATTTTATTCCCCCCCTCAGTTACTAACCCATCTGTCCCCTACTAACTTCCTAATCCTGCCACGGACATTAGTTCCAGGGCAGTATTTCCCTTTCCAATGTTCCCTTACCCACTCTAAACCACTGTTTGGACACTTGATCCTCAGTGTTTTGGAGGACAAGCAACCTAGAAGGGTCACTAGATATGTTGTTGCTTGATTTCCTTTGTACTCCTTTGTACTTTGTACACAACGAAGAGGGCTAAACATGAGAGAGAAAGGGGTCCAGAAATCCCCTCCCCCTCCCCCCCAGTATGATAGAATAGAAAGTATATTGTAAACAAAGTCATGATATTGATAGCGCTACCTACAATATCACCAAATATACATTCTCAGGTAAAAAAAAAAAAAAAAAAAAACGCACACACACCTACACACTGTGACTTTAACCACTCCGTTAGAAGCGCATGGCTTGTCCTACAGTGACTCGCTAGGATCGCCAGGGCAGTGGATGCGGCTACAGTTTATGTATTAGGGTGTGCTTTATTTCATATGAAAGCTCGTGTCATGGGCAGTCCAGAAAGGCTCTTTGTTTTCACCCATGTCAAGGCTTTATATATTTAATTGTAAAGTATATGTTTTATCATTAACTAGTAATGATGGGATCTGGGAGAGAGAGAGAGAGTAGAACAGAGTGATAGGGGGCGCGCAGTGTTTTTGTCCCGCTCGATGACGTCACGGCTGGCTGCCTCGTGGGGGATGGTTGAGGGAGGTCCTTACCATGTTGCTAGCTTCTTTGTTAGTGGCTAGAGGACTTGTTACCGCTTTACTTTGCGCGGTAAAAACTAGTCCCGGTATATATACAGGTTCCTCGCCACTCTCTCCCTCAGATCTGGTTTCTAGAACGCATCTATCTTATCCCTTGATACCTGTTCCCCGTTCTGCACCTGAGAATCTTTTCCTCTGCCTACCTCTCTCCTTTTCCATATCTTTCACCACCTTTTATTAATACCATATCCCCTCTGGTTAACTCTGCAAAATCAGCTTTATGCTGGCCAGTTGTATTGTGCGTTAAGGTCTGATATAACCTATGTATGTTTAGTTGTTAAGATAAGTTGATCACGAAGCATTGGTTGGCATTCATATTGTTTAGTACCGCTTCCTATAAGTATTAGTGTTCTGCTGGATTAGATAATGCTAGACTAGGGGTCTGATATTATAAGGTATTGTTTCCGATGAGTACTGGCTTTAGTTAAAAGCTGCACGACATACCTGAGAACTGGAGTTGATTGGGTAAATTCTAGTCTGTGTGCCATTGAGAATAGAGCATGCACGAATGAGGGCTTTTTGCCTATACCATTCTGCACTGTTCTAGTCTCGATTGTTTGTCTTTGAGGTACGCCAGGAGAACGCTTGATACTTCGGTATTAAGGTTTCTCAAGAGAGCTACCCTTCCCTATAACGTAATATTTGACGCACAGACTTGAGATTTGCACTAGGCTATGCGGCATGCCATGCGCACCAGTATCTCGTATCATTGACTCTAGCAGTGGTTCTCAACCTGGGAGCCATGGCCCCCAAGGGGGCCAAGGCAAGAATTTAAGGGGGCCATGGTGGGCTGTTGCAAATTATACATTTCTAAATAATGTTAGGAATCTGAATAAAAAAATAATAATTGCATCACTGTCCTGGCAAAGAATTTTTTCTTGTTTTAATTGATTAAGTTGACAATAAAATGTTACATAATATTGTTACGAATGTGTGTGTACGTGTGTATGTATGTATGTGTGCGAAATTGTAATTGTTTGTGCAGTGTAGGTGTGATAGAAAACGCGGAGGAGAACGAACGCGTATGAGACGGGTGAGAGACACCGGGCTAACAGGATCCCCTGGGAAAATTGTTGTGGAGTCTGTACAGACGGGGCTCCAGCGATGCTGGGATCAAAATCAGGGTTCCAGAAGCGTGTCAAGGAAGTAGCTCCGAATGCCAAGGGGGTTCATTGTATGATCCATCGTTTTGCACTGGCGTCAAAAACCCTCCCTGATGAACTTTGCAAGATCCTGGAGGCAGTGGTCAAATGCGTCAATTTGGAAAAGCTGTAGCTCTGAACTCTCGCCTTTTCCAGAACCTTTGTAGAGACATGGATTCGGAGCATGAAGCTCTCCTCTTTTACTCCAAAGTGCGCTGGCTTTCCAAGGGCAATGTTGTGAATCGAGTGTTTGAACTTCGGGGGGAGCTTAAATTGTTCCTGGAAATGCAAGTGAAAGATGATCTGTTGAGTCACTTCAATGAGGTTTTGTGGGAGCCACGTCTTGCATATTTAGCAGATATATTTGAGCAGCTAAATAGGTTGAATCTGAAGCTACAGGGCAAGGAAAGAAATGTGTTTCACCTGATGGATTGTCTTCGTGGATTTCTTGCCAAGCTCCAGAATTGGCAAAGGAAAGTCGGTGCCGGGAATGTTGCCATGTTTGAAAACCTTTCAGCTGTCCTTGACGAGAATGAAGAAGATAGTCTGTTTGACCCATTACTTAAAACTGAAATAACTCAGCATCTGAGATCCTTGGAAAGTGAACTTAATAGGTACTTCCCAGAATTCGAGGAGGAAGAAGTGAAGTTGGTAATGAATCCATTCTCTGGCACTCTTGATATTACTACCATTCCCAGTGATGTTCAGGACGAGTTCCTTGATCTCAAACATGATTCTGCTACCAAATATCTCTATGAAGAAAAATCTCTGAATGTATTCTGGTGTTCAATGCATCAGTCATATCCAAAAGTCAGTGAGATTGCACTTCGACTACTCTTGCATTTTTCAACTACCTATTTATGTGAGTCTGGTTTCTCCACCCTTCTACAAATCAAGAATAAGAGCCGGAACCGATTGGATGTGGACCCCGACATTAGATGTGCATTGTCAGTGACACAACCTCGGATTCGTCAACTGATTGAAAAGAAACAATATCAGCCTTCCCACTGATGTGTGATAAAATATGCAGAAATTAATTGAACTTTTTCCCAACCAGATTCAAATTTGCTAGTGTCCGCTAGTCTTTTGTAGGCAAGTGATGTAAGTTAAGCATATCACAGAAATCTATCAAATATAAGATAATTATGACTGTAAACTTTGTAATAAAGCAAGGGTGTTCTCTTCATCAACATTTTATTTTTTATTTTTTTGTTTTACCTTTTTTGGCGGCGTGGGATTTGGGAGAAAAATTAAGGGGAGCCACACGAATGTTGAGAATTCATGAAGGGGGGAATGGAGTGAAAAAGGTTGAGCACCACTGCTCTAGCTAGACTTTATCAGTCACAGTAGACATTAAGTATATTAACCTAATTACTCTTTTTATGCATACCCATATATGATTACACAAACATTTCGCAGCCTAGTTTGATGTATGGAGACACAAACGACTTAGGCTCTTTTTGTTGATAGGAATACTGCATTGTCGTGGCGATTATTATTGTTGTAGTGTTTAGGATATTCTTGGCTCCGACGGCATTATATATTCTGCCTTTTTGTGTGCATAGCCTGCACGAGCATTGTTCCGCTGCCTGCCTTTTTGGGTTCCATTTCCGATACGAGCATCTTTATAGCATCTAACATTTAAAGAAGATTCCTTGTTAGTGTTGAAGGACTTTAGTGAACTTTCTTTCATGCAGAAGTGCCTGACATTTATTGATTAAAGTAACGTAAGCTGTAACTTCTCTTACCACCTTACTTTGCATACCATAACCAAGCACCTTCGGTTATAGGTAGTAATAGGCTGTTTTCACATAACATTAAGCCTAGAGTAGACGCACATTTATTGAGAGTTTGATAGCCTATTATTGCATATAGAACTCTGTAGAGTATTCGTGTTTTTTGTTCACTGGGAATATACATCAGAGGTTGGATCTAGCGCTTTCCGTTGTAGCATTTATGCCATTACTAGTCCAATGAATAAGAGCCCTGATATATTTAAACCTCAGTCGTAACAACACACACACACCTCCGCGTGGCGTAACTATACCTCCCCGTGGCATAACTGATAGCGCATCTGGCTCACAACCAGAAGGTCCCGGGTTCGAGACCCGAGCGGGAAAGAGACATTTGGGCAAGTCTCCTAACGGTGTAGCCTCTGTTCACCTAGCAGTATAAATAGGAACCCAGGAGCGCGTTCAGTCTACCCTATCAGGCAATCCTGTTTCTGTTTGAGCAATCCTGTTTATGATCGCGCAGACTGAACGACATTGATTCTCGTCGCTGATTGGTCAGTGGCTATGAGCATGAAATTCAAATCTTGTTGGCGATGTCTGCGAAGGGTTTACGCCTGTTACAGTGCTTCTTCGGTCTATTAATTTCAATCAAAGTCAAATGGTTTTGTCAAATCAATACATTTTAATATTGGATATTATTATCCATCAATATAGACTATTGGCTAAGGTAGTCACACTGTCAGCTACAGTCGGCAGCCTTGTTGAAGCTCAAGACAGACGGTAGGCTAGGCTACCATCAGGCTATTATATCTTATAATCTAATTAGGAAATGTTGACAAAGTTATTACGGTTCTTATCTGGCAAAGGTAGCTCTTTATTCCCCGTGTAATTTTCAAACAATTCTCCGTTAGTCTATTGGGGAAATAAAAAGTAAATGTTCTTTTCCTGGCGATGTAGGAGTATGAATAGGCTAAATTATATAGTTTATATATATTGTTCTTTCCCTGGCGATGTAGCTAGGCTGAATTAAATAGTAGCCCTCAGTTACTAACCCATATGTCCCCTACTAACTTCCTAGTCCTGCCACGGACATTAGTTCCAGGGCAGTAGTTCCCTTTCCAATGTTCCCTTACCCACCCTAAACCACTGTTTGGACACGATCCTCCGTGTTTTGGAGGACAAGCAGCCTAGAAGGGTCATTAGACCTGTTGTTGCTTGATTTACTTTGTACTCCTTTGTACTCCTTTGTACTATATATATTATCTCTTCCTGGCGATGTATGTATAGGCATACTTTCTTTTCCTGACGATCGATGTGTATATAGGCTATTTGCAAGCCTATATTTGTGGAAGGTTCATAAATATTATTTTTTAACCATTAGATTACCTTTGAAAATTTAACTATAGCGTGGATAGGCTACCTTACTAAACATAGCTTAACTCACCTATCATACTTCGATGCAATTATGCCTCAGAAATTGTTTTTAAGAAATGTAAATAGAGTAATCGATCAATAATAGACAAGCGCCGAAAAACCTGTACATCAAGCTAGGCTATAACCCGTTAAAATATAGGCTACCATTCAATTGGAACATTAACTATAACAATGAAATACAAACCGCATAAAAAACATAATAATCAATCAATAATATAGACAAACGCTCAAAAACCTGTACAGCAAGTTATAACCCATTACAATACATCATTGGCATAGTAACATTACCAATATATAACGATACAAATTAAATAATAACTGCAAAAACAAAACAAAACATTAGCTCATCGAGCCTCGAACCCTTGCGAGTAGGCTTACGGATTTAAAAGCGAAGTCGTTACCAACTAGGCTACGCTTACCGCACTGAAGGCCTGACGAAGTAGCTGTGAGACTTGCGCTCCAAGCTGCTTGTTTTATGTTATATATAGCAAAATGGTCACGATAACTATGATTTTTATAGGTGTGCCACCTTATAATTGAGATTGCGACACATAAGTAACATGGAGGTAGGCTAATTAAGCTTAATTATGATAATATATTGTAGAGGTGAGATTTAGGCGTACAGTTATGATAGCTTCGCTAGTCACCTCCAGGGAGTGTTAGCGTGATCGCCGTCTGATTGCAAACAATCACAAATGTGATTCGTCGAATCAAGGCGATCACGTTCAGTAGAGCTATCCCGTTTGCGCGTTTGGGTAGACTGAACGCGCTCCTGCAGGTATAAGTGGACGAAGTTGTGACGTCCCATCGGGGGTTGGTGATCAGTTACAAGGTGAGATGGGTATCGTACTGGTCAACCTAAGCCTTAGGGTGAGACTGGTACCGTAGTGAGAATGGTATCGTACAGATTAACCTAAGCCTTCGTTTCCAGATGTCGCCAATTGGCTAAAATACAGACTACACACACATCCACAGCCATTCCAACGATACATAAAAAACACTTAACATGCATTTCACGCAATACATTCCCAGTTAAGGAGGCACGATAATAATGAGCTTCGCTCGCATTGCGTGGATTCCCCTTGACGAACAAGCAAGTGAATACACACACACACACACACACACACATTCAATGTAAAATCATGTGCAATATTTCACAACTGGGAATGGGTTCGCCCGGAGCCCAAATAAACATTTGTCATGCAGGTAGGAGGAGGAATTGTAAATACATATAGCTGGATATTTCAGAGCACACTATAAAACAAGCATACAATTCCACTTACTCGAAATTTATCCAGTCGGAATAAAAGCAGTGAAACAGTGAGTTATATTTATGTCTTGATAGCGTAATGTTTTGTGCGCGGAATTTCGGTGTGAGTATCCTGGGTTCGAATCCCTGGAGTACCACATGTATTCATTAGTTTCATTGATTTAATTACATATATTTATTTGCAAGTTAATTGGTGGGTTGGTGAGAATATGAAATTACTATACCCTGTTCCAAGTAAGTAGGCCACAACATTTGAACATCAACCCCTTCTGTACCGGCTCCGTCTTCTCAATTTTATGCTAGCTATAATTAGACGATTGTGTGCAGCTTAAGAAGAATCTGTGGTAGTAAAAGGGGTTCAGTGAGATGGTTCAAAGCTGGATAATTACTGGAGGCCCTTTTGAAACAAAATCAAATCGTCGTATAGTACCCAGAATAATGTTAAAAAGACGTCCCCGGTACAGAAGGGGCTAACTTCAATAACCTCACGAACGACTAGAGTAATCGAGCTAATACTTCTACCATTTGGGAAAGGTCAACCAAAGAATAGGTGTGGATATTTATACCCCATTTGCTCTAGCCCCTATTGAGTGACAGAGGTTAGGGTTTACGATTTCTGACCTACCTTCTTGGAACAGGGTATAGCATTTATTATTCAATTCTAATACTCGTTATAATTAGGCCGATAAACACTTGACCATTAACCTTTTTAGGGAGGGATGGGCGTGGTTATTTCCTCATGTATATATCTTTTTATAATTTTAATTTTTACTTTCCTACCTAGATCTCCATCAAGCTTAAAAAAAAACCCTCCCCAACACCCTCCTACAAGATAAATGTGGACATTTATTGATAGAAAAATGTCTCGGCCGAAGGCCGGTTCCTCTAAAAATACAGGCTCGTTTTCGCTCGCCAGGAAAAAATCGACACCTAAATGACAAGAAAAATCTTAATATTGACAATGAAATGGGGCGAAAGATCTTAAAATCCCCAAACTAATGAGCCGAACGTCTTACCTGTATAATCTGAAAACTAATGGGGCTAAACATGAGGAAGAAGGGGGACCAGAAAAACGACCCATCTCCTCTTATCCCCTTCACCACCATCACGTAATTGCCATCATATTCTGGATACCACTAGGAGATTTTCTTTAGTTTGTAATCTACCACCACGGCTCAAATGGGTAAATACGATCTCAATAAACCTTCTGAATAACATTGGTCCTTTTGAAACTCCATAAAATCGTCAAATTTTAGCCAGAATCAAAGGTAAAAAAGGCGTCATGTTGCTGAAGGATTTAACTAAAAAAGGGCCAAAGTAATGTACTAAATAATTCTACCATTTGGGAAGAGTCAGCCAGGGAATTGGTGTGCAATTTCACAGTCCATTTGCTCAAGCCCCTTTCGGGTTGTAGAGGTCTGGGGTTAGGATTTCTTCTAAAGTCTATATTTTAAGGGGGAGGTAGTCGCTTTTTCTAGACTCCCTGCTTCATCATATTTAGCCCCATTAGTGTTCAGATTTTATGACATTCGTCCTATTAAATTGGCGTTTTTAAGAACATTTGGACGATTTCTTTGTCAATATTAAGGCTTTTCGTGTCATTTTGGTGACGATTTTTTCCTAGAGAGCCTGTAATTCAAGAGGACCGGCCGGGAAATGTTCTATCGAAAAATGTTCAAATTTATCTTGAAAGGAGGGTCTTGGGGTTTTTTTTGTAAGGTGCATGGAGGTCTAGGGAGGAAAATACAAAAAAGTGATGAACAAATATATAAAAGAGCAAATATATACGCCCATCTGATTTTATTTTATAACGAAATAGGATGCTAATTATGAAAACCTGGTGTAAATAAGATATATAGAAGGTTCTTATTTTACCAATAACCCCTTCTGTACCGGTGACTTCATTTTAATTATGTTCTAGCTATATTTAAATAATACAAACAATAATGATAATAATAATAATAATAATAATAATAATATTAATAATAATAATAATACCGGCAATATACTACAACAACAGCAACTACTACTATTACTACTACTAGTACTACTACTACTACTACTACTACTACTACTATTGATGACATAATAGAACATTTAATGAAGTGCAATGATGGCTGTAATTACGGATTTTTTAAGAATCATACATTAGCATAAGCAGATGATTTAGCACTCCTTGCTGGGTCAGTGACTGAAATGGAAAATCTGTATAGTGTATTGTGATCCAGTTTGGAGGACCATAAATCATTGATTAATAAGGATAAAACTAAGTGCATGATTGTTAACCATAAGTCAAACTTCTAAAGACAAAACGTTATTTTAAATAATGATAATATTCAAGTGGTTATTTGCTACAAATATTTAGGACATAACATTTTAAACAAATTTAAAGATCTTAATGATATCGATTTTTGACTAAATAATTTGTATTCTTCTATTAACAGTATTTTTTAAAGATTTTAAGGTTTTAGATATCAATGCTCTTCTATTTGTATTACATTCTTATTGTGTCCCTGATTATGGTCTACCTCTCTGGAATGCCCAGGCAAGTTTTAAGTCTAAAAATGTTAATTGTTTTGAAGTGCCTTAAAGAGAATGTCTGGTGTTCCTCGTTTTTCAAGCAGCCACATTACTGCAAACAACTGTAATCAGTTATTATTAAAACATCATACTGCACTGACTCAAGCAAGATATCTAAAAACAATAATGACACTGCATAACCCACTCATCAGGCATAACATGACTTACCTAAAAGGTGGATTTCTTATTAACAATATCATTGCCTTATTTAAAGCTAACTATAACATAAACATTCTTCAAGAAGATATAGATATCACAACCTCTTGAATATCTTGGGTTCAGAGAGATGAGGAAAGGCGTGGTCCTTGTATATATTATGGCTTCTGAAATATTAATTCTTAGTAATTGCTTTTTTGTACTCTATTAATTAACAATTCAGTGTTTTGTTAACACTTTTTAACTTCATATGATGCTATAATCTAATGTTTGTAATTATATATTTGTAATGTGTTCAATATCCTAGTGTTCTTTACTTTTTATTATTTTGTATATATATTACACATTTGTTTTAAGTAATTTATATATATATGCTTCTTTATCCGATTTTATATTTTTGTTATTTTTTTTTGATAAGTTAGCTTAATTATTTTAAAGGTTACTCTTGTTTTTATGATTTTATTTGTTTCTCATTTTTGTTCTGGCTTTTTTAATTTGTATTTTAATTAATATGCTAAAACAAATGTCCGGTAATTATCTTGTTATCAAGTGATTTTGTTTACAGTTTTATTATTTATTATCACATAATTAGTAATTGTATTGCTTTGTTGTACTCTTTTAATTAACATTTCTGTTGTTTACACTTTTGAACTTCATATGATACCGGTACTATACTATTTAATGTTTGTATTTATATATTTGTTAAGGTGTTCAATATCTTGGTTGTCTTTACTTTTTTAATATGTTTTATATTACACACTTGTTTTAAGTAATTTCTTAAAATTATACACTTCTTTATCAGATCTTATAATTTGTTTACAATTGTTTGGATAAGTTAATTCTCGTATAGGTTACTATTGATTTTGTGAGTTTATACTTTTCTCAATTTCTTTTCTGGCTTTTACATTTTAATTTTATATGATAAAACAAATTTCAAGTAATTATCTTTGTATTAAGTTATTTTGCTTACATCTTCATTTATTAATATCACATACTTATTGATTAGGCAGAGTCTGCAAACTACTAAGAAAGTCTTAAAGAAAAGACCTTTATGATGATCTTACGAATGTAGTTATTAGCATATACTGTAAATTGTGTATATTATTACTCTACTACTGTAAATAACTTATTTATTGTAATTATTGTATATATGTAAGAACTTACGAAATTAAATTAACGAACGAACGAACGAACAACTAATACTGATATAAATAACTCTTCCTTCACTTACCTTCCACTATAGAAACCAATATATCTGTAAAACTAAACACCTCCAGTAATAGTTAGTTAGTTAAAATAAGACTTCAGAGGCTATCAACCCTTTTGGATTATTAAGCCAGCACACTGTAAGTCAAGACTAGCGTCAGGACTGGAGCCCCTTTTCGAAAACTCCAGTCTCTTGCTCTCCTCCAGTATATAAATATCATCTTTCTGTGTATATGGTCGACCAGTTCTATATTCACTAGTAACGAATATAAATGTAGAATTGGTCCAAAATGTATACATTTTAGGTTCTACCATACTCCCTCCCACTGCCTCACACGCACGTTACATTTTATGTACGTATGTATTTTTCTTCCTATCAACATACACACAATCTCTCTCCCCCTCTTTTTCTCTCTCTCTCTCGCACTCTCACTCTCTCTCTCTCGGTTTTTCTCTCTCTCTCTCTCTATTTCTCTCTCTCTCTCTCTCTCTCTCTCTCTCTCTTTATCTATATATATATATATATATATATATATATATATATATATATATATATATATATATATACACCACGTGAGAGGGGCGGGGCAGCTGTGGCGTGGTGAGCAACCCCCTACTCTCACCTACTCCGACCACCTGTAATTGGACAGACACCAGCCCCCCTCGTGTGACTGGTCGCGGCACCTTGGACCTGATGACTAACCCCTGAACCAAGCTCTGATTGGACTAGTGTGGTGATGGACTTGTATATAAGGACAGATATTTGATAGATCAAATCAGTTACATTCTGAGCTGTGGGGAGTAAAGAGCTGCATGGAGGAACAGGCTTGTATAGGTTTTTATTTTATTTTAGTGCGTGCCCGAACCACTACTCGTTAGTTCGTGAGTGAACTCGTGACTGTTGATTAACCAGAGGTATGTCGGAAACATAGCCTCATTATTGATTTAAGATTTTGTGATTCGAGAGACATATTTTGGATTGGAGTTAAAATTTATGATAAGATAAATTTTGTTATTAGATATAGTAACTCATTTATATGGCTTGATATTGTACTAAATGTTACTTAAACTATTTGATGAACTTCTATTGTTATTACTGATTAACCCTCCTGGCCCGGGCAGGTCCTCCAAAGGACAGTGTGGGCTACCCGGGCGATCTGGCCGAAAAACGTCTAGGCCTAGGCTACCGTATTTTTGTTTAGTTTAACTGCTAGAAATGTCCCACACATCTATAAACATAGTGCGGTTTCCAATCTGTACACTGGCGTTGAGTAGAGCTCTCTAAGTCAACTGGTTCAGTTGTGATGACAATATCCGTGGAGCGAATTTTGCCGCGATGTTGACAATATCGGAGCTTTTCAGACACTAATTTCGTCTGACGTCACAACAATAACATTGATCCGACATCTCCTTATTGTTTTCGGATGTGCGGTGATGCAACGATCGGCTTTGTTTACATGCGTCGGACGCACGGCGTTCAGACGAAGCTGAATAGGCTTTCAAGCTTAATATCTCCTGAAAGGACACCCGGGCTCCTGCCCTTCTTTCGTGGTGTCCTTTGGAGGACCTGCCCGGGCCAGGAGGGTTAAGCATTGTTGTAAGAAGTCTTATAATGTGTAATTTGACTAGATTGTCTACTTAAGCCTACTAAGCTATCACTTTATTTTATACTTAATGAAATTGGAACGAATGCAAAGTGATCCTGAACTCTATAATATTAATTTCTTTCATTGCTTATTATTTTTGCTTAATTGTAAAATACTTTATTTATGTTTATAAATACAATTCCATTTTATATGTGACTTTGTAATATTCCCTTACCATCTATTACAATTATTAAGTCAATGTCTTTCAGTAAAAACAAAAAATAAGATGAAATATTAAAGAGAGAATACCGGTAATAATAAAATAAGAGAATAATGAGATAAGAGAGAAAGAGTAAAACATTATCTTTAAAGGGTTATTAACAAACTTAAATTGATTATATAAAAAGATCTTAATTTTTATACTTAAATGATAATCAAGATTAATTGCTCTATTCTATAATTCTATAATGACTTAAAAACCCTTGCTTACATACCAAGCTTTTTATATTCGTAATTAAAAGCCTACATAATATTAAACATTAAAATAATCCTGTATGACTTAAAACACTTTCATGATTGATTTATACTGTATAAATAGTCCAAACAACTAAAAGGAAATAAAGTAACATCACGAACTTTGACAATTTAAGTTTTATTGGCCTTCAGCTGTCTTGACACCTTTTCATATTCTCTGTACAGTCTAGATTTACTACGTTAACCACATTCGAATCCAGATACATTTATTATGTTCTATCCAACAACCAACTCTACTCCTAAAATCGATTAATGAAATATTACAAACACATGTGGCAATCCGTGGATTCGAACCCAGGATGCTCACACCGAATATCAACACCTTATGCATTACACCACGAAGGCAGTGACCTTGCTAAGATTCGTTTTGTATAAGTTTCACTAAGTTTCTATTCATATCACTGTAATCATGCCTGTAATTATTAATAAGGAAGATGCTCAGAGCTACGTAGAATCGTCACCCGTAGCCAGTGACATCGATCTCTTGTCCAAGGACGAGCTGAACGTACTAGCCTCGTATCTGGAGTTAACTGTCTCGGACATGGCAAAACCCGAAATGGCACAGACCATAAAGTCCGATTTATTTGGGATTCACGGAGACGAGGGCAGTGAGGATACCGGAGCGACTGGTGGGGGACTCCGTAATGGGATGCAGATGCGGTTTGGTGAGCATTTGCCCGAGGGATTTACCCCTGAGCAATATTTAGATCTAATCAGATTAAATGCTGCCCAGGCAGACTCTCAGCTAGATCATCAGTATCGCATGGCCCAATTAGCTGCTCAAAGTGAGTCCAAAAATAATGTGCTTGCTCACCCTCCGGGATTAACCCTGACTAGTGTAATTCCCCCGTTCACTGAGGATAAAGTTCAGGACTTGTTTGTGTTGTTCGAGGAGGTTGCTGCAGGTATGGGGTGGACAAGAGATCGGTGGCCATTTAAGTTGCAAACGGTTTTGACAGGACAAGCTCGTGCAACATACATTTCAGTAGAGTCTGAGGTTCGGCAAGACTATGACAGTCTCAAAGCAGCCATTCTAAAAACTTACCAACTACAGCCTGAAGCGTATAGACAGACTTTCAGAAGGACTCATAAACAAAATTGAGGAAACTCATACGGTGTTTGCCAGGACCATGAACAAAGCTTTAAATAACTGGCTAACAAGTAAAAATGTCACTGATTTTAAGGGTCTGAAAGAGTTAATCTTGCTTGAGAACTTCCTATGGAAGATAGATTCATCTGTAGCCTATCATTTGAGAGGGAAAAAGGTAGAAACTCTTGCCGAAGCTGCAGACATGGCTGATACGTATGTACTAAACAACAACTTTCGTGGGAAGAAGCCCTATGATAATAATATGTCTTCCAATCACAAATCTGATAACTCTAGTCACTCGCAAAAGCCTGTAACGTCTCTCCATGCAAGCCAAACTAAAAATGCTCCCCCAACTAAGAATGTGACTACTGGTAATGGTAACAGAGGTGGGGCCCAAATCAATAATAATAATAATGCTTATAAGGGGAGTGTATCCCAGAAAGCATGTACTGTACCTATTGTGGCAAGAGATGCCACTTAGCTTATCATTGTTGGGTAAAGGAGAGAGCCGAGAGATCGGGGCCGACAGTAGCTGCAGTAACTGCCTCTCCAAATAACCAAAACCACCCAAATGTGCCTTTGATGCAGGACGCCCGACCGCAGGAGTACCTAGCTAACGTAAATCAGACAGGAAATGGTGTAGTAGCGTGTGTGGTGCAACCCGCAAGGGTTAAGCCTGTCTTAGTAGTCCCAACAGTCCAGGATATCTGCCGTCCCTTTATTTCATCTGGATATGTGAAATTAAATGGTTGTGTACATGAGGTAAAATTCTTGAGAGTTACTGGTACTACTAACACCCTCATGGTGAATCCTTATACTGAATGCCTAACTGGCGAAGCAGTGATAATGAGAAGTGCTGGAGGTATATTTTCTGCTTACTTGGTGAATGGAGAGATTGAGTGTGATTTGCTGAAGGGTGAAGCCTGTATAGCTTTGTGTAGGCCTCAGGACATCCCTGTGCCTGGGGTAAAACTCCTTTTGGGGAATGATGTGGCTGGTGAGAGAGTCCGACCAGACCCCGTTTTGTAACTTTCCCCTGTTGACGAGCCACTGACCGGTGAGCTCGAGAAGGAGATGCCAAAGGTTTTCCCAGTGTGTGCTGTCACTCGATCTATGGCTCAAGTAGCGGTTCCCTCAGATATAATTGTACCAACTGTGTAAGTAGATGAAAGGGATGAAAGAGTAGTGAATGATGCTCTAACTGTGCCTGATGTGGAGACTGTAGTAGATCTGTCTGACACTTTTATGGCGAACCTTGAGCCAAATGATCATGAAACCCCTCCGAATTGTCCTAGTAGCCTGTTAGAGTTGCAGTGAAATTACTGTGAGTGTAAGGAGTTAGCTGCCAGTGCCATGAGTGAAGAGGAGAGTGAGAAGGAGAAGGGTGAATGTTTTTATATGAAGAAAGGAGTTTTGTGGCGTAGATGGAGACCGCCACATAGACCTATTGATGACGGGGTATGGGACATACATCAGGTAGTCATTCCTAAACCTTGTCGTAGAGATATACTGTACTAGAAATGGCCCATAGTATACCTTTAGCAGGGCACTTAGGTGTGAGGAAAACACTAGATCGCATTAGAGCCCACTTGCACTGGCCAGGAATGCGTGCAGATGTAGTGGAGTTCTGTAGAGTGTGTCACACCTGCCAGATGACAGGAAACCCTAATCAAAAGGTGCCTGTACATCCTCTGATGCCCTTGCCATTGTTCGAGAACCCTTTCACTCGGGTGGTAGTGGATATCGTTGGTCCATTGCCAAAGACATCCCAGGGACATATATATTTGTTAACTATAATGGACATGGCAACTCGATACCCAGAGGCTATACCGTTACGAAATACTTAAGCCCAAACAGTCATTAAGGAACTGCTCAAATTCTTCACCAGAATGGGTTTCCCCCACGAGGTGTAAAGTGATCAAGGTACTAATTTAACTTCCAATATATTTCAGCAGTCCCTGAAGGAATTGGGTATCGACCATGTGAAGTCCAGCTCCTACCACCCAGAGAGTCAAGGGGTCGTCGAACGATACCATCAAACTCTAAAATCTATGTTGAGGAAATATTGTGAAGAAACTGGAGGCGATTGGGATAAGGGGTACCTTTTCTTTTGTTTGCCACCCGTGAGGTTCCGACTGATTCTCTGGGCTACTCACCTAATGAACTAGTTTTTGGTCATCAGGTACGTGGCCCTTTGCAGCTATTGCAGGACAGCCTAGTTAGCCAGGAAGGGAATCAAAATCTCCTAAAGTATTTGTCGAGTTCAAAACCCGGCTGAGATCCTTGTGCGAGTTTGCAGCACAGAATCTAAGAGTGGCTAAAAACACCATGAAAGTATGGTACGATAAAAGAGCCCGTATGAGGGAGCTTCAGCCCAGTGATGAGGTCTTGGTTCTCATTCCCCTTTTTGCCAATCTTTATCAGCAAAGTTTAGAGGCCCATATAAAGTAGTAAAAAGGGTGAGTGTTACTGGCTACTTAGTGGCTACCCCAGACAGGAGGAAGCCTAAGCAAGTATTTCACATAAATATGTTAAAACCCTAGCATAGGGCCCCTGACTCCTCTCCTCCAGAGTCTCCTTCTGTGCCAGTAATAAATGAAAGGACCTGTGGACATCATGGTGTGGGTGATGATGTTTGTAGTCCTTACCCACAGATCTCGCAGCGGACTGTCCCAGTTCCTGAAGGTATCTATAATGACTTTGACTTGTCTTGTGGTCTATCAAACTTTAAATGTAATTCAGTAGCATGGGGGGAATTACCAACAAAATTATGTCATCTTCCCTCCGAGAAAGCTAACCAACTAATCAATGTTTTATCCCAGTCTCCCAGTGTGTTCCGTGATACTCCAGGGCTCACCTCATTGGCCGTGCATGACATAGATGTCTGGAATGCAGCTCCCATCATATTATCCCCATACCGTGTCTCACCACAGCGCAGGAGTATTCTGCAAGTTGAATTAGATTTCATGTTGTCAAATGAACTAACTACTAGAGCCTTAAGCCAGTGGACTAGTCCGGTCACACTTGTGCCTAGGCCAGACGGGAGTTATAGATTTTGCATGGACTACAGACAAGTCAATGCCGTGACAAAAAATTATACCTATCCACTCCCACGGATTGATGATTGTATTGACCAGATTGGCACAGCCAGTTATATAAGTAAAATTGACCTTATGAAACGTTATTGGCAGGTACCTCTCACTCCCCGAGCTAGGGAGATATCATGTTTTGTAGTAAATAATCAAGCCCTCTGCTGAGAAGTAAGGCCTTATGGCTTGAAAAACGCTCCAGTTACCTTTCAGCGCCTAATGAATCAGGTGACTGAGGGGGTGCCTGGATGTGTAGTTTATCGATGATATCCTCCTCTTTTCTCATTCATGGGAAGAACATCTCCAACAAATCAGATTGCTTTTTGCTAACCTTGCTGAAGTAAATCTAGTAGTGAACTTATAGAAAGGCTATTTCATTAAGAGTACTGTCCAATATCTTGGATTATACAGTAGGACAGGGTCAGGTTGCACCTCCTCAAGCTAAAGTAGATTCAATTTAAAAAAAATCCCAACACCTACAAATAAGAAGGAAATCCAAAGATACTTAGGAATGATTGGGTATAATAGGAGATTAATTCTAAATTTCTCAAGGTTAACAGCACCTTAACAGATCTTCTCCGAAAGGATGTGAAGTTTGAGTGGTCCTCCGAATGTGAGGTAGCTTTCAGTACTACCAAATACATTCTATCTAACTATCCTGTTCTACATGCCCCTGATTTCACCAGATCTTTCTCCCTAGCTGTTGATGCAAGTAATACCGGGGTCGGAGCCTTGTTACTCCAGGAGGATAACTGTAATGTATTGCATCCTGTTTACTATTTTAGTAAAAAGTTAAAATCTGCTCAACTTAATTACTCTGTACTAGAAAAGGAGCTGTTAGCATTGATTTTGTCACTCCAATACTTTAGTGTCTATGTTCAATCTGCCCCTGGTTCCATTACTGTATATACTGACCATCACCCATTAAAATGTTTGCACAAGTTCCAAAATAGGAATCAAAGACTGACCAGGTGGAGCTTGTTGCTGCAGGAGTACGCCTTAGATGTCAAACATATTAAGGGTGTCCAGAGTGTGCTAGCAGATTGTTTGTCAAGGGTCTAAAAATGTGTCATATACTTTCCTCCTCTTGACCTCTTTTCTAGCGGGGGAGGTGTAACAGCTGGAGAGACCAAACTGTTCAACGTGACTATGCAGCAACCTCTTGGCAAGATTCCTTCTTTCTTTCTCTCACCCTGCGAGCGGACGTGACTAGACAGAGAGAGCGGCCCTGCTGAGTGCGGACGAGACATTCCAAGCATTCCCCGAGAGAGAGAGAGAGAGAGCTGTTTCTCGCCAAAAACGCGTGAGAGGGGCGGGGCAGCTGTGACGTGGTGAGCAACCCCCTACTCCCACCTACTCCGACCACCTGTAATTGGACAGACACCAGCCCCCCTCGTGTGACTGGTCGCGGCACCTTGGACCTGATGACGTAACCCCAGAACCAAGTTTTGATTAGACTAGCGTGGTGATGGACTCATGTATAAGGACAGATATTTGATAGATCAAATCAACTATTAATAGTTGGTGGCTTGTTCGGCCATTGACTGTTTTTCTGATCAGTGATAGCAGTGTAATTGGGAGGATGTCATTCAATAATAAAATAAATCATAGATACAAGTAAAGTAGGCATGATAGTCTATACTTAATGGATAATACATTTAAATTAATAATAATTATAATAAATAAAGCAGAATTTCCGATTGCAATTGGCGGTTGTTGATCGGAGGTGGTAGTTGGTGACTGATGATACTCATTGACTATGACTCTGACTAGTAATAGCACTATAATTAAGAGGATAAAAAAAAAAAAAAAAGGGAAGGAGAGAATAGAGAAGTGTTCATATATACATTATGCTATTCCAACAATACATACTGTATTGTATGTATCAATTAAAATGTATCATTTAGTTATCAATTAAATTGTTTTCTATTTTATTTTATTGACTCGTTACATATATATAATGTATGTATATTAAAGTATAATACGCAACAGGTGTTCACTGAAATGTTTATCTAAATTAAAACTGGCTTTTTGTACAATTAACTTAATAATGGACGAGCAGGGCAACAAATATATAGAAATGATATAACAAAGTAAGACTGACTACTAAAATATATTTAAATTACTGAATATAATATAATGTTAACAATGAAGCGTTCTGGTTGAGCCCAGAATCTTTTACTCTCTAACTATATTTCTAACTTCTATCTATTCTTCACATATTATTACACACCCCAATTCCCTCCAAGTTAACCCTCCAAATAGTCTTCCATTCCAAAGTCCCAAATTCCTCCAATCCATTATCAGTCTGTTTCTATCTTTACTCTAGCCATCAGTCAGTCAGTCAGATCAAATCAGTTACATTCTGAGCTGTGGGGAGTAAAGAGCTGCATGGAGGAACAGGCTTGTATAGGTTTTTATTTGATTTTAGTGCGTGCCCGAACCACTACTCGTTAGTTCGTGAGTGAACTCGTGACTGTTAATTAACCAGAGGTATGTCGGAAACATAGCCTCATTATTGATTTAAGATTTTGTGATTCGAGAGACATATTTTGGATTGAAGTTAAAAATTATGATTAGATAATTGTTTTTATTAGATAAAGTAACTCGTTTATATGGCTTGATATTGTACTAAATGTTACTTAAACTATTTGATTAACTTCTATTGTGGAAATACTGATTAAGCATTGTTGTAAGAAGTCTTATAATGTGTAATTTGACTAGATGGTCTACTTAAGCCTACTAAGCTATCACTTTATTTTATACTTTAGTGAAATCGGAACGAATGCAAAGTGATCCTGAACTCTATAATATTAATTTCTTTCATTGCTTATTATTTTTGCTTAATTGTAAAATACTTTATTTATGTTTATAAATACAATTCCATTTTATATGTGACTTTGTCATATTCCCTTACCATCTATTACAATTATTAAGTCAATGTCTTTCAGTAAAAACAAAAATAAGATAAAATATTAAAGAGAGAATAATAATAAAATAAGAGAATAATGAGATAAGAGAGAAAGAGTAAAACATTATCTTTAAAGGGTTATTAACAAACTTAAATTTATTATACAAAAAGATCTTAATCTTTATACTTAAATGATAATCAAGATTAATTGCTCTATTCTATAATTCTGTAATGACTTAAAAACCCTTGCTTACATACCAAGCTTTTTTATATTCGTAATTAAAAGCCTACATAATATTAAACATTAAAATAATCCTGTATGACTTGAAACACTTTCATGATTGATTTATACTGTATAAATAGTCCAAACAACTAAAAGGAAATAAAGTAACATCACGAACTTTGACAATTTAAGTTGTATTGGCCTTCAGCTGTCTTGACACCTTTTCATATTCTCTGTACAGTCTAGATTTACTACGTTAACCACTTTCGAATCCAGATACGTAACAATATATATATATATATATATATATATATATATATATAATTATATATATATATATATATATATATGTTTCTAGTCTCTCAGTGGGGATCGAACCATCGACCATCAGAACGATAGCCGACGCTTTAATCAATTACACCACGGCAGTCTAAAAGACACTCAGCCTTCTATCCTATTTATGTTAGGGAGAAGGGAAACCCACTAGGCGAATATATTTCAATTCAAACCTAGTTGTAGGATCCATATTTCCAGAATACCATACACGGATTTTTGAGTGTCCCGACGCAACTCGTGTTGAAATTGATTTCATTTAATTCTAACCCACAAAGCATGAGAGTTACAAATATGGAGAATATATCACAAATACTCGTGAGCCACTAAATGTTTCTAATCTCTCAGTGGGGATCGAACCATCGACCATCAGAACGATAGCCGACGCTTTAATCAATTACACCACGGCAGTCTAAAAGACACTCAGCCTTCTATCCTATTTATGTTAGGGAGAAGGGAAACCCACTAGGCGAATATATTTCAATTCAAACCTAGTTGTAGGATCCATATTTCCAGAATACCATACACGGATTTTTGAGTGTCCCGACGCAACTCGGGTTGAAATTGATTTCATTTAATTCTAACCCACAAAGCATGAGAGTTACAAATATTACAGTCTTTTAGACTGCCGTGGTGTAATTGATTAAAGCGTCGGCTATCGTTCTGATGGTCGATGGTTCGATCCCCACTGAGAGACTAGAAACATTTAGTGGCTCACGTGTATTTGTGATATATTCTCAATATTTGTAACTCTCATGCTGTGTGGGTTAGAATTAAATGAAATCAATTTCAACCCGAGTTGCGTCGGGACACTCAAAAATCCGTGTATGGTATTCTGGAAATATGGATCCTACAACTAGGTTTGAATTGAAATATATTCGCCTAGTGGGTTTCCCTTCTCCCTAACATAAATAGGATAGAAGGCTGAGTGTCTTTTAGACTGCCGTGGTGTAATTGATTAAAGCGTCGGCTATTGTTCTGATGGTCGATGGTTCGATCCCCACTGAGAGACTAGAAACATTTAGTGGCTCACGTGTATTTGTGATATATTCTCAATATTTGTAACTCTCATGCTTTGTGGGTTAGAATTAAATGAAATCAATTTCAACCCGAGTTGCGTCGGGACACTCAAAAATCCGTGTATGGTATTCTGGAAATATGGATCCTACAACTAGGTTTGAATTGAAATATATTCGCCTAGTGGGTTTCCCTTCTCCCTAACATAATTAGGATAGAAGGCTGAGTGTCTTTTAGACTGCCGTGGTGTAATTGATTAAAGCGTCGGCTATCGTTCTGATGGTCGATGGTTCGATCCCCACTGAGAGACTAGAAACATTTAGTGGCTCACGTGTATTTGTGATATATTCTCAATATATATATATATATATATATATATATATATATATATATATATACCGGTATATCAGTATATATATAGTATATATATATATATATATATATATATATATATATATAATAACCGTGTATATATATATATATATATATCTATATGATTTAATTATTGCCAACATGAAGTAAAACCAATTCGAGGAGTCATCTATCTATCTATTTATTGCATAACGCCGTGATCCCCGAAGGGTTGGCCACGAACGAACCGCCCCCATGCACCTCTGTTCCCAGTCAGTCGACGCCCCTCCCCCAACCAGCACCGCCTTCGTTCATGTACTTCCTCACTCCATCCTTCCACCTCTCATTCGGTCTACCTCTCCCTCTCTGTCCCTCCACCTCGCTCTCGTACACCCGCTTAGTCATTCTCTCGGTTTCCATACGTTCCATATGGCCGAACCATCTCAAGTTGTTCCTTTTCACACTTTCCAGCACATCCACCTCCACACCACACCTCCTTCTTACTTCCTCATTAGTCTGTCTATCCCTCCATGTAACTCCGCACGCACTTCTTAAGTAATTAATTTCCACTGCTCTCACTCTTGGTCTGAGTCTCTCAACCAACGTCCATGCTTCGCTTCCGTAAGTCAGTGTCGGGATTACCACACTGTCATGCAAGGACTTCTTCACTTCCATACTGACCACACTATTTCTTGTTACTGCTTTCAGCGTTCCTACAACCCTCTTCCCCTGTTGTACCCTCTCCCGCACTTCTTCATCCATAGTCCCATCATTACTCAACACACTGCCCAGATACTTAAAAGAGTTGACGATCTCCATAGCCTGACCGTTCAGCTTCACCTCACACTCTGTGACTTCACCCCTTTCGAAGACCATAACCTTGATCTTCCCCGCATTTACCTTCAAATTCCGTTTTTCGCACACTGTTCCAAACTCATTTACCAGACCCTGCAACTCCCATTCATTATCACTCATCAGAACTGTATCATCCGCAAACAGCAGTATAGGTAGCTTCCACTCAATTCCCTCCTTTTTCAGCGATACACCAACATCCACTGCTCTTGATAGTATTTCTTTCATGACTCCATCCATATATACAGTAAACAACCACGGGGACATCACACACCCCTATTTCAAACCAACATTCAGGTAAAAGAACTCGCTCTGCTCACTCTCCACACGTACTGCCGCCTTTGCACCCTCATACATGCTCTTCACTGCTTTCAGAAACTTGCCATCTACTCCGTATATTCTAAGTACTTTCCTCTCTGTCATAGGCCTTCTCCAAGTCCATAAAGGTCCATAAATAACCTTTTGTTTCTTCTCCAGATATTTCTCCACAACACAATTCAGGATAAAAATCTGATCTTCACATCCTCTTCCCTTCCTAAAACCTCCCTGCTCGTCGCCTATCCATTTCTCCGTTCTCACTCTCACTCTCTCAATCTCTACCCTACTGTATACCTTCCCTACTACGCTTAGAAGACATATTCCTCGGTGGTTACCACACACTCCTCTTTCCCCTTTGCCCTTATATAGGGGGACTATTATGCCAGTCTTCCAGTCATCGGGTGCACTTCCCTTCTCCCATGCTAGTTTGCATATTTTCCATACCCATTCGATCACTATCTCACCACCATACCTCAACATTTCCCCACACACTCCATCTGTTCCTGGTGATTTCCCCAAATTCACTCTTTTCATGGCTTCCCACACTTCTGACCTCCTTCGAGGAGTCATGTACTTATGAAAAACTTAGGCGGACATGCATTGCAATTCCTTGATTTGTCTTGGCCTATTTAATGAAACTAACGCTAGCAAGTATTATTAACGGTGTATAGAAAACGCAATTCAGAATTTCAGTTACACGCAGTCCCAGCGGGTGTTCATCAGAAAATGTAAAGCAATGTTTAGACCCAGATACGTAACAATATATATATATATATATATATATATATATATATATATATATATATATATATATATATATATATATATGTATATATATATATATACTGTATATATATATATAATATATATATATAATAATATATATATATATATATATATTATATATATATATATATATATATATATATATATATATATATATATTAGTAAAGCCAGGTAATAAATTGTCTTTAATACATACGAGGTTGAAAGATATGGTAATTTCTGCGTTGGAAATTTTATTATTCAAGGTTTCCAAGTCTCTAATGAGTTTTCACTGGGTGGCAGGAAGTAGATGAATGAGGTTAGCAAAATTCATGGTGGTACAGGGTTACATTAATGTACATGATGATACAGGATATACAACGCGTTTCACTGGACAACCAGCATTATTGTTACGTAAGACTATTAGGAGTAGTCAAATGTATTCATAGGGTTAACTCCAGGTAGGAGTATTAGGACGTTTTGAGTTACGATCCTATATTTATGATAAGGGTTAAATATTGACTCTATATAAGGCTGACTGAAGGTGTCGATGGCCTTAAGAGATGTAGATATTATGTTTTAGTTATAGGTTGATTGAAGATAAGTTGATCTCAGCTCTCTCTGCTCGTTGATGATAGATTAATCGATTGATATATATATAAGTAGTTATAATGCTGCCACCACCGATTACCATATATATATATATATATTATATTGATAGATATAGGTAAAGGGAATATAATTAAAGATCTCTGGTCCAAAACCACTTTGATATATATTTAAGTAACAATCTGAAAGATATACAGAAGCACTATAAAGTAATATAAGAGTAAACCCTTAACTCAAGAGGGTATCTCTGGGTATAATTATGTTATCACCCTGGATGTTCGATTCTATCTGCCTGCTCTCCCTATCTCTCACCTTCTCACCACCTCAAAGCCACACCTATAATTCACCTCCCGGTTACAAGATGGCGTTGGAGAAGGTACAGTGAGTGTCATCTCAACTGAATGTGTGTGACAGGATCTGACCAGACAATACATCACAGGGGTGAATGATCTGTTGACCTCTGTAATGTACAGTCCCCCATATAAATCTAGACACTGTAACTAAAACACCTTAAAATGATATGATAGATGGTTATAATGATTTCATAATAAATAGTATAATCTTGAGATGTAATACGCCCCCACTAAGATTCTTGCTTCCCACAGCAAGGTAGTACTTAAAATGATATGAGAGTTAAGCAAATTACAGTTAAAATGAGTAAGGTATGAATCTAACTAACTCCATCCCTCGCACATTACCTCTCGGCTCTCCTATGGTCCCCTCGTAGCCCCCTGCAACACGATTAATTATTGGCAAATGAACAATGTCTGGGTGACTACAGAATACAAAGGTAGGCCTAATAGTGAAGCAGGCGGAAGTACATGAAGATACAATGAAAATAAAAGATGAACAGTCACCTACTGTAAGTAAATAAATTTCAAGTTGATGACAAATATCGAAAGTGGAATGGAAATTGTCTAAGTATTTTGTTAATAAAATAAAAAGTTATAGTAAAATTATAAAAAAAAAAAACAAAAAAAAAAACAGAATCAAAATTGAGCAAAGCAAACATAGTTGCTAAGACAATGAAAACAAAATTGCACAACAAAAAATACTATAGGTATTATCTTCAAACAAATCCCAATAAGAAACCCAAAAAAGAACAAAAACAAAGACACATTATAATTATGGTGTCTGTAGTAGATCAAGTAACAAAGTAAAGAAATATATTGATATAAAATAAGAAGAAAATTTAAAATATACAGCTGCAAAAAAAATCTAGGGAAAAATCACACATAATTATACAATGGTAGTAAAATAAAATAAAATAATATTCCTACCCATAGGAAAACCCACCAAATAGCAATAAACACAACTCCACAAACCCGTGCTATGTGTCTTAATACTATCTAGTTTATATATAAACAAAAACACAAACGCTCCAAAAAAAAAAAATCAATGTAAACTCAAGGAAATAGACACATCAAAATGTAACACAGTCATCCACATCATGTGGTATGTAATATGAGTACCTTCCTATTCTGAACAAAAATTAATTGCTCAAAATAAAATTCATAAAGGAATAGACACATCAATATTTAACACAATAATCCACATCCCGTGGTATGTAATATGAGTACCATCCAAGTTTATAATAAAAATAAACAATATAAAACTTCCAAGTTTGATAAAACCGAATGAAAACCAAAAAAAAAAAAAAAACATAGTTAAAATCTAATGAACAACAAGTAAAGGTTTCCAGGTCTCTGATGAGTTTTCGCTGGGTGGCAGGAAGTAGATGAATGAGGTTAGCAAAATTCATGGTGGTACAGGGTTACATTAATGTATATGATGATACAGGATATACAACGCGTTTCACTGGACAACCAGCATTATCAAGTAAGGATAGAATGATATAAAAGGTAAACAGGGAGGGTATATATAGAGGGTGGAGGATCAGAGGAGGCGAAAATCAGGGGGCAAATATCTGCTATTGGTAGAGGGGTATTCTAGGAGTGTTAGAGAGAGATCCTCATCACGCAGGCGCACTGGATGCGGGAAGGTGGTGGTCGGTTGGCGAGGTCGAAGCTGATTGGCTGCGTGTCGAGGGACGTGGCCTAAGTTGCGTAGTACGTGTGGCGCCGGCAGAAGACGAAGCTGAAGGAGGTAGCGCGGGGGGCTGCGTCAAGGGCACCGGGGGGTGAGGGGGGGCGTTAGGCCCTGTAGGAGAGTGCCTTTTGGTAGAAGGAAGGATCTGAAGGTCCAGAGTTTGGTTGTTGATGTTAGGATGTAAGGCTTGGATATATAACGCTTCGAGTATTGGTAATCTCCTAGGGTCACTTTCTTTATCGAGTATGGTGGTGTGTTTCCCTAACTCGTTGCGTGTGAGGTGGGGGTGGTTAGGGGTGAGATAGTGGCCTTTGATGGCTCCAGCCTGAAGGTGATGAGTTAACCGACGTGAAAGACGAGTCTGCATCATTCCAATATAGGAATGAGGTCCACAGTCCTCATAATTACAGGTATGTTGGTAAATGACGTGATCGTCGGTCATCTGGCTCTTTATCTTGGTGGAACCTGGTTTGTTGCTGAGAACGAGGTTGCAGGTCTTGGGGGATTTGTAATAAATTATTAATTTGGTTTTGTTTTCCGGGTTGGTTGGGTGGACATGCTTGGAGATTATTTCTTTTATGACGGCCTCGTCATTTTTGTGTTCAGAGGACATAAAATTGCGGTAGAAGATCTTGATTTCATAGGGGGGGTCAATGTTGGGAGGGCTTTGGGTGTACCATTTTTCAAGATGGTGATTGATGGTGCTGGAGACGTCGGAGTTGGAGTATCCGTTATTCACTAAAACTTGAGATAGTCTTTCTAGTTCCTGGTGGGTGTCGGCCCAGGTAGAGCAGTGCGTGAGGGCTCTCCTTACATAAGCGGAGATGGAGGATAGAAGATAACGGCGGGGGCATTCACTATCGCCGTTGAGGCATTGTCCTGTGTTAGTTGGTTTAGTGTAGACGGTGGTTTTGAACCCATGGTCGTTCAGAGCTACGAGGATGTCAGGATGTCGAGGAATGGGAGTTGTCTATTGTTTGATTTTTCAAAGGTGAAGTTAAGTCCGGAGGAGGTCATGAAGCGAAGGCTGGAGTTCCTGTAGTTCGTGGAGGTCCTTGATTTGCACGAAGATGTCATCCACGTATCTAAAGTAGACGGCGAGTCGTTGGGCAGCTAGGAGCTCTTCCACGATGGTACCCATCTTCGCTTATGTAAGGAGAGCCCTCACGCACTGCTCTACCTGGGCCGACACCCACCAGGAACTGGAAAGACTATCTCAAGTTTAAGTGAATAACGGATACTCCAACTCCGACGTCTCCAGCACCATCAATCACCATCTTGAAAAATGGTACACCCAAAGCCCTCCCAACATTGACCCCCCCACTGAAATTAAGATCTTCTACCGCAATTTTATGTTCTCTGAACACAAAAATGACGAGGCCATCATAAAAGAAATAATCTCCAAGCATGTCCACCCAACCAACCCGGAAAACAAAATCAAATTAATAATTTATTACAAATCCCCCAAGACCTCCAACCTCGTTCTCAGCAACAAACCTGCTTCCACCAAAATAAAGAGCCCGATGACCGACGATCACGTCATTTACCAACATACCTGAAATTATGAGGACTGTGGAACTCATTCCTATATTGGCATGACACAGACTCGTCTTTCACGTCGGTTAACTCTTCACCTTCAGGCTGGAGCCATCGAAGACCACTATCTCACCCCTAACACCCCCACCTCACACGCAACGAGTTAGAGAAACACACCACCATACTCGATAAAGAAAGTGACCCTAGGAGATTACCAATACTCGAAGCGTTATATATCCAAGCCTTACATCCTAACATCAACAACCAAACTCTGGACCTTCAGATCCTTCCTTCTGCTAAAAGGCACTATCCTACAGGGCCTAACGCCCCCCCTCGCCCCCCTGTGCCCTTGACGCAGCCCCCCGCGCTACCTCCTTCAGCTTCGTCTTCTGCCGGCGCCACACGTACTACGCAACTTAGGCCACACCCCTCGACACGCAGCCAATCAGCTTCGACCTCGCCAACTTTCCACCACCTTCCCGCATCCAGTGCGCCTACGTGATGCGAATCTCTCTCTAACACTCCTAGAATACCCCTCCACCAATAGCAGACATTTGCCCCCTGATTTTCGCCTCCTCTGATCCTCCACCCTCTATATATACCCTCCCTGTTTACCTTTTATATCATTCTATCCTTACTTGATAATGTTGGTTGTCCAGTGAACGCGTGCGTCGTATATCCTGTATCATCATGTACATTAATGTAACCCTGTACCACCATGAATTTTGCTAACCTCATTCATCTACTTCCTGCCACCCAGCGAAAACTTATCAGAGACCTGGAAACCTTGAATAATAAAATTTTCAATGCAGAAATTGCCATTTCTTTCATCCTCGTATGTATTTAAGAAAAAAAACAAAAAAAAAACAAAAAAAAAATAAATATATATATATATATATATATATATATATATATATATATATATATATATTATATACATACTGTATATATATATATATATATATATATATATATATATATATATATATATATATATATATATATATACTGTATATATATATACCGTATATACAGTATATATATATATATATATATGATTTAATTATTGCCAACATGAAGTAAAACCAATTCGAGGAGTCATGTACTTATGAAAAACTTAGGCGGACATGCATTGCAATTCCTTGATTTTTCTTGGCCTATTTAATGAAACTAACGCTAGCAAGTATTATTAACGGTGTATAGAAAACGCAATTCAGAATTTCAGTTACACGCAGTCTCAGCGGGTGTTCATCGGAAAATGCAAAGCAATGTTTAGACCCATTAGTTTTGCGATTTAAGACGTTCGTGCACTTGTTTTGCGATTTTGAGACCTTTCGCCTTATTAGTTTGTCAATATTGAGGCTTTTCGTGCCATTTAGGTGTCAATATTTTCTTGGCGAGCGATAGCGATCCTGATTTTTTTTAAGCAACCGGCCTTCGGCCGGGAAATTTTTCCACCGAAAAATGTACAAATATATTTTCAAAGGGGTGTATTTAGGGGTGTATTTAGGGGGTGTATTTTTAGGCTTGTTGGAGGTCTAACGAGGAAACTCAAAATTAATTAAATATATTTTTCTATCTATCTATCTATCTATATACTCAGGCCCAATCCCCACTTTCCATTTTTGTTTTACTTTTTTAAGAGGGGGGGGGGGGAGGGGGGGGGGGACGACACAAGTTAGAGCCAGAATAAGGACAACACAACCGAAAACAATGAAAACAAAACAAAATACAAATTCATACACATCTAGGTCTTCCAGGAGAAGACCCAGAAACCAGGGTCACCAAAGGCCCTCCTACATTCCCCCGGCCCCCGACCACCTGGAAAGGTTTCAATTTCGACAGGCAGACATTCAGCAGAGCTGAAACCACATGCCCGCCCACCACACTTCCAGGCGCACCCTTCTTGTAAGCCGTCTCCCCGGGCCAGGCGCCTGATGGACTATTATCTAGTCCAACTTGCGCTCAACCCCTTCACCCAAATGACCAGGTGTTCATTCATCTATTCACAAGCATTCTCCATTCATTCCTGTGTATTACCACTTCCCTTGCCTGATCTATAGTAATTCCTATAACATCCAAAGCTTGTCCTACACAGTCTCTCCACCTCAATAGGGGTCTTCCTGCCCTTCTATCTCCCCTTGTATCTGATTCACATATTCTCTTTGTAAACCTCTCATCTTCTATTCGTTCAACATGACCATACCAGTTCAGCACCCTTCTGTCCACTCTGGCGGACAAATGTTCCTGCTGCCCCACTCTCCTACGTATCTCTTCATTCCTCAATATGTCTCTACGAACAACTCCACACATACTCCTCAAGCAGTTCATCTCCATCACATCCACCTTTCTTCTCTCCTTTTCCTTCAGAGCCCATGTCTCAGCTCCATGTGTTAGAGTAGGAAATGGTGAGTTGAGTGAATGGTTTGAGGTAAAGGTAGGTTTGCGACAGGGTTGTGTAATGTCACCATGGCTGTTTAATATGTTTATGGACGGTGTGGTGAGGGATGTGGAAAGGAGAACTATGGGAAGATGATTGGGTTTAGTAGGAAAGAATGGTAGAGATTGGGAGTTGAATCAGTTGCTGATCGCTGATGACACAGCATTGGTGGTGGATTTTGAGGAGAAACTGCAGCGGGTAGTCAAAGAGTTTGGTGTGGTTTGTGGAAGGAGGAAACTGAAGGTGAACGTCAATAAAAGTAAAGTAATGGTGTGTAATAGGGGTGATCATAGGGTGAATCTAGATGTGAGGTTGGATGGGGAACTATTGGAACAAGTAGTGTGTTCTTAATATCTAGGAGGAACAATAAGCAGGAGTGGAGGTACGGAAATGGAGGTAACACAGAGAGTGTGTTAACCCTCCCGCATCCAGCAACTTAATTATCTAACTTATGGTCAGACATTCTCTAATTTGCCATGAAATATCAGGCTGGGCGAGTTTTCGAAGCCTTGTGTTTTTCTGTATTTTCATCCACCAGAATGCTGTTTATTGTGATGTATCATATGTCAATGGAAAGAGGAATATTTATAGTACATGATAAAAAAAAAAAAAAGTAAATAAATCGAAATATGAAAGTGTAAATGAGTCCGGAATACTATTATTTCCCATGCAATTGTCTTCACACCGTCCTAGCTCTAAATTGTGAGTGATGACCATATATTATTTTTTGCTCAAATAATAGTATTTTTTCTCCTCTTTCCAAATCTGAAAACAGAAATTGTTTATCTTCAATAGTTCTCAAGCAGTGACCGAAAAAAAATATATATATATTTTGATTGATATGGTTTATAACATTTTCGATTAATTTCGTTGCTACGAAGTGTATGGTTTTAAATTTAGGCTGTATGAATATGGCAAATAATGCTGATGAGTATAAAACAAACTAGAAGTTCCTAGGACAAATACTTTTTGCGCTATGAATATTTGAAATGAAGATCCAAAATGCGAATATTTATGCTTCACCCATCTCTATTCCGGCGATGCTAGCCGGGTTCCGAGCTGTTCCCCACCTCGTGGTTACGTTATTTGCTCGGATACGTATATAACTGTATATATCACCAGAATCGAAAAATTTTGCTCTTTCCAATGGTGAAAACAAAAATACTATAGCGTAATTGGTTCGCGAGCAATGCGCAATTGTTTCCATGCAGTGACCGAAAAAAAAAAATAGATATGGTTTATAACATTTTCGATTTATTTCGTTGCTACGAAGTGTATGCTTTTAAATGTAAGCTGCATGAATACGGCAAATAATGCTGATGAGTATAAAACAAACTAGAAGTTCCTAGGGCAAATACTTTTTGCGCTATGAATATTTGAAATGCAGAGCCAAAATGCGAATATTTACGCTTCACCCGTCTCTTTTCCGCCAATGCTAGCCGGGTTCCGAGCTGTTCCCCACCTCGGCATTGGTTTATTTGCTCGGATACGTATATAACTGTTTATATCACCGTCATCGAAAAATTATGCTCTTTCTAATGGTGAAAACAAAAATAATATAGCGTTATTGGTTCGCGAGCTATGCGCAATTGTTTCCATGCATTGTTATTGTTATGTAAATATATGAGAATGTTGATACAGTTGTATATCTTTGCCACAATGTACAACATTTATATAAATATATAATATAATATATATATATATATATAAATATAATATATATATATATATATATATATATATATATATATATATATATATATATATATATATACGGTATATATATATATATATATATATATATATATATATATATATATATATATATATATATATAAAATAAATGAAATGAAAATATAAATATAATGAGATAAATCAAATCAAATAAATTAATATATAAATAAAATAAAAATGTAATAATAATATAAATACTCGATTATGGGCCTTAGGCTTGCTCGGGACCTTGGGGCTGATCCGCTAGACACCCTGGGGAACAGGAATAAAAAACAAAATATATATATATATACCGGGTATATATATATATATATATATATATATATATATATATATATATATATATATATATTATATATATATATACTGTATATATAAATAAAATAAATAAAATAAATAAAATAAAAAATATATAATAATATAAATACTCGATTATGGGCCTTGGGCTTGCTCGGGACCTTGGGGCTGATCCGCTAGACAGCCTGGGGAACAGGAATAATAAAGAAAAAAATATATATATATACCGGGTATATACGTATATATATATATATATATATATATATATATATATATATATATAATTATATGTATATATATATTATATATATATGTATATATATATTATATATTATACTGTATATATAAATAAAAAAATAAAATAAATAAAATAAAAAATATAATAATAATATAAATACTCGATTATGGGCCTTGGGCTTGCTCGGGACCTTGGGGCTGATCCGCTAGACAGCCTGGGGAACAGGAATAATAAAGAAAAACAAATATATATATATACCGGGTATATATATATATATATATATATATATATATATATTATATACATATATATATATATATATATATATATATATATATATATATATATATATATATATATATATATACTGTATATATAAATAAAATAAATAAAATAAAACATATAATAATAATATAAATACTCTATTATGGGCCTTGGGCTTGCTCAGGACCTTGGGGCTGATCTGCTAGACACCCTGGGGAACAGGAATAACAAAACAAATATATACGGTATATATATATAAAGTAAATAAAATAAACATAAACAAAATGAAATAAATAAAATAAAATAAATAAAAACTAATAAATCAAATATATAAATATTTAAATAAAATACAAAATATAATAATAATATAAAAAACTCGATTATGGGCCTAGGGCTTGCTCGGGACCTTGGGGCTGATCCGCTAGACAGCCTGGGGAACAGGAATAATAAAAAAAAAAATATATATATATACCGGGTATATATATATATATATATATATATATATATATATATATATATATATATATATATATATAATTATATATATATATATATATATTGTATATATAAATAAAATAAATAAAATAAAAAATATAATAATAATATAAATACTCAATTATGGGCCTTGGGCTTGCTCAGGACCTTGGGGCTGATCTGCTAGACACCCTGGGGAACAGGGATAACAAAACAAATATATACGGTATATATATATAAAATAAATAAAATAAACAAACAAAATGAAATAAATAAAATAAAATAAATACAAACTAATAAATCAAATATATAAATATTTAAATAAAATACAAAATATGATTTTAATATAAATACTCGATTATGGGCCTTGGGCTTGCTCGGGACCTTGGGGCTGTTATATACTGTATATAGGCTATATATAATATATATATATATAATAATATACTGTAATATAACTAAAATTCCATAGAGTACTTACCATACTTCCTGTAAGCATTCCTGTGACATCTTCGTGATTATAATGTATTTATTTCGTAGGCAGTATTTATTGATAAATATATTTATCTTTCAAGCAAAAAATAGTGTAAAGTCATCAATGATACCTAGACAAAACTGCATCAATACTCAAGGGGTTAACCAAGATTCACTCCCCTCAGTCACCAAAAGTCACAAGTAACATCTTATATACATATATAGTTCAAATTATTCACTAAACACTTTCACTGGGTAGATGAAATAATCCATAATTGCCTGCCTATAGCTAGGCATGGTGGGCCAGAGGGAGGGAGCCCAGAATTTAAAGGACCGGGACCCTGCCTCACAGTCTGGGGGCCAGGAAACTACTGACTTTACAGAGGCCCGCGCTCCTCAGAGAGGGACGCTATGGGGTTGCTAGATACTTCCTTTTGTAACTTACTGATGCCTAACTTACCAGTCCAAATTGAGTCAAAATCGAGTCATAAACTTATTTTTGGCGAATATTTCTAACTTACAGGTGGCATTATGACGCGATTGCGTAATACGAGCCCTCTTGGAGGGGTGGCGTTATGACTCGATCGCGTCCTATAGATGCGAGAGGGTTAAGGAAGGAAGGTTTTCGGAGCAATGGGAAGTATGTGGAAGACGAAAAATCTCGGAATGAAAGTAAAAAATGCAATGTATCAAGGAATTGTGCCAACTGTGATGTATGGGGCTGAGACGTGGGCTCTGAAGGAAAAGGAGAGAAGAAGCTGGATTTGATGGAGATGAGCTGCTTGAGAATTATGTGTGGAGTTACTCGTAGAGAGAGATTGAAGAATGAAGAGATACGTAGGAGAGTGGGGCAGCAGGAACATTTGTCTGCCCGAGTGGACAGAAGGGTGCTGAGCTGGTATGGTCATGTTGAACAAATGGGAGATAAAAGGCTTATAAAGAGAATATGTGAGTCAGATACAAGGGGAGATATAAGGGCAAGAAGACCCCCATTGAGATGGAGAGACTGTGTAAGACAAGCTTTGGATGATACAGGAATGACTATAGATCAGGCAAAGGAAGTGGTAATATACAGGAATGAATGGAGAACGCTTTTGAATAGATGAGTGAACATGTAGTCATTTGGGGGAAGGGGTCGATCGCAAGTTGGACCAGATAATAGTCCATCAGGCGCCTGGAAGTGTGGTGGGCGGACTTGTGGCTTCGGCTCCGCTTCATGTCTGCCTACCGAGATCGGAATCTCTCCGAATGGTCGGGGGCTGGGGGAGTGCTGGAGGGACTATGGTAACCCTGGTCTCTGGGTATTCTCCTGGGTGACATAGATGTGTGTTCGTTGTTGTATGTGGTGTTTTGTGTTTTCCCTGTTCTTGCTCTGTCTTTAGTTGGCCACCCCCAAAAAAAAATAAAAAAAAGGAAAAGAGGGAAAAAGAAAAGAAATAAATAGGAAAAGTGGGGATTGGGCCTGAGTAAATAGATAGATAGATAGATAGACCTCTGCACTTGCCCCAAAAAACAAGCACTAGCCCCTTAAAGCTTAACCCGTTCAGGAAACGATGACGGATTTCTTTTCTGGCAATTATCAGTCGACTTTATTCAGATTAGGAAGGGTGTATGGAAGTCAAAGAGTTAATTGAGACAGTCCTCACCCTCATTTTTCCCACAGACATTCCTAAGCTGTATAAAATCATCTAATGATAGCCAGAGCAAAAAATGTAGAACTATCTTACTGAGGAAATACATTAATACAAGCCGTAATAACTGTAGAATAGGACAAATATGATATGTAAACAAGACCAAAATTAAACCTTTGAGTACCAGCGACGTGTGGTATATTATATTCTAGCTATATCTAGAGGATATTATGCAGCTTAGGAAGGATCTGTGGTAGTTACAAGTGTTGATTGAGATAGTTTGAGGTGCTTCCTAAGCTAAATAAGATCGTCTAATAGGTGTGTTAATATGATGTAAATGACGTCCCCGGTACTGAAGTGGATTAATCCCTTCAGCACGATGACGTTATTTGTATCATATTTTGGTTACCATTAGACGATTTTATATAATTTATAATCAACCATTAGGACTCTAAGGGGCAAATACGATCAAAGTAAATCCTTTGAATAACATAGATCTTGCTTAAATTGCATAATATCGTCTAATTTTAGCCAAAATCAAAGGTAAAAAGACGTTATCGTGCTGAAGGGGTTAATAATACTGTATCATTATTAATTTACCATACAGTATATCTGAGACTACTGACAGAAAACCCTTCTCTGTATCCTCCTACTATCTCTATCCTCAGTTTAGAGCCAAAGGTAGATGTTGTGTCTATGTACGCAACGATCTTGCTATTTCTCGCGTTCCCAACTTAGATTCTTCTGAATGTTCAACTCTCTGGCTAAAGCTTTCTTGACATTCTCAAACTGAATATTTCTGTGCTGTCTATCTCTCCCCTAATTCTACTGACTATCCAAAATTCTTTGACTATCTAACTTCTAAAGTGGAACACATTCTATCCATCTCTCCTTTCGCAGAAATCTCCATCTTAGGAGATTTCAATGTTCACCAACCACCAATGCCTCTCCTCTGTTTCATCTGACCAAACTGGTGAACAAGCCTACATTTTTTCTATCCTAAACGACCTAGAGCAGTTAGTCCAGCAACCCACCCGTATCCCGGATCGCTTTGGAGATCAGCCCAACATTCTTGACTTATTTCTAACCTCTACCCCTTCTGCTTATACTGTAAATCTTTTCTCTCCTTTGGGCTCCACTGACCATAAACTATAGAATATCTGTCACCTGTCCTATCTCTCCAGTACGGCCACCTGCTCCTCCCAATCGGCGGCGCTTATGGCACTTACAATAGCTCTCACTTTAAAGTTTACTAGTAACGAACCAAATAGCAGCATCGAAAATGTCCCCAATTTCAAGAAAGCAAACTTTCATAAACTTAGAGCTATGTTTAAAGAAACTGACTGGAGGGTTTTAATTAACAATAACGACATAAATACATCTTTGGAATTATTCGAAACCACTTACCTAAAAGCAGTGCAAGAGTGCATACCATCGAAAATACGGCGTACAGGCCATAATAATAAGCCCAAATGGTGGAATAAAGATATTTCAAACTGTCTGCTTGCTAAAACGTTTGTATTGATCGATTAAAATCCTCACAAAATGACGAGAAGAACGGGTGAAATTTGTAGAGCTACGACGCAAAGCCAAAAAGTTAATTAAGCAAAGTAAAAAGACCCTGGAGTTACATGTTGCGAATCAAAGTAAAACAAACCCGAAATAATTCTATAGTTATATCAGAAAGAAAACATAGTTACTTCAACTATTGGACCGTAATTAGTCGGTGAAAATGGAGAATACACCAAAGACGAAGTACAAATGAGTAATGCCCTCAATACCTTCTTTGCATCAGTTTTTACAACAGAAGACCTCAGTGATATCCTTACACCATCGCTGATTCAGATTGATAATTCAGATGTTCTAAGCAATATCACCGTTACAGAGACAGAAGTATTGAATTGTTTAGATAAACTCAAGGTAAATAAAACGCCTGGATCGGATACAATCTCACCTAGAGTTCTAAAGGAAGCTAAGGATGAGCTCTCCAAACCACTGACATTGCTATTCAATAAATCCTTGCAGTCTGGAACTATGCCTGATCAGTGGAAGCTAGCCAACGTAACACCGATATTCAAAAAAGGCAGCAAATCCCTATCCAGTAACTATCGTCCAATTAGCTTAACCTCAGTTGTATGTAAAATGCTAGAAACACTCATAAGATGGATAAAAAACACCATCTGAGGAAGAGCACTTTATTGACAATGTTTCGCAGATAGCTTCATCAGGTCACTAACAAATGCTGGTACATAGGAGGCCTTAAATATCCGTCCAGACAGGTGGCGGGGGATGAGTGGGAGGTGGGGGTTGGGAGGGAGGAAGGAGGCAGGACAGGGAGGGGACAGAAGCATGGGGGGAGGGGAGGCGGAGCCTATATATGGGTCAAATACATCAGTAGGAACTAGCAAACACAGACCTACAAACATGCGTACAGGGTAACAACTCTACTAGTACAAAATAATAAAAATAACTATAACAATAATAATAATATTAAACATAATAATAACAATAATAATAATAAAAATAATAATAATAATAATAATAATAATAACATTAATAATAATAATACAGATGATAATATTAATCGTTACAATTATAATGAAAACAGTGAAGATAGTGCTAATATAATTTATAGTGGTACAGTACTAGCAATAAAGAACATAGAGAGAGAGAGAGAGAGAGAGAGAGAGAAGCCGGGAGTAGGGAAGAGATTAGCTGAATTGTAAAGCGAAAGCGAGGGATTGGCGCATTTAGTGGGTAGGGTTGAAGGTGTGACAGGTATAAAGGAGAGGGGAGGGTGTTTTTTTCTTTCAAGGTTGGATTAACCCTTTCACGCATTTATGACGCAGAGGTTGCCAGATTAGCAATAAGAAATAGAGTTCTCTCACTCTTATAATTACCTCTCCAAAATTAGTTTTCTGCCCACAGCTAACTCAAAGACAACTGCAAAGGTTAAAGTAACTAAACTAAAGGTTTCTAAATACCCCTGATGGTAACAAAGGCTTTAAAGTATCCCCAATAGGCTCAACATCGCGTCATATGTCGGAGAGGGTTAAAAGGGAAAGAGAGAGAGAGAACGATAGAGAGAGAGAGAGAGAGAGAGAGAGAGAGGGAGAGGGAGGATAAAGGGGCGGTATCTGAAAGGACATGGGAGGGTAAAGGTGGATGGCATATAAGTGTGAGCTGGGGCTTAAAGAGAGTCTTAGAAGACAACTATCTCGAGTCGAAAGAGTGTGACGGTGAGGGTAGTAGGAACTATTAAGTGTAGAAGATCATATAATATTAATGATAAAGAGGAGAAGGAACTACACATTCATCAATCTTAATGGCTATACAGGCCACATGTATACATATATATCTTGAATACACTTAAAGATGAAAGAAAATATAAATATTATTAATAATTGTAATACAATCAATAAATATTCATACAAATTTCAATAAGATTCAATAGAGACATTATGGTGTGGTGATGATAGTAAGAGAGAGAGAGAGAGAGAGAGGAAGGGAGGAAGGGTATGGTGCTGGAGTAGGGAAGAGATTAGTATAATTGTAAAATGAAAACGAGGGAAGAGGGCAATTTAGGGGGCAGGTATGAAAAGCTAGAGAAGAGGGAGGAGTTCTTCAAAGGTAGGTTAAATGAGAGAGAGAGAGAGAGCGCGAGGGCCAGAGTGAGAGAGAGCGCGAGAGTGAGAGGGAGAGATAGAATGGAACGAGGTAAGCATAATTATGATATGGAGATAATATTATGGACAGCAATAGCATTGATAAAAATAACATCATAACATAGGGAATGGTAACAATAATAATACGAATAAGAAAATATATAAGAATACATATAGCACTAATGATAAAATACTATTGATAATATTAATACAAATAATACTAATAAAAATAATAATAATAATAATAATAATGCACATGATAATGAGAGTGAGAGCGCAAGCGAGAAAGAGAGAGAGAGAGAGATAGAGTACATACAAACATACATACATACACATACACACACACACAAACATAAACACATACAAATATATATACATATATATATATATATATATATATATATATATATATATATATATATATATATATATATATATATACATACATATATACACACATACATACAAATACATACATTCATAATTCAACACTCCAGAAAGCATATAATACATACATACCTACAGATGCATACACAATCTTAAATAATGTGTAACACGATCACAGACATACGCACTAGGTAGGGAGATGTGTGAAGTTGAATTCAAGTATGGGGTTTCTATTGTGTAATATTTTCTTGGTAAGGATTAAATGAGAGAGGGGACGTGCTAGTGTGAACATTCCACTGTTTTGTTCTACGGTGTCGCTAGTCGTGATCACTGCTGACTCGAGGCACTTCCGTTTGTAGTTGTCAGATTCACGAATCAGCATGCTAGCCCCATCCCAAGTCATGAGATGGGTAGTTCTGTCCCTGTGGATGACACAGGCATTATTCGTATTATTGTTGCGGCAATCGTTTTTGTGTTCCTGCACTCGAGTTCGAAGATCACGCGAAGTCTCACCCACATAAACCTTGCTGCATCCCCCGCAAGGAATGCTGTATACCCCAGCTGTGGTCAGGGTTACATGGTTGGCACTTCGCTTGGTAAGGTCCTTGATGGTTTAGCTGGTCGTGCATACCACTTCCATCCCACTACCCTTGAGGGAGCGAGATAGGGCAGAGGCAGTTCTTCCGGTTGGAAGCACGACCCTCCTTGTGTACGGCTTGGGATCTCTGGGGGTATTGTTGTTGTTGTTGTTGTTGTTCCCCAAGCTGCCTGGCCGAACAGCCCCAAGGCCCCGAGCAATTCCAAGGCCATAACCGAGCGCCCCCACAGAACCCTCCCTGCCGACCACAATAAAGCCTGGGTGACAGAAGCCACTCCATGGCGGGGAGCTGAGGAGGGTGCAGAAACACCCGGGAAACCAAAGCCCCACCCAGGGCCCTGTGCCCCTCAGCAATTATGAAGAGAAAGTTGAGGGGCAAGGGAAAAATGTGACGCTTTGGCTTCCAATCTTGGTAGATTGGGAGGTAAATCCACGGAAAAGACGCCGTCACTTGAGATCTAGAAAATATATAAGTTAAAGGAACAGTCAGAATAAGCTATGGGTATGGCAGAGATCGCTCAGTTCTCACTCTGATAGACCAGCCCATCACCACATGACTAGAACCCAATCCTCTCAGCATCAGCTAGGAAAGGCCCTAGAAAGCCGCCTTTGGCGGGGGGATAGCTCCCCTATTTCAACCCCTTTCGGGGTCGGGCACCCGCCCATATTCTCTATCTAGCCTGCTCTATCTACAATACCCATGGGGGTATTGTAGATAGAGAAGGCTCTCTTCTTACACTCATAAGAGACAGACTCGTAAATCACTTAGAGGAAAATAACATACTTAAAGATGCTCAACAGGCTTTCGTAAAAAACGTTCCTGTTTAACAAACCTCTTAGACTTCTTCCACGATAACCTCAACCTCTACGATGAGAGTAAAGCTGTAGATATTATATACCTTGATTTTTAAATGGCCTTTTACAAAGTTCCCCACAAACGTTTACTGCTAAAACTAAAAGCGCATGGAATACAAAACGGTGTGTTGAAATGGATAGAAAATTGGCTCAGCGACAGAAAGCAAAAAGTAGTCATAGACGGTAAGGCATCTAAGTGGACCAATGTAAGTAGCCGGGTACCCCAGGGATCAGTACTAGGACCAATTATCTTTCTATTTTACATCAACGACATAGATGAGGGTCTCACCTGTACAATCTCAAAATTTGCTGACGATACAAAAATTGCAAATAGCGTACTCTCAAAAGAACAAGTTGACGATATGCAACACAATCTAGATAAGTTTTCATGTTGGGCCCAAATTTGGCAAATGAGTTTCAATGCGGATGAATGTAAAGTACTACATATCGGATACCAAAATGAGAAAGCAAACTATTCGATGAAATGCACTCAGCTTAAGAATGTAAACATAGAAACCGATCTGGGAGTAGCAATATCGAGTAACCTAAAACCGAGTCAACAATGTTCAGAAGTTGTTAAGATCGCAGAACAAAATAGTTGGCTTTATAGGCAGGTCATTTGAGCATAAATCCAAAGACGTTATCCTAACCCTTTACAATTCCTTAGTCCGCCCTCTTCTGGAATACTTCGTTCAATCCTGGTGCCCTTATTACCAAAAATATATAGACAAGCTAGAACAAGTTCAACGTAGAGTTACCAAAATGATACCTAGCCTAAAGAACAAACCATATGAGGAGCGTCTTAGAGAATTAAATCTATTTCCTTTAACCCAGCGCAGATTAAGAGGCGACTTAATTCAAGTGTTCAAAATCATCAAAGGCATCGACAATATGAACTGGAGTAAGTACTTCACTATCGACCAATCTAAATACACTCGGGGAAACGGTTGCAACATTATTGGTAAATCTTTTAACTCACACGAATCTAAGAATTTCTTCTTCGATCGAGTTGTCAACTTGTGGAATGGGCTTCCCCGAGACGTTATAGACTGCAGCACCGTTGATTCATTTAAACTTCGCCTAGACAAATATCTTGCATCAATCCCGCGACTGACTGCGTTTGTAAATGATTAACTTTATTTTATCCCCCCCTCAGTTACTGACCCATCTGTCCCCTACTAGCTTCCTAATCCTGCCACGGACATTAATTCCAGGGCAGTAGTTCCCTTTCCAATGTTCCCTTACCCACTCTAAACCACTGTTTGGACACTTGATCCTCAGTGGTTTGGAGGACAAGCAGCCTAGAAGGGTCACTAGACATTTTGTTGTTTGATTTCCTTTGTACTCCTTTGTACTCCTTTGTACTATCTCTCTCTCTCTCTCTCTCTCTCTCTCTCTCTCTCTCTCTCACTAATAATACAAAACATAGGGCAGTAACAACGCTAGCAATAGGAAACTTTACTATCAGCGTAAGTGAAGTATTTTGTAAATTAAATAATTTAAATATCAACAAGAATATGGGGCCTGATAATTTCCATACTAGGATAGTAAAACAAGTAAAAGAAGAAATATGCAAATCCCTGACCATTATCTTTATCTCATCACTACAACAGGGTTGCGTTCCTAATGATTGGAAAACAGCCAACATTACACCCATTTACAAAAAGGGTGATCGAGCCAAAGCTAGTAATTACAGGCCTGGAAGCTTAACATCAGTAGTAGGAAACATTCTTGAAACCATTTTAAGAGATAAAATAGTTGAGTATCTTGAATCTAATGAATTAATAAGAAACAGGCAACACGGGTTTAGTGTAGGACCAGAACATCGTGACTAACAAACCTCCTCGAATTTTATAATAAATTGCTTACTCTTAATGACTCAACTAAGGCGCTTGACATAGTCTATCTAGATTTTCAAAAGGCGTTTGACAAGATACCTCACAATAAATTATTAGACAAACTAGAAATGCTCGGAATAAAGGGTAATTTATATCAATGGATTAAAAGCTGTCTTGCAAACAGAAAGCAAACAGTTTTTATTAATGGTATAGAATCAGATTGGGTGCCTGTTACTAGCGGTGTGCTTCAAGGACCTGTCCTTGGTCCAATTTTATTTATCATACCGGTATATATAATTGATATTGATATAAGTCTGAATAATTTTAACTCCAAATTTGCTAACGATACAATAATAGGGAACATAGTCTTGAGTGAGGAAGGCAGAAATAGCCTACAGTCCGACTTAAGCAAAATAGTTGAATGGTAAGAAAAGTGGCAAATGCCCTTTAATGTTGACAAATATCAAATTTTGCACATTGATTAAAACAAAATATATATGATTATCAAATAAAAGGCCAACCAAAAAAAGTTGACTAAAGTTAAAGATCCGGGAATATTATATCAGAAAATCTAAACTCCTCAGAGCAATGTGTGGCTGCGGCAAATAAAGCTAACAAAGCCTTGGGATTTATCAAAAGAAATTTTACCTCTAAATATGAAAGCATTATTTTGCCGTTATTCAAAAGCATTGTTAGACCCCATCTTGAATATGGCGTTCAGTTCTGGTCCCCGTATCTCAAGAAAGACATATCAAACTCGAATCTGTGCAGCGTAGAACAACTAAACTATTTCCCTCTCTGAAAAACAAGCCATATTATGAAAGATTAAATAAATTCAATTTGTTCTCGCTTAAGAAACAAAGGGTGCGAGGCCAACAAATCGAGTGTTTTAAGATACTTAAAGGATTTGACAGAGTAGATATCAGTGCACTGTTCACGACTAATAACAGTGCTGCAACCCGAGGTAATGGAATTAAATTAATTAGAAAAAAGGCATCCTTAGATGTGACACAACATTTCTTCACATACAATGTGGTTAAAGAGTGGAATAGTTTACGAAGGGAGGTGGTCGACAGTAATTCAATTGATACGCTTAAGAAAAGACTGGACTATCATCTGATGAAGATTGGATTGATATGAATTAATCATTAGGCATGTGTAATTTTCCTTTCAAACTTTTCTATCTATACTATATAAAAACTTTCCTTGTGAGCATTTCCTGACCCATAAGGTTACACTTCATCCTATCTTCCGGTACGGCTTATTAACCGGAGGGTGGGGAGAGAGCCTTCTACTTTACTGCCCTATTCTTCCACTATAAACTCTCCCTGTCTAGTAGTATTAAGGCCGGACCACTTAGTTGGGACCGTAAGGTCTGTATGGTCTGAGTATATGTGTAAGCCTGTGTAGCGATCTCTCTCAGTAGATATGTAACTGTAAATCCCCCTACAGCATTTTTTTTTTTTTTTTTTATCCTATAGACAAATATTTCTTGTGGGTATTTCCTGACCCATTAGGATACACTTCCTCCTGTTTTCCGGTACGGTTTTATAGCCGGAGGATGGGGAGAGAGCCTTCTACTTTGCTGTCCTATTTTTCTACTATTAATTATCCCTGTCTCTAGTCGTATTAGGGCCAGACCACCTATGGTCTATTCGCTGTAAGTAGGCGAGAAATCATGACCTCTACCCTCTGTAAATCAAAAGGGACTAGAGCAAATGGGCTGTAAATTTCCACATTCATTCTCTGGCTGACCCTTCCCAAATGGTATAAATATTAGCTCACTTACAGTAGTCGATTTTTAGTTACAGAGGTTGTAGGTTATGATTTCTCGCCTAATTACAGCGAATATACTATAGTAGGGACTGCAAGGTCTGTGTAGTCTGGGACTCTCTCTCTCTCACTCACTCACTCTCTCACTTTCACTCTCTCTCTCTCTCTCTCTCTCCCACATACTCATACACAAATCTGCCCCGGTTCATTACGCACAAATATGAGGATACTGTTATACAAAAACAAGATTTATAGGCCTAGAGTTGAATGGCCAAGTAATCCATGTCAGAGTGAGAGAGAGAGAGAGAGAGAGAGAGAGAGAGAGAGAGAGAGAGAGAGAGAGAGATTGTATTGGATGAAAACTAAGGATAAGTTGGTCTTTAGATAGTGATATTTTATAATGATTGTTTTTACTTTGAACAGCATGATACAAATAGTATAATAAAATATAAATATACAGTTGAAACTTATTACAGGGTGTCTCAAAATAGATGCAAGCCATTAATATTATAATAATTTATTACTCAGACAAGAAACTCCAAAAAAAAAAAAAAATACATTTTCTAGAAGCTGATACTATAACAATAAAAAAAAACTAAAGATTTCAGGTCTCTAGTTCAAAGGATACATCCATTAGAAATTATGTTCCAAATGACTACTGTTGCGCTGCAGACACACTTGAAGCCGATGACCACAGTTATCAATCACCCTGACACACTCTTCCTTCCTGATGGCACGAATCTGCGCTCTGTGAAATGCACAGCCTGGGTGGCCATCTCAAAACATGGCATAATCGGACCATTTTGGTGATTGACATCTTTGCTCGTCGGCTTCAAGTGTACGGTCTGCAGCGCAACGGTAGTCATTTGGAACATGTGCTCTAATGGATGTATCCTTTGAGCTAGAGACTTCAAACTTTTAGTTTTGTAATATTGTTATAATATCAGCTTCTAGAAAATTTAATCTGTTTTGGAGTTTCTCGTCTGAGTAATAAATTATTATAATGTTATTGGGTAATTGCATCTATTTTGAGACACCTTGTATATGTGAATGAAGGAGACAAAAGGCAAAGCTCGGTCTGCTTTATCCGTAGGTTTGTCGCAGAACTATTAAAGGGAGGTTTTTAGTTTGTTCCCTAGACCTTCATCAAGCTTTATTTTTGTTTTCCTATGAGATTGAGGGAGACAAAAGGCACTCCCAAAACCCCCTTTCAAGATAAATGTGTACATTTTTCGGTAGAAAAATGTCCGAGCCAAAGGCTAGTTCCTCTTAAATTACATATTTGCTATCGCTAGCCAGGGAAAAATCGACACCTACTGTAAATGGCACAAAACGTTTTAAAATGTACATAAATGGGACAACAGTTCTTAAAATCCCCAAACTTATCGGCCGAACGTTTTAAAATCTCAAAGCAATGGGGCTAAACACGAGGGAGAATGGGGTCCAGAAAAAATCCCTTAAGTGGAAATCTCCCTTTAAACACGACTGAACACTGCAGCAGCAGCAACCCCCAACTGATACACTGAAAGGTGGTTATAACTTACAACACTAGGACAGCTATCATCCTAACACACTAGAACATAGCACACTGATAGCTGGTCATAACTTACAACACTAGGACAGCTATCATACTAACACGCTAGAACATAGCACACTGATACTGGTCATAACTTACAACACTAGGACAGCTATCATACTAACACGCTAGAACATAGCACACTGATAGCTGGTCATAACTTACAACACTAGGACAGCTGTCATACTAACACGCTAGAACATAGCACACTGATAGCTGGTCATAACTTACAACACTAGGACAGCTATCATACTAACACACTAGAGCATAGCACACTGATAGCTGGTTATAACTTACAACACAAGGACAGCTATCATCCTAACACGCTAGAGCATAGCACACTGATAGCTGGTCATAACTTACAACACTAGGACAGCTATCATACTAACACGCTAGAGCATAGCACACTGATAGCTGGTTATAACTTACAACACTAGGACAGCTATCATCCTAACACACTAGAACATAGCACACTGATAGCTGGTCATAACTTACAACACTAGGACAGCTATCATACTAACACGCTAGAACATAGCACACTGATAGCTGGTCATAACTTACAACACTAGGACAGCTATCATACTAACACGCTAGAACATAGCACACTGATAGCTGGTCATAACTTACAACACTAGGACAGCTGTCATACTAACACGCTAGAACATAGCACACTGATAGCTGGTCATAACTTACAACACTAGGACAGCTATCATACTAACACACTAGAGCATAGCACACTGATAGCTGGTTATAACTTACAACACAAGGACAGCTATCATCCTAACACGCTAGAGCATAGCACACTGATAGCTGGTCATAACTTACAACACTAGGACAGCTATCATACTAACACGCTAGAGCATAGCACACTGATAGCTGGTTATAACTTACAACACTAGGACAGCTATCATCCTAACACACTAGAACATAGCACACTGATAGCTGGTCATAACTTACAACACTAGGACAGCTATCATACTAACACGCTAGAACATAGCACACTGATAGCTGGTCATAACTTACAACACTAGGACAGCTATCATACTAACACGCTAGAACATAGCACACTGATAGCTGGTCATAACTTACAACACTAGGACAGCTATCATACTAACACGCTAGAACATAGCACACTGATAGCTGGTCATAACTTACAACACTAGGACAGCAATCATACTAACACACTAGAGCATAGCACACTGATAGCTGGTTATAACTTACAACACTAGGACAGCTATCATCCTAACACACTAGAACGTAGCACACTGATAGTTGGTCATAACTTACAACACTAGGACAGCTATCATACTAACACACTAGAGCATAGCACACTGATAGCTGGTTATAACTTACAACACTAGGACAGCTATCATACTAACACGCTAGAACATAGCACACTGATAGCTGGTCATAACTTACAACACTAGGACAGCTATCATACTAATACGCTAGAACATAGCACACTGATAGCTGGTCATAACTTACAACACTAGGACAGCAATCATACTAACACACTAGAGCATAGCACACTGATAGCTGGTTATAACTTACAACACTAGGACAGCTATCATCCTAACACACTAGAACGTAGCACACTGATAGTTGGTCATAACTTACAACACTAGGACAGCTATCATACTAACACGCTAGAACATAGCACACTGATAGCTGGTCATAACTTACAACACTAGGACAGCTATCATACTAACATGCTAGAACATAGCACACTGATAGCTGGTCATAACTTACAACACTAGGACAGCTATCATCCTAACACACTAGAACATAGCACACTGATAGCTGGTCATAACTTACAACACTAGGACAGCTATCATACTAACACGCTAGAGCATAGCACACTGCTAGCTGGTTATAACTTACAACACTAGGACAGCTATCATCCTAACACACTAGAACATAGCACACTGATAGCTGGTCATAACTTACAACACTAGGACAGCTATCATACTAACACGCTAGAACATAGCACACTGATAGCTGGTCATAACTTACAACACTAGGACAGCTATCATACTAACACGATAGAACATAGCACACTGATAGCTGGTCATAACTTACAACACTAGGACAGCTATCATCCTAACACGCTAGAACATAGCACACTGATAGCTGGTCATAACTTACAACACTATGACAGCTATCATCCTAACACACTAGAACATAACACACTGATAGCTGGTCATAACTTACAACACTAGGACAGCTATCATACTAACATGCTAGACCATAGCACACTGATAGCTGGTCATAACTTACAACACTAGGACAGCTATCATACTAACACGCTAGAACATAGCACACTGATAGCTGGTCATAACATACAACACTAGGACAGCTATCATCCTAACACACTAGAACATAGCACACTGATAGCTGGTCATAACTTACAACACTAGGACAGCTATCATACTAACACGCTAGAACATAGCACACTGATAGCTGGTCATAACTTACAACACTAGGACAGCTATCATACTAACACGCTAGAACATAGCACACTGATAGCTGGTCATAACTTACAACACTAGGACAGCTATCATACAAACACGCTAGAACATAGCACACTGATAGCTGGTCATAACTTAGAACACTAGGACAGCTATCATCCTAACACGCTAGAGCATAGCACACTGATAGCTGGTCATAACTTACAACACTAGGACAGCTATCATCCTAACACGCTAGAGCATAGCACACTGATAGCTGGTCATAACTTACAACACTAGGACAGCTATCATACTAACACGCTAGCATATAGAACACTGATAGCTGGTCATAACTTACAACACTAGGACAGCTATCATCCTAACACGCTAGAGCATAGCACACTGATAGTTGGTCATAACTTACATCACTAGGACAGCTATCATACTAACACGCTAGAACATAGCACACTGATAGCTGGTCATAACTTACAACACTAGGACAGCTATCATCCTAACACACTAGAACATAGCACACTGATAGCTGGTCATAACTTACAACACTAGGACAGCTATCATACTAACACGCTAGAGCATAGCACACTGATAGCTGGTTATAACTTACAACACTAGGACAGCAATCATCCTAACACACTAGAACATAGAACACTGATAGCTGGTCATAACTTACAACACTAGGACAGCTATCATACTAACACGCTAGAACATAGCACACTGATAGCTGGTCATAACTTACAACACTAGGACAGCTATCATACTAACACGCTAGAACATAGCACACTGATAACTGGTCATAACTTACAACACTAGGACAGCTATCATCCTAACATGCTAGAACATAGCACACTGATAGCTGGTCATAACTTACAACACTATGACAGCTATCATCCTAACACACTAGAACATAGCACACTGATAGCTGGTCATAACTTACAACACTAGGACAGCTATCATACTAACATGCTAGACCATAGCACACTGATAGCTGGTCATAACTTACAACACTAGGACAGCTATCATACTAACACGCTAGAACATAGCACACTGATAGCTGGTCATAACTTACAACACTAGGACAGCTATCATCCTAACACACTAGAACATAGCACACTGATAGCTGGTCATAACTTACAACACTAGGACAGCTATCATACTAACATGCTAGAACATAGCACACTGATAGCTGGTCATAACTTACAACACTAGGACAGCTATCATACGAACACGCTAGAACATAGCACCCTGATAGCTGGTCATAACTTACAACACTAGGACAGCTATCATACAAACACAATAGAACATAGCACACTGATAGCTGGTCATAACTTACAACACTAGGACAGCTATCATACTAACATGCTAGAACATAGCACACTGATAGCTGGTCATAACTTACAACACTAGGACAGCTATCATACGAACACGCTAGAACATAGCACCCTGATAGCTGGTCATAACTTACAACACTAGGACAGCTATCATACAAACACAATAGAACATAGCACACTGATAGCTGGTCATAACTTACAACACTAGGACAGCTATCATCCTAACACGCTAGAGCATAGCACACTGATAGCTGGTCATAACTTATAACACTAGGACAGCTATCATCCTAACACGCTAGAGCATAGCACACTGATAGCTGGTCATAACTTACAACACTAGGACAGCTATCATACTAACATGCTAGAATATAGCACACTGATAGCTGGTCATAACTTACAACACTAGGACAGCTATCATCCTAACACGCTAGAGCATAGCACACTGATAGTTGGTCATAACTTACAACACTAGGACAGCTATCATACTAACACACTAGAACATAGCACACTGATAACTGGTCATAACTTACAACACTAGGACAGCTATCATCCTAACACACTAGAACATAGCACACTGATAGCTGGTCATAACTTACAACACTAGGACAGCTATCATACTATCACGCTAGAGCATAGCACACTGATAGCTGGTTATAACTTACAACACTAGGACAGCTATCATCCTAACACACTAGAACATAGCACACTGATAGCTGGTCATAACTTACAACACTAGGACAGCTATCATACTAACACGCTAGAACATAGCACACTGATAGCTGGTCATAACTTACAACACTAGGACAGCTATCATACTAACACGCTAGAACATAGCACACTGATAGCTGGTCATAACTTACAACACTAGGACAGCTATCATACTAACACGCTAGAACATAGCACACTGATAGCTGGTCATAACTTACAACACTATGACAGCTATCATCCTAACACACTAGAACATAGCACACTGATAGCTGGTCATAACTTACAACACTAGGACAGCATACTAACATGCTAGACCATAGCACACTGATAGCTGGTCATAACTTACAACACTAGGACAGCTATCATACTAACACGCTAGAACATAGCACACTGATAGCTGGTCATAACTTACAACACTAGGACAGCTATCATCCTAACACACTAGAACATAGCACACTGATAGCTGGTCATAACTTACAACACTAGGACAGCTATCATACTAACACGCTAGAACATAGCACACTGATAGCTGGTCATAACTTACAACACTAGGACAGCTATCATACGAACACGCTAGAACATAGCACACTGATAGCTGGTCATAACTTACAACACTAGGACAGCTATCATACAAACACGCTAGAACATAGCACACTGATAGCTGGTCATAACTTACAACACTAGGACAGCTATCATCCTAACACGCTAGAGCATAGCACACTGATAGCTGGTCATAACTTACAACACTAGGACAGCTATCATACTAACACGCTAGAATATAGCACACTGATAGCTGGTCATAACTTACAACACTAGGACAGCTATCATCCTAACACGCTAGAGCATAGCACACTGATAGTTGGTCATAACTTACAACACTAGGACAGCTATCATACTAACATGCTAGAACATAGCACACTGATAGCTGGTCATAACTTACAACACTAGGGCAGCTATCATACTAACACGCTAGAGCATAACACACTGATAGCTGGCTATAACTTACAACATTAGGACAGCTATTATCCTAACACGTAGAGAATAGCACACTGATAGCTGGCTATAACTTACAACACTAGGACAGCTATCATACTAACACGCTAGAACATAGCACACCGATAGCTGGCTATAACTTACAACACTAGGACAGCTATCATACTAACACGCTAGAGTATAACACACTGATAGCTGGTCATAACTTACAACACTAGGACAGCTATCATCCTAACACGCTAGAGCATAGCACACTGATAGCTGGTCATAACTTACAACACTAGGACAGCTATCATACTAACATGCTAGAACATAGCACACTGATAGTTGGTCATAACTTACAACACTAGGACAGCTATCATACTAACACGCTAGTGCATAACACACCGATAGCTGGTCATAAATTATAATATCACAAGGAAAGCTCTTATTATAATGCACTAGAGCATATACTGTATATCTAGTATATGAATTCAGGTAATATTTAGAGAAACAAATCCCATTCTAAGAAGAACTGATTTATAGAAACAGGAATTATGTGGTGGATTGTGTTCTTTTATTTAGAAATTTTATTTTGCTAACACGTTATTTTGGTTAGTTATTTTACCTTTATATTGTCTTGTCCTCGTTTTGGTGTGTTTATTTTGCAAGTTTTACATTATAAATTCAAGGAATGGTGAAAAAAGAAGCAACGGCATCCAATATTTTCGTGTTCTGTCAAATGGCCAAACCCAGACTCAAGGGGAGGAACGTTTGAAGTGAATGATAAAGAAATACATACACGGATTGAACATATAGAGCTGCCAAGATTCACACCAAATTAAGGGGAGATGGGTTATTTTTCTGGTCCCCCTTCTTTCTCATGTTTAGCCCCATTCGTTTTGAAAGTATAAGACGTTCGGCCTAATTGAGACCTTTCACCCCAGTTCTTTGTCAATTTTAAGACCTTTCGTGCCAATTAGATGTCGATTTTTTCCTGGCGAGCGATAGCAAGCCTGTAATTTTAAGAGTAGCCGGCCTTCGGCCGTGAATTTTGTTTACCGAAAAATGTACACATTTATCTTGAAAGGGGTCTAGGTTTTTTTGTTTTTAAAGCTGGATGGAGGTACAGTATAGGCAGGAAACTTAATATAATAATAAAAGGAAAAATGTACACATTTATCTTGAAGGGGGTCTAGGTCTTTAAACGTTCACCACCGCCAAAGGCTCTCCTCTGCTTCCACTGACTAACCTGGTGAACAAGTCTTAATCTTTTCTATCCTAAACGACCTAGAGCTGTTAGTCCAGCAACCCACCCGTATCACGGATCGCTTCGGAGATCGGCCCAACATTCTTCTTAACTTATTTCTAACCTCTAACCCTTCTGCTTATACTATAAATATTTTCTCTCCTTTGGGCTCCTATATCTGGTACCGCCACCCAATCCCCCCAGCCGGCGGCGCTTGTGGTACTTTGGCGCTGCCGACTGGGAGGCTCTCCGGCAGTACTTCTTTGATTTCCAATGGAGTGACTTTTGATTCCATGGCCGGGGACCCTTGGACAGTGCTGAACGCATTACAACGGTAATCCTCTCAGGCATGGAAGCATACATACCATTTTCTTTCTCTCAGTCTAATGTAAACAAATCTTGTTTTACTCACGCTTGTTCTACTGCTGTCCGCAACAAGGAGGAAGCATTCAAACAGTACCGGCGCCTTAAAACTCAAGAATCTCATTCTTCCTATGTTTCTGCCCGGAATCAAGCCAAATTGGTTCTTTGACTTTCCAAGCACCCTCTCTTCAATTATAAATGCACTGAACTATTCAACTCTAGCTCTTCAATAGCTTTCTGGCATCTAGCCAAAAACATCTCCAACAATGTTTCTACCTCGTCTTTCCCTTCCCTTTTCCACTCCGATGGCACAACCATCACTTCTTCCTCTGACAAAGCTGAACTCTTCCCTCAAACTTTTGCTAGAAACTCCACCTTGGATGATTCCGGTGCTATTCCTCCCTCTCCACCCGCTTCTCTCCTACTTATGCCTAATATCCTAATCTCTTCTAAAGATGTACTTTCTACCCTCTCTGGGCTTAATTCTAAGAAGGCGTACGGTCTGGACGGTGTTCCTCCTGTTGTACTAAGAAACTATGCTTCTGTGCTGACTCCCTGCCTAGGAAACTCTTTAGTCTCTGTCTCTCCTCTAACGTCTTCCCTTCTTGCTGGAAGTTTGCTCTCATTCAACCTGTCCCAAAGAACGGTGACCGCTCTCAACCCTGCAACTATCGTCCAATTGCTCTCATTCTTGTATCTCTAAAGTTTTTAAAACTATTCTTGCTTCCAAATTTCTTAAGAATTTCTCTTCTCATAAACTACAATTCTGTCAGATCGTCAGATTCCTTAAGGGTCGCTCTACCGGTGATCTTACTATCTCTTGGTCATCCTCCTTTTGGGACTTCGGTGAGACGTTTTCTATTGCACTAGATATATATAAGGCCTTCGATAGAGTCTGGCACAAATCTTTAATTTCTAAACTACCCTCCTTCGGTTTCTATCCCTCTATCTGTGCCTTTGTCTCTAATCTCCTTTCCGGCCGTTTCATAGCTGCGGATGTGGATGGCCATCGCTCACATCCTCATCCTATCAACTCCGGTGTTTCTCAGGGCTCTGTCCTATCTCCCATTCTCTTTATAATTTTCATATATGATTTTCTCAACTGTACAGTCTCAATCCCTAAAAGTAAGCCCCCCTCGATTCTAACTATAAAATTAGCTAGGGTCTTTCTGAACGACGGGTAAACTTGGAATGGCACAAACGAACACACTCCGCTCAAATGAAACAGAAGTTCGAACAGACATATGAATCTTTTGTGGTTGACTGCAACCACAGTATGTTTCTTATTTTCGCAGGATGTAAATTACTTCAAGTTGTATAACTGGACACGGAAATCTGCACTAGGCCTACTGACACAAACGAGGCATATTGATTATGGTTGTGAAATGACGGGGTTGAGCAGCCACACCCCAATCACACCCGAAAGAATAGCAGTGATCCAAAGCAGCAGGAGAAGACGACCTCAGGAAAAAGCCAAACAGAATAAGACCAGACCAGTTTCCCAGGCTTTAATACCGGCCGGAATAGGTCAGCCTACCCTGTTTCACGGATCTACCCATGCTCTAATTTCCGGGAAACTAGGTCAGTCTACCCCAGAAAGGATTTCGAGTCCCAACCGATCACAGGGACCCCAGCTCCTCCAATGGCAAGGACCGAGACAGAATACCATGGAATATCACCAACTCCAGCCTGACTTGCATTACGACGAAGAACTATTTATGCAAATGCAACACCAAGAACCCTCCCAATTCTTGAATAGATGGGAATCCCAGTACCCCCTCTACAGTACCTCCCGGGAAGACTGGGGATAGCACCACCAAGGTGAACAGTGAAAGAACTATAACCTGTGGAATAAGAAAAGCCAGATATTACGATAAACAGAAAATAATCCATTACGTCACCATAGTACCCTCTAAAAATAGGGGGACCATATTGCGATATCAAGAATCTCTGTATGCGTAAATGAATAACTACCATTTATTTTTAGCTTAAGAACTACTTTCACCATAGCCAAAACAACGATATCCACATGTCCTTATGTTATTGAATTAGACCAAACTGAATACTAAAAATAACCCGAATATAGCCTGACTGAAACTGAAGGAAGTTAGCAAATAGTATTGCTTCCTTCCACTGGCTACAAACAGATGTGGGATAGGATTCGTATTGTTCCCCCTGAACAAGAGAGTGTGCTGCCCTGTACCTGAGTGAAAGGCCAGTTCCCCTCCACGTCCAGCCCAGTAGAACCACGAGAGAGCGTGCTGCCCTATACCTGAGTGGAAGGCCAGTTCCCCTCCACGTCCAGCCCAGCAGAACCCCGAGTCCTACGTCGTCCAGACTCTCGTTCATGGCCACCTCTATCCTATACCCTAAGTGTCTCTGCGTGTTATAAGTTGTGGCTATTGTTGTGAAGGTAAGATAAAATATGCGAGTATTCTATTATACTTAACTATAGATCTGTGCCCAAGATCTATCTTGAATCTGTGATACCCGTGTAAACTCCCTAACTTTGATCCGTACAGTGTCTCATTATGTACGAGATATTGCTAAGATAAATTGTGTTAATCCTTCAGAACCTAAATTATATGTACGTTACATAGTCACTTTTACACGTGTTAGTTAACCAGAATACTCTCAGATTTTATTCCTATGTATTGATTATTCTTTGTGTATCCAAGTCGAAGTGAAAGTGTATAACTTGAAGTGATTCCCTATTTAAATTCAATATTTACCTAGAACCTATGCCCAATTTAGCATTTATATATCCGTGCAATTATCGCCAGAGAATTCATACTACCATCCTTTAATTTGAAAGTAAAGAACCCTTTCCGTTGAGTTAGAATTAACTCATAATCAAGATATCTGAGTTCTATTAGTTCTCGTGAGTAATCTAATAATATACGTTAATCGGGTCATATCATTCTTTCCACACCATTCGAGGAACTCAGATTGTCCAGTTCTTGATTTGATCCGCCTATTACTTGGCTTTAGATCATATTTATTACTTGATATAGTAATCCCTTGATTATAATCGTATTTACGTTATAATACAACGCTTCGTTAGTTCTATGTTTCCTTAGGATTTTATTAACCTATGCAAAACTCCTTTCTTGCTAACCTCTAGGGTATTCCTTAAGTGTAACTTCACTATATTTATTTAAATTTAAATAGCTCTTTTTACAAGCTATCTTCGCACACGTATATGTGTGTTTCTTAAAGTTATAGTAAAGTATTCCCTCATTCGTAAACTTCGTTTTACCCATTCCAATTCAGTCACTATAATTATTGTGAATCTGTTATCCTTTTTCCGTGTGAATTATGATCGAATATTATTTTTCGTGTTTCGTGTGAGAGATTATTCGCAATAACTCTTAGATAGTTAAATTCAGAATTAAGCTATCTTCCTCTCTAGAATCAAATAAACCGCCTAACCTTATCCCCTAATTTAATATCGCATTAAAGTAATAGTTATTTTCCGAGACCGCAGTCCACCTGAAGTATAGCCTATAGCGCGGCTCGTTTGATGTACTCATCTGAGCGCAGGCTTCCTTCCTGTTGCCTACTACGTATACCAGCCACGCAGCTGAGCGATAAGTTCCACACTCTATCGTATCTTTGTCAGAATACTTCACGCTAGACATTTCGCTCGCATATGTATTATTGTCAAGGATTCTTGTTTATGTATATGTTTATCTGTATATCTTTGTGTATTTCCATTCTTAAATTACCACAAAAGTGATAACTTGAAACTCAGTAGAGGGTGGAATTAGTTCACTATCGTATTCACTCTATACTTACTTACTGTTCTAATAACAGTATAGTATAGTAGTAGTATTTATATATGTTCATGCCATTGAATAAATAAGAGTGTAATCTATGCTCGACGTGTCCCTGTTGAGATCTAGTCCACATCTAAGTATATGAAACTCTGATTACTAAGATATAATATTGAAGCCAGTTGGATTACAACCCAGCATAGCAGGTTGAGTATGGTCATTTATGTCTGTGAATCAATAGATAAAACAATTTCTTATATTCACTGCATTGAAGCAACTTTAGTGGTCAAGCATTATTGATAACATTTAGAACAACTGGCAACCGTATTTTAACTTCATACTCTATTCCTCTCTATTATTGGTAATATAATTATACAGTCGATATTCCTGTGTGTCCTGCTAAACTACTCTCTCCCCAACCCCCCTTTTCCCTAATTTAAAAATATTTTAGCTTCTATTGCCCTCTGACACTAGGTAGAGATTACCATGATTCTTTATGAAGACCTTACCTTCCTAGACCGGTAAAATGCACAGCTCACTCTGTTCAGGAATACCACCATATCTCTGGGTAAAATGTATTACCGTAAGTTTTCAGCTTTAGGAATGGTAAAAGTGTTTCTGACAAACTGTCACTATACATTAAGAGCTAATAGTATGTATGAACTAACTTGGAAATCATTAACATAACAATAATAACACTCGACAACCAAAAGTAGGTTGGTAGAAGTGGAGAACCAAGCCAATTCAGATAGGTAGCCGAGAGAGAGAGAGAGAGAGAGAGAGAGAGAGAGAGAGAGAGAGATAATGGATTGATACTAGAAGTTGTTGAATAATAGTACAAATATTGCATATGTTAACATATTATTTCAGCAAATGTTATTGTTGCATTCAATCTTGTTACTTTAAACCTTTTGTTATCTAGCTCAGATCCTCATGATTCAATAAAATATATACTTTGCGATATTATTGACTTTTTAATATAGAGTTCGTGGCAAAATGAAGTAGCTCCCATGAGGAAAAAAAATAAACTCTGATGTTATCCAATTACCTTATTTACTAATTAAAAGTTAATCTATATTATTAAATCAGTTCGTGTGTCTGTTTGTCGGCCTGTGTGTTCTTAATAGGCGGCCGCAGTTTTGGACCTGGGGAGCGGAAACTTTGCATGTGGGTGTCAATTGACCTGGGTCAGGTCATAGAAGGGGCGAGGCCACGATCGGAGGTCGTTTCGAGGCCGAAATTGAAAACAAATTGAAAACAATTGCCGTTTGGGGCAGAAGGAGGCCTCCGATCGAAAAGGTGTATGGAACGAAAGTTGTTCGCATCTCCCCAAAATGGGGGTACGGATGAGGTCATATCCAAAATCGGAGGTCATTTAGCGGCCGAAATCGAGGTCGCCGTTTAATGAGGCACAGGGAGGTCGAGGCCGGTAATTATGGTAGTAGAAGTATTGTGATGATTGTGGTAGTAGTGATTGATGATGGTGATTATGTAGTAGTGGTGGTAGTAGTGATGGTGATTATGGTGGTACAGTATTATTATTAAATATCAAAGCCTGTCATAATATAGAGCGATATCCACCTTTTGGGTTCACAGCTACGTCAAGCTTCAGGATCATCTCTAGCCCTTCCTGAACATCCAGCAGAGCTTTCAGCAGTCAATGTGTCCACAGCCATGGGGCCCAATAAGCGATCTTCCCTGAGGAGGAAGAGTTCTGCAGCAAGACGGATGGGAGAGGCCAGGGCTGAGGAGTCCGAAGAGCAACGGGCACTACTCCGAGCCGACAACCAGGCCAGGATGGCAGCTGCCCGGGCAACTGAGAACACGCCAACAAAGACAGCATGTCGAGACAAGGACAGGGTCAGAACAGCGACTGCCCGAGCTGCAGAGATGACTCCAACAAGAGAAGCACGCCAAGAAGGGGACAGGGTCAGAGCAGTGGCAGCCCGAGCTGCAGAGATGACTCCAACAAGGGAAGCACGCCAAGGAGAGGAGCAGATCAGGATGGCAGCTGCCCGGGCAACTGAGAACACGCCAACAAAGACAGCACGTCGAGACGATGACAGAGTCAGAACAGCGACTGCCCGAGCTGCAGAGATGACTCCAACAAGAGAAGTACGTCAAGAAGGGGACAGGGTCAGAGCAGCGGCAGCCCGAGCTGCAGAGATGACTCCAACAAGGGAAGCACGCCAAGGAGAGGAGCGGATCAGAGCAGCGGCTGCCCGAGCTGCAGAGACGACTCCGACAAGAGAAGTACATCAAGAAGGGGACAGGGTCAGAGCAGCGGCTGCCCGAGCTGCAGAGACGACTCCGACAAGAGGAGCACGCCGTGCTGACAACCAGATCAGGATGGCAGCTACCAGACGTGCAGTCTGGCAAGACACAAGGTTGGCTGCCTTCAACTATGACAAGTCTATCGACTACTAGGCAAATGCCAAGGTCATCATTGGCAAAATGGACCAGCTCTGCCAGCACTGTGGGGCACTCAAGTTCAAGGGGGAGACACCTCGAATGTGCTGCGCCGGTGGAAAGGTCAGCCTGCCTCCCCTTGGCAGCCCCCCAGAGCCGCTCAAGTCCCTCCTTGCCAGCAACTCACCAGAGTCCAGGCACTTTCTTAACAACATCCGAAAGTACAACTCCTGCTTCCAGATGACCTCCTTTGGGGCCAAAGAGGTCAGAGAGGAAGGCTTCATGCCCACGTTCAAGGTGCAGGTCCAGATCTACCACAGTGTTGGATCTCTCCTGCCAGCTCCTGGAAATGCCCCAGAGTTCCTACAGATCTACTTCATGGGCGACTACCAGGAACAGGCGAGTCGGCGGTGTTCTGTGGTGCCTGGCTTGAGGCAGGAAATTGTCTTCAAGTTGCAAAAGATGCTGCACAGCTCAAACAAGTACGTCCAAGCCTTCAAGACAGCACTGGAGAGAATGCCGACCGATGAGATGAGAGTCCAGATCCACGCCAATCGAGCACCTCGGGGTGGGCACGAGCGACGCTACAATGAGCCCACAATGAACGAAGTGGGCATCCTCATCGTCGGCCAGCAGTTCGAGAAGCGTGACATCGTGCTCCAGAAGCGGAACAGCTCCCTCCAGCGCATCTCTGAGACTCACAGGGCGTATGACTCTTTGCAGTACCCGCTGATGTTCTGGGCAGGGCAGGATGGCCACAACTTGGAGGTCAAGTACATCAACGGCAAGGTGGTCTCAGCCATGGACTTCTACTCATACCTCATGATGGAGAGGGGAGATGGCAACCATGTCCTCAAGTTCCGGCAGCTCCTCACCCCAGGTCCTGGTGGACATGTATGCCAAGATGGAGTCAGAACGGCTGCTGTACATTCGGCTCAACCAGAACCATCTGAGGGTGGACAAGTACGAGCACCTCAAAGATGCCTTGAACAGCAATGAGGGAAACGTCCAGAACCTCGGCAGGCTGGTCATTCTACCGTCTTCGTTCACGGGTGGTCCAAGACACATGCACGAGTACACCCAAGATGCACTCACGTACGTCAGACTCTACAGGACGCCCGACCTCTTCATCACCTTCACCTGCAACCCCAAGTGGCAAGAGATAGAATCAGCTCTCATGCCGGGTCAAAAAGCCATTGACAGGTATGATCTGGTGGACCGGGTGTTCAGGCAGAAGGTGGTCAAGCTCATGGACTTCATCAACAAGAGCGACATCTTTGGGGCGAGAAGGTGCTTTCTTTATTCTGTCGAGTGGCAGAAGAGAGGCCTGCCACATGTGCACCTCCTGGTATGGCTCCAGGAGAAGATCAGGCCAACACAGATCGACTCTGTCATCTCGGCAGAGATACCGAACAAGGAAGAAGACCCCATCCTCCATGAGGTCGTCGTCAACAATATGCTCCATGGTCCCTTGCGGAGAGCTCAACCTCAGATCACCGTGCATGAAAGATCGCAAGTGCACCAAGAGGTACCCAAGATAGCTCCTCCGAGAGACCCAGACAGGAGAAGATGGCTACCAGCTCTACAGGAGAAGGAGCGAGCAAGATGGTGGCTGCACCTACATGCTGGAGAGGAGAGGGCAGCCAACCATCAAGATAGACAATCGCTGGGTCGTGCCCTACTTCCCCCTCCTGTCAAGAATCTTCAAGGCTAACATCAACGTCGAGTACTGCAACTCCATCAAGGCCATCAAGTACATCTGCAAATGCGTCAACAAGGGAAGCGACCAGGCTGTCTTCTCGGTGCAGGGACAGGACGCGCAACTCGACGAGATCCGCAAGTTCCAGGAAGGACGGTACATCCGCACGAGCGAGGCCATCTGGAGGCTCCTCTCCTTCGACATCCATGAGCGGTTTCCCCCCGTCGTGACCCTGGACGTCCATCTGGAGAATGGAGAAAGGGTTTACTTCAATGCAGCCACTGCGATGCAGAGAGCAGCAGGGGAGAGGCCCAAGACCAAGCTGATAGCCTTCTTCGACCTCTGTAGCAGGGATGATTTTGCCAAGACCTTGCTGTACTGCAATGTGCCAAGGTACTACACATGGCAGCGTGACAGCAAGTCATTTTGGAGGCGGATGCGAGGAGCTGTGGTGGAGGGCTGTCCAGGGGTTAAGGGAAGCCCAACAATTGGCAGAGTCTACGCTGTCCACCCCAGCCAGGATGAGTGCTTCTACCTCAGACTCTTGCTCCATCACGTGCATGGCCCAACATCCTTCCAGCACCTAAGGACCCTGTCAGATGGCCACATCTGCCAGACCTTCCGAGAGGCCTGCCAGAGGAGGGGCCTCCTGGAGGATGACTCACACTGGGACCAGACCATGCGAGAGGCCAGCGTCTCAGGTCAGCTGGAAAGCTCAGGGGCCTCTTCACCATCATTCTCTCTGTGTGCAGCCCGTCCGACCCAATCCAGCTGTCGGAGTCTCACAGCGACAACATCACCGAGGACATCTTGCACCAGGCCCGGCAGCAGAATCCGCAGAAGCAAATGGACTTCACAGAAGCCATGTACAACGAGGCCCTCATCCGGATCGAGGACCTGGTGCAGACAATGTGCGGCAAGGGACTGGAGCTGGTAGGCCTCCAGAATGTCAAGCCTCAGAGGAATGTGCAGAACGCACTGTCAAGGGAGATGTTGAGAGAGATGAACTACAACCCTGGAGAGCTGAGCAACTACGTCATCCAGATATTTTTTTTTTTTTTTTTTTTAAGAGACAATGAACGGAGGAAGGAAAAACACAGCTAAAACAAAAAGGTCCATGTGCCTAAAGGCATCCTCCATTCATAAAATGTTTGTAACAACTGGATTTAAACTTTTGTAGATTGTAAGTTTTTGGAAAGCAACTCGAGGGAAGTGAATTCCAAAGAGTAGTAGTTCTAGGGATAAATTAATTTTGATAAGCAGAAGTTCTGCATTGTGGAGGAGAAAGTGTAAATTCATGGGCGCTCTCAGCTGCTCTAGTTCTACGGGGAAAGATGTGGAGAGGCGGCACAATTGAAGCGAGTTCCTCGGAACAATTGCTGTGAAAATATCTGTAGAATAATGCAAGGGATGCAACGTTTCTTCGTATGGATAATGTAGGAAGGTCCTGTGTGATTGCAGGGTTATTGATTAATCTAATAGCTTTATTTTGAATTTTGTCCAACTGCCTCAATGCAACCACTCCACATCCACTCCACAGAGGTGAACAGTAATCCATCTGAGAACGCACATGACTTTTATATATTACGGCCAACTGCTCGTCAGTGAAGAATTCTCGAACTCTGTACAGGAGTCCCAGTTTTTTAGAGGCATTCTTAGCAATGCTTCTAACATAATGTGTCCAGCTCAAGTTAGTAGTTAATGTTACACCAAGAACTAGGGGAAGTGGGAATATTTACAGCATTAAAAAATATATGGGAGTCAGTGAGATTCTGTCGGTTAGAAAATTGAATGTACTTGGTTTTCTGTGCATTAAAGGAAACTAGATTCTTTTGTCCCCATTCATTAATTCTAGAAAGGTCCTGGTTCAGAGAAATTGCAGTGTTTATTTTTGAATTTATAAGATCGGGTTGGGTGAAAGAATTGGTAAATGTGAAGGAACTGTGGAGTGGTGAGTCATCTGTGTAGGAATGTATTGGATTATTAGTGGTAGATATGAGATCATTGATATGAATGAGGAACAGAGTTGGGGCCAAAACTGATCCCTGGGGAACACCAGCATTTATTGAGTGAAATTGAGAATAAAGGCCATCTACCATTACACATATTTTTCTGTTATGAAGATAAGAAGAAATTAGTGGAACTAATGATGCAAGGCCGTAGTGTGACATCTTCGACAATAAGGATTGATGCCAGACTCTATCAAATGCCTTTGATATATCCAGTGCTATTGTATGTGTTTCACCATGTTGGTCTGTAGCATGGTTGATTTGATGCGTAAGAAGGCAAAGAATGTCTGCAGTTGATCGACATCGTCTAAAACCATATTGCCTATCACTGATTAATTTATTATTCTCAAGATGCTTAATTATGTGATTATTTACTATAATTTCAAAGACTTTACCAAGAGTGGAAGTTATAGCTATTGGTCTGTAGTTTGATGGATCTGAAGAGGCACCTTTTTTAGGAACTGGATGGATGTTTGCTTCTTTCCAGGGTACTGGGAAGCATGAGGTATGAGTACACAGACGGAATTTTTTTGTCAATACAGGAGCGAGCACCAAGGAGCAATTCTTAAGTACTATTGGAGGAATTTCATCTGGACCAGGAGCCTTATCTACAGAGAGATTCTGCAAAATAGTTTTGATATGTCTGGTGTGGATCTTAAGTGAGGGAATTTCAGGCGAATTAAAATTAAGTACAGGGACATTTTGATTTATTTCATCTAAGGTTGAGTTGGTGGAGAAAATATCCGCAAGAAGGTTAGCTTTACCTCGTGGGTCACTTACAAGATTGCCAGTCGGAGATTTTAATGGTGGAATGGATGAAGCAGTAGTGATGTTGGATTTGAATGAGTTAAGAGTAGACCAAAATATTTTGTTATCATTTGGATTATTTAGAAGTTTATTTGCCTGCTTGTGGAGAAAGTTTGATTTAGTTAGGTTTAATACAGTTTTGGCATGATTTCTGATGTTTCTAAAGTAATGAGCCTCGCCTCAATCAACAGCAAAAGGCAGTGTACGCGCAGATCGTTAAGTCTGTTCTAGGGCATGAGAAGAAGCTCTTCTTCCTGGATGCTCCAGGTGGCACTGGCAAGACCTTCATCATCAACCTGGTCCTGGCCAAGATGCGGTCAGAGAGGAGGATTGCCGTAGCAGTGGCCACATCTGGCATCGCCGCCACCCTGCTTCCTGGGGGAAGAACAGCCCACTCAGCTTTCAAGCTTCCTCTCGACATCAACTCAACAGAGACACCAGTGTGCAACATCCACAAGGGAACAGGAGCAGCAGCCGTCCTGAAGGAATGCCAGATGATCATCTGGGACGAGTGCACCATGGCTCATGCAAAGATGCTGGAAGCCCTGGATTGCACCCTGCGGGACATCAGGGAAGACAACCGCCTCATGGGAGGTCTGACAGTGCTGCTGTCAGGAGACTTCAGACAGACTCTCCCTGTTGGCCCAAGGGGCACTCCAGCTGATGAGCTCAAGGCATCATCTATCAATTACGTAAAAATCGTAAAAATAGTCATGGTCGAAGTCTAATAAACTCACCGCCTGTTCGAAGGCACAGTCCTCCACGAGACTAAAAACCTGGTTCTTCAAATAAGAACTAAGGTTGCTTTCCTTATATCCACTCATGGCCGAGTGGTTACGGTGCCCGACTCTCCCAAATATACCTGGAGTGAGTGGGTTCGAATCCTGGTGAGGATACCTTTTACCCAGCTCAAGGCCTCCACCCTATACGGCCATGTGCACAGACTCCAACTCTCGACAAACATGCGGGTCCAGCTGCAGGGAGACACTTCAGCGGGTGAGTTCTCCAAGATGCTTCTCAAGGTTGGCAATGGCACCATCCCAGCTTACTGCAATGGTGAGATCACTATCCCGCAAGGCTGCGGCACTGTGGTGGACAAGCCTGTCGATCTCCTGCAGAAGGTCTACCCCCAACATGGATCAGCACTTCCACCTACCAGACTGGCCGCAATGACTGTCCGGAAGAGCCATCCTGGCCCCCAAGAATGACACCGTTGATGCCATCAACAACAGGGTCTTGCAGCGCATGCCAGGAACTGCAACATCATCAAGATCAATCGACACCATAGTGGACCCGGACCATGCAGTGCACTATCCAGTTGAGTTCCTGAACTCTCTACTGCCACCCGGGATGCCTCCACACAACCTGACGTTGAAGGTAGGAGCACCGATCATGCTCCTGAGAAATCTGGATGCTCCCAGGCTCTGCAACGGAACTCGACTGGTGGTGAAGAGAATCATGCCGCATGTCATTGAGGCCACCATCATGACTGGCTGTGCCAAAGGGGAGGATGTGTTCATCCCCAGGATCCCCATCATCCCAAACGACACACCATTCAACTTCAAGAGGCTCCAGTTTCCCATCCGGCTCGCCTTCGCCATGACCATCAACAAGGCGCAGGGGCAGTCGCTGAAGGCTGCCGGGATAGACCTCACTTCACCCTGCTTTGCACATGGGCAATTCTACTTGGCCTGCTCGAGAGTTGGAGCAAGCCGGAACCTCTTTTTGTTGGCTCCTTCCAGGAAGACGAGCAACATTGTTTACCCTAGAGCACTGCACTTAAGAATAACCATCCAGAATCTAGAATCATATTTGTCATGTGTAGAATCTGAATGTCAGTATGTTGTGTTGGATTCTATGTTTCATGTGTTCATAAATAAATGGTAGAATTTAAACCCGGGCAACGCCGGGTACCCCTGCTTGTTATTTACAAGGGAGTTATAATCAACCCGTAATTACAGCATGTTGAAATGCTAGATGTAAGTAATGTATTGATTAATGTGACGCAATCGGCTTCATGATAACTTTGAAATAAGTATATATGTGAAGAAATTCCATTCTCGACTAACTTAACTCTTTGAAGATTTACGATGCATTTTAACCGTTTGTTCTTGTTATCACAACTCAATGTTATGCAACTTGTGGAAGATCTGTTGGTATTACAAGGAAAAGACTCATTAAATCCTTTGACTTCCATGCTACTCATCAAACTATAAGCGGAATAAACTGTCGAAAATAAGTTGTGATCCACAAGGGGATAACTTCTAAGGTACACAGCTTAACGTTTATTAATATTCCATCAACTTCCTTAAATCATTATGTTGTTTAATATGAGCTTCCGTTCATGAGCATATACTGTACTCTGTGAACTCTCCAACTCAAGAGCTAGCCTATATTCCCATTTTTTTTTTCTATTCAATAGGTGAGCTCTGGAACTCTCTCCCTGAACCCATTTGTCCCTCATCCTATGACATCAATGCCTTCAAACTCCGTGTATCCAGGCATTTGGGCTCGACAGTTCCTTGATATTGGCTCTAACACCCTTTTAACTCTGGGGAGGCACTCGTAACAGGCAGTTCTGCCTTTTGTCTCCCTCACGCACATATACAAAATAAATATACTGTATATACTTCACTACATATGTTAGATTGGATCAGTGTTAATGGTATTTTTGCAACACTGCTGTGTTAGAGAAAGTGAGAGGGAAGGAGCAAAAACTCGATATGGTGAACTGGTAACCTGCAGAAATGAATGGAGTTGGACAAAACTGTGTTGAGTGCGCATACATTTATGCAATTTATGACATTTCGTTTTACCTACGGTAGTTAGGTATTGCGCAGGTTTGGTGTTGACGCAAATAGTAGACATGTGTTGCATGACGAATTATGTTTATTCAGAATTTACTGCCATATTATTAAATCTCACAGAAAGGCTTCCCTAATCCCTCACGGACGAAATTTGTACAAACAAATAGTAGTTTTTCGGATTATGAATGGACTAATCCCTTTATAACACATTAAAGCTGTTTCAATATCTTTAATTATATATTTAGAAAAGCACTTTAGCAAGGGTTTAAAATACGAAATAGAATTACCCGGAGTAAAATAATAAAGATATTTATTTCTGAAGGACTCGACTCGATCTTGTGACTTCGGGTTGCGATATAGCCTACTGTAGCTTGGCCAATATAGTTGGCAAATCTTCATGCCTATCCATTGCATTATGACCTTCGTTAAAAAACAGTGTCTTGTTACTATAAACAGTATTGTTTAAACAGTTTATTCTATTTTGAACTTGTAGGTTTCGGACACTTTGATGAATTTGTTTGAATTATTTCAAATGTAATGCTTTTCAAGCTAAATATAGCCGTATGAGAAATGTATTTGAGAATTTTGTTTATACACAAATAATTGTGCAATATTTGATTAGGCTGACCTTTAAATAACTGATAGCAATGGAAAGCAAAAACTAACGTTGATACATCAAAATCATCGAGGGTTCATTTTGCTGTTCGAGTCACCTGTGCTAAATCGGAGTGGAGTGTGTTCGTTTGTGCCACGTTTACCTGTCATCCAGAAATACCCGGGATACCACTATTTCTCGAGTCGATGGGGGGCTTACTTTTATGGAATGCGACTGTACCTCTAGCCCAATCCATTCTTACGCAGACGACTCTACCTTACACTACACAATTAGTTTTCCAGAACGCCCCAGCCAGCAATCCCTCAAAGACAAACGTAATGAAGCCATAGAACACTTATCTTCTGATCTAAATACTATTTCCAATTGGGGCAGAGTAAACCTTGTTACCTTTAATGCTTCCAAAACACAGTTTCTCCATCTATCACCCGTCTGGAACTCCCAGTGGATTATTCCTTATTCATCAACAATACAAAAATCAATCCTTCATCTTCTCTCAATATTCTTGGTGTCTCTTTTTCTTCTGCTCTCACTTGGAAGGACCATATTACCAGTCTTGCTAAGGCAGCCTCCCAGAAGCTGGGTGTGCTCAACTGCCTCAAGGGGTTCTTTACCTCTGCACAGCTTCTTGCTCTTTACAGGGGCACAGTGCGTCCTTGTATTGAGTATTGTTCACATGTGTGGGGAGGATGCTCTCAAACTGCACTTCTAGACAAAGTAGAAAGGAAAGACTTTTGTATCTTTAAATCCCGCCCACTCACCAACTCTCTGCAAACTTTCTCTCTTTGCCACAATGTTGCATCTCTCTCGCTATTCTATCGCTACTACAATAATCAGTGCTCCTCAGAGCTCTCCCAGTTTATACCACCTCCTCTATGTAGGATACGTGGTACCCGTCTTGCAATACAATCCCATCCCTACTCTGTGCAACTCTCCAACCCAAGAGTGAAACGTTACTCTCATTCTGTCTTCTATTCAACAACTGAGCTCTGGAACTCTCTCCCAGAATCAGTCTTTCCCTCCTATGATTTAAATTGTTTCAAACTCCGTGTACCCAGGCATCTTTGCTCGAACGACCCTTGATTTTGGCCTTGTCACTCTTTCATCTATGGGGGCGGCACTTTCTACAGGCAGTTCTGCCTGTTTTCTCCCTCACTCACATAGAGAAGACAAAAAAACACACACAGACACTCACACACATCCACACACACATACACATGCAATCACACACCCACACAAACCCATAACCTAAATAACACCCTTCTACACATACGCACACCCACATATTATTATTATTATTTGTATTATTATTACACAATAAACAAAACACTGATAACAAAAGAGGGTCCAATAATTACCCTAAATAAAACAGTTACGTACATACTATAATAAAATAATGATCTCCATTCATCCGATATACTAGTAACGGGTACAGTAACTCATTGACCCCTTCTGTACCAGAGACGTCCTTTTCATTATATTCTGGCATCTATTAGACGATTTATTTCAGCTTAGGAAGGACTTCTACCAGCTAAAAGGCTACAGACTATCTCAATTCATCCTTTTAGCTATCATATATATATCTCTCCTAAGCTTCGTAAAATTGTCGGAATGTAGCTGAAATCAAATATAATAGACGTGACCGGTGCTGTACGGGTTAAAGATGGTGAACCCTACTAATGTGTTTCGGTAGGCAATAATAACCATTGTAATTGATTGTTTGCGTATTCAATATTCTTTACATCAGTATATATATATATATATATATATATATATATTGTTATGTTTATGGTCAAGGTGAAATGACACAAACAATAGGATAACTTTAAATTCAAGACTGATGTCAGAACACTCAAATATATCCTGGTTCAAGGAAACTATAATAAAAATTCTTAGTTTAATTAATGTAAGTATTATAATGTAACAATATAAGCAGTCTCTTCAGGACGAATTATGAGAATATATAATGCACTAAGATTTGGCTTTGTAACAAAAAGAATGATTAACAGAAAATATGCAAGTGAAAAATAAATAACTATATATCTTTACTGAAGCAATGCAAGGTATAAATAGCTATATCACATACGAATTAATATTTTCTCAAGATCACTGGAAATGGATAATATAATTATGTTTAATAACTGAAGGAAATGGACAAAATATTAACAAAAGCAATACAAGTAATTAATACAATTATTTAAAAGTGAAACAAGCACTAAAATAACACTTGAGAAAATATTCCTTCTGAAAATTATAATAATAAGGGTAACTAAATTAATCTGATCAAATACACAAACTTGGAAATTAATCACAAATTAATTCAATGCTTTACACTAATAATATTAATAAATGCAATCACAAGGAAATAACAAAATAATATAAATTTACAGATAACTCAATGATAATTAATTATTAACTGATCACTAGATTAACTTACAATTAATACACACAAATATCACTGAGTATAATAAATAAGCTATGATATGGGACACACTTATATACTCAACTCCCCAATCACAGGTATGGAATGCAGATGCTTAAATCGTTTGATGGTAGCCAGGAGAATTATGTCACTTCACTAAGTATATGAGTAAACTATGTACAGAGAGGCAGACGAGATGCTAAGGTCAGCTGGTCAGTTGAATCTGGAGTCCAGTGACAGAGAGCGGCGTGCTCATATAGGCCTCACGGTAGCCAGAATATTTCACCACGCTCGCGATCATGCCAGACAGACAGGCGCCGCGCGTTTACAAATTCGTACGAGATATGAACATGTGAATGATGATGCAATATCTCCTTACACTTACATATCAAGTGACTTTCTCTAAATTGCGTATATTAACCATATCACTATTGTACTTATTTTATAGCTCACATTACATAACAATATATATATATATATATATATATATATATATATATATTCAATAAATAAACAAAATACATCACACTACAATACATCAACATTCAATTTTAGTATATAATTTCGAACTAAGATTCATGGCTCTAGAATATGGTAATGTATTCCAAAATAGAGAATTCTAAAAACAAAAACAAAAATATGTATATTTAACATGAAGCACACCATATCATATATACCTTTAACATTTGCACTGTGGATGTCGGGATTTTTTCAATCTCCACAGAAAAAAAACAATATCTGGATAAAAAGTCAGAGCCAAATATTCGTATTTTGCTCAGAACTCTTAGGTATATTGTATTTTTTTTTTCATTGTTTGTTTTTTCTAAATATTGGACACACGGATACCATAGGCTCTAGCACACTCATTAAAAATTCGCAGACCCCTTATATTTTCCTTTATGCAAATATAAATATCTGAATTGAATTTTTGATAGAATTTGCTTTCCAATAAAACGTATTAATAGTTTTGTAGTTGTTGTAGCGAAACAAATATATATATATATATATCAATTGGAGTGTAGGCCTACCATGAATAATTTTTCTATATCATTTCTAAATACGGTAATTGTTAGGAGCAGTGTTACACGAGCGATTTTTTCCGTGAGCAAGTTTGTTCTCACACTAGTTTTAGGTATGTTCGTAGTTTTGTATTTTCTCATACTAGTAATTTGTATTTTGGCAAGTATTTTCTCATATCATTATTTGGTATTTTTGCATTGGAATAAAACATCTAGACTGAATGTATATGATCTTAAAAGATTGAAATAATATAAAATTTTACCCAAGAAGATACCAGACCACAATTGCCTGGACAAAAAATAGCGATAGCGAGCCTGTAATGTTAAGAGGAACCAGCCTTCGGCTTTGACATTTTTCTACCGAAAAAATTTCAAATTTATCTTGTGTAGGGGGTGTTTTTTAAGCTTGATGTCGGTCTAGGGAGGAAACTAAAACATTAATGAATATATAAAATTAATAGACCCAAAATATAGCCACTGTCACCCTTAAGTGTATATTTGTTTTCATGGAGGTTGTCTGATCTCTCTCCCCCCCCCTCCCCCTCTCACCCCCCATCCTCCCCCCCCCCCCCCCCCTTCGTCGCTCATATATACACACTAGAACACAAATTAAATAACGTTATGCAAATTACAAGAGTGGGAACTATACTCTGTTTCATTTCATCTGACGGTAAATTGAATCCCTTAAGAGCTAATTTTTCGATACTTAATGGATAAATATGAACCCACTGTGTCTCTGCATCATATTAAGACCAAGTTTTTGTTTTTTTATAATTAGCACCCTATTTCACTACAACATCTTTAAAATATCCGAGAAATCTTGATGGGAACTTTGCAATTTACCGCCAGTTGAAAAGAAACAGAGTACAGAAAATAAATGAAATAACATTATGCACATTACTCAAGGGGGGGGGGGGGGAATATAGTATATTAGCTGTAAGTAAACGGTAAATCATGACCTCTAACCTCTGTAACTACAAAACGACTAGAGTAATCGAGCTAATATTTCTACCATTTGGGAAGAGTCAGTCAAGGAATAGATGTGACAATGTACAGCCAATTTACTCAAGCACTTTTTGAGTTACAGAGGATAGAGGTCATGATTTCTCGCCTACTTACAGCGAATAGACTATAACGCATGTACAGCTCTTACCATTTTTGTTTTGTAGAATGAAAAAGGTAATATTATCTGTGGTAATTGTTGGACCAGTGTGATCATGAGTTTACTACGAAGAACTTAAGGGGAAATGGGCCACTTTCTCCCTCGTGCTCAGCCCCATTAGTTTTCAGATTTTAAGACGGTTGGCCCATTAGTTTAGCAATTATAAGACCTTTTGCCCCATTTCGTTGTCAATGTTTAGACCTTTCGTGCCATTTAGGTGTCGATTTTTTCCTGGCATTCGGCCGGGAAATGTTTGTATCGAAAAATGTACAAATTTGTCTTGTAGGGGGGTCTATAGGGGGTGTTTTTAAAGCTTGAACCATCCCCCTCGGGGGGCCCTCCCCCCCCCCCCCCCCCCCCCGCCCCCTTAATGTACTGGGGCTACTCGAGTTAATTAGGTTTGTGTTCACAGTTTCTAATGTAATTAAGGGGGGAGGGGTTGTTTTCCTGGCCCCCTTCTTCCTCGTGTTAAGCCCCATTTGTTTTGAGATTATATGACGTTTGGCCCATTAGTTTGGCGATTTTAAGATCTTTCACCCCATTACGTTGTCAATTTCAAGACCTTTCGTGCCATTCAGCTGTCGATTTTTTCCTGGTGAGCGATAGCGAGCCTGTAATTTTAAGAGTTATTAGCCTTCGGCCGGGCACTTTTTCTACCGAAAAATTTACACATTTATCTTGAAGGAGGGTCTAGGGGGTGTTTTTTCTAATGTTGATGGAAGTCTAGCGAGGAAACTAATACATAAATGAATAAATTAAGTAATATACCAACAAACAGCCACTAGCCCATTAAACGCGTTCTTGTTAATTATAGAATAGTTTAATGGCCAGTCAAGAGGCTGGGTAATGCTGGCTTAAATGTGTGTGTATAAGTGTATATGTATGTATGTATGTATGTATGAACAGTGTAATGGGCAGTCAAGAGGCGGGGGTAATACTGGCTTAAATGTGTGTGTATATGTATGTATGTGTGTATGTATGTATGTACAGTATGTATGTATTGAATTCGACCCAGTCACTCTTTCGGCTTTAGGGGAGACACTCGTTATAGGCAACGTGCCTTTTGTCTCCTTCATACACATATAATACAAATTGTATGTATTTATATATGCATGTATGTATGTATGTATATATGTATGTATTATAACGCCCCCACCAGCCAGTTAATATTAATACAGAACTTTGAAGCAATGTAATAATAGTCTAGGGATTTTAATCAACTAACTGGAGGTTACGCCATAAGATTTAAGTGAGTTTTATGAGTTAATAAGAAAGTTATTAAAAGGCAATTATGATGGAAGTTTTTAAGATAATGAGTTAAGGTAATAATAAGTTAATAAGATAATAATGAGATAATAAGGTAATAATACAAATAAGGAATTATGAAACAATTAAGTTAGTTTAAATATTATATTCTTAGGTTTAATGATACATATAAACAAATAATTAATATGTAGGAGATTCCTATATCCCAACTGCACACAAAAACATTATCAATGTTTAGTTAACCCCAATCAACCCCAATTTAAAAACAGGGAACAAACAAACTTATCCATTGGTAATGCCTTCTACCGTCCAAGCTCGCCCCTCACACCTTGGGGAGAGTAAAAGAGACCTCGTTGTCATGTTGAGATGAGACTGACTAAACTCAAATTCTGGAAGCCTTACATAGCTTTGTATGAATCCCGGCCTGTCTCGAATAACTAAGGTCGGAGCTTCATCCAGGTCTCAAAATTAAATGGATGAAAGTCTTGAGGCTTCACTCAAGTCGAACATAGTTACAAGGAAAATGAGGCTTCATTCAATTCAAGTTTATGAAAAGGAAACTGATTCATATTTAAGGTTGAACAATGAAGCATGAGAGACTTAACTAAAACTGAGGAATAACATAATTGAGACATGAAATAGATAGGACCATGACACCTCCCCCCAAAGAAGATTAATCTTAATAGAAAGGTTTAATCTTAAAAATATAGGGTGCTATCCTGACTATCTTGATCCGGCACCAGCCCTAGAGAGAGCATCCGCGATCTTGTTGTCGGATCCCTTGATGTGCTTGATCTGGAGGTCATACGGCTGGAGGAATAGGGACCATCGCAACAACCGTTGGTTTGAGAACTGGTTGCGAGACAAGAAGGTCAGAGGATTGTGGTCCGTATACACCTGCAGGGAATGGTTCCATACAGGTAACACTCGAACTTCTTTATTGAGAGGATGATTGCCAAAAGTTCCTTCTCAATCGTACTGTAGTTTCGTTGGTGTTTGTTGAACTTTGCAGAGTAGTAGGCTAATAGGTGAAGAACTCCCCCTTTGAAGTGTCTTACTTTAGTTTTAAGGTCATAATTAGTCTTCATCTTTTCCTGAGAAAGGTTCAGGTTCTCACTGGCAAACTCTAATTTTTGCAAGATTGGCTCTAAGTTGCTAAAGATATGCTGTAACAGTAACAAGTTTAGATTGAGATGGGCTAATTAATAAACTTGTCCTGTATTACTTTAAGTTGGCCTCTCACCTTCCTACCAAAGACTAACTCAAATGGTGAACAGCCAAGTGATTCATGAGGGGCTTCTCTAATAGTAAATAACAAAAAGGGCAAACCTTCATCCCACTCCTGATGTCTCTCAAGACAAAATTTATGGATCATGGCTTTCATTGTCTGGTGAGCTCTCTCTAAAGCTCCCTGGGACTGCGGATGGTAGGCAGAGCACAGGGTTTGCTGGACACCAAGTTTACTCAGTACCTGCTGAAAAAGGTTGCTTGTGAAATTTGAACCTTGATCGCTTTGCACCTCCTGAGGAATACCAAATTGAGTTAACATGTGAGTTAGATGTTTAGCTACATTCTTGGCTGTGATATTTTGTGGAGGGAAAGCTTCAGGGTATCTGGTGGTAGGGCATAGTACAGTGAGAATACATTGATTCCCTTTCTTTGTTTTTGGCAAAGGGCCAACTACGTAAATTATGATCTGGAAAGGTCCAGATGGAACTTTAATTGGTTGCAATGGAGAAGGAGGGATAGGTTGATTTGATTTCCATACCATCTGACAAGGATGACATGAATTTATATACTTTGTTACATCATTGTTCATTCCTGGCCAGTAAAATTAATTGCGAAGCTTGAGATAAGTCTTCTTAATACCTAGATGACCACCAAATTCCTGATGAGCTATTTCCATGATTGGCTTCCTAATAACCTGAGGTAGTATAATTTGATGCGATTCGGCCCAGTGGTCCTCATCTGAAAGCTGAGGTGGCCGATAAAACCTCATGAGGATGTTGTCCTTCTAGTAGAAGGAAGGCGAGTCCAAGATGTCCTCCTGTTGAATGGTCCTCTGGTGCAGAGTGGCCAAGCAAGGTCGAGTCCAACTTCTGTGCCTCCTCTAGTTTTTCCTGTTATTACCTTACCCAAAGTAGCAGTTTCTTGAAGTGGTGTAGTCGTAGTCGATTTGAGTGGAGAAGAGTCTTGATCCTTTCTTCCAGCTAGTTTAGTTTGGGCACGGGTGACAGCACAGATGGGAAAAAGGTTGGGTTGGTCCTTCTCTATGTCCTCTGTTGGGTTATGGGTTAGTGGAGACTCACAAATGGTTAATGATGGAACCACTACACTGCCAGCCAAGTCGTTACCCAGGAGAAAGGAAGCTTCAGGTACTGGAAGAGGAGTATTCACAACACCTACCTTTACATAGCCCTTCACTACTCCGCAATCTAGTTTGATTCTTGTCAATTGTACTGGACTGCTTAAATGGACACCCTGAAGATGAACCTTTTCACCTGTAAGATTACCTTCAAGGTCGGGAAGAGCAGAGTTAGTGATTAGTGACTGAGCTGATCCAGTATCCCGGATGATTTGTACCTTATGTTCCTTCATGCCAGGAGCAAGTGATACTGTACCTGTCATTTTGAAGGGCTTAAAGAGATCTGTGGATAAGGAGTTACTGTTAGGGTTAGCTGATGCTACAGGTTTTGAGAAAGTTACATTTCGAGCCTCTTTTGACACTTTACACCTAGGATCCGGACAACCTTTGATAACATGATCAGTCTTCCTACAGAATTTACATAATAGCTGATTACTTTTTATGCCACCATGACCCTGTTCACCATCACCTGCATCTGATTTTACATTTGACTGAAGTTTCTTTTTCTCTCCAATATTAGGGCGATGGATAAGGGAAAAGACATCAGCAATTTGTGCAGCCTTTATCAAGTCAGTTTCCTCCCGGTCTGTGATATGTAGCATGATGCAAAATGGAACCTTTCGTTTAAACTCCTCGTGAACCATCAGGTTAACTAGCTTATCAAAAGTGTCTACTTTAGCTGATTTTAACCATTTCTTGAATGCTCTTAGTTTTTCAGAAGCAAATTCCATGAAGGTTTGATTTAGTCTAGTCAGGTTTCTAAATGCCTGTCGGTACCCTTCAGTAGAGATAGAGTAAGCTGCCAGAACTCTAACAGAAGTGTAATCAGTATTGTTCTCTACACCCTCACACCCGGTAATTGCTTTCCCAACAAGCTTAGGCTTCACCAACCATACCCAGTGTTCATGTGGCCAACCAAAATGTGCGGCAGTATTCTCAAATCCTCGAAAGAAAGCATCAGGGTTATGTTCAGAAAATGCAGGGATAAGTTTGATAAACTTTGGAACATCAAACCTTTCACTACCAGGTGCTGTTGTGTTGGAGCTGTGGTTTCGAAGACTAAGGATTTGCAGTTCATGTTGTCTCTCCCGTTCTCTAGCTTCTCTCTCTCGCTCCTTTTCCTCTCTCTCTCGCTCCTTCTCCTCTCTCTCTTGATCCAGTCTGAGTTTGGTTGTTTCCCGTTCTGCTAATTCAAATTGAAATTTCATTTTAAGTGCTTCAAGTTTAACCTTCTCAATTTCCAGTAATTGTTGTGGGTTAGCAGATTCCGTATGTGTGGGTGAAGTAACATTCACACCCAAGTAAGCAAGAATTAAATCTTTTAACTGTGCCATTGTTGTGTCATGATTAAAAGGTATACGATAGCTCGTGGCTATGTATTTAAGGTCATCTTTCTTAACATTACTGGCCTCTAGTTCCTCCACAGAAGGATTCCCGACAAACACCACTGGGTCAAAGTCAGACATTGTTCACAAATTAGGCAAGGTTCCAATTACACTAACCAAAATTTTAAACCACGCCTTAATAGTTTGTTCTAAACAATATAAGAGGAATATTTAATTATTTAATTAGTTAAAGAGTCGGTTTTACTCAGGAATGTCACCCAAGCCAACAAGCCAAAATAAAACCTCATACAAGACACTTCATTATTGCAGCAAGTCTGAGTTAGATTTAAAGTTAGTGCAATATTTCCCACAAATATGCATAGAGATTAGACTGATCAAACTGCAATAGAGTGTAAAATTGATTAGATTTGTGTGAGCTTCTCTGGCTCATAAGTATTTGGTGAAGAGTATAAAGAGTCTCTGTACGACTATTGTGAGAGCCGATCTCTATTTACTAGAGTGAAGAACAAAGCTAAAGGAAAAGTCAAACACAATGGGTAACTTGTTGGAAAGGTTATAGGCAATCCTACACTTGGCCAGAGGTAGTATTACCAACTACCGAAAACATGACTATAACAAAATAGTAGCCTACTGTCTAAACTGAAACCACTCATAATTTTTGTTTTCGGTTAGGATAGGCTATAACCCCTGGTGGCCTATTTCTGTTTAAATAAACATAAAAAAAAAATCGGTTCGGCTATCACTGCGTATTCAAATTTAATTTTGTTTTGTTTTAATTTTCAGTTAGGCTATCACCGCTGATAACCTATTTGTGTGTATTTCAAAAATTTTGTTTTAGGTTAGGCCTATTTAAGTAAGTGAAGCGACCTGAAGGGAGTGAAGTGTTTTTAAAGTGAGTTTAGTGTTTTTAAAGTGAGTTAAGTGTTTTTAAGTGAGTGAAGTGATCTGAAGAAAGTGATCGTCACCATGCCTCATGCCTGTACGAACTGCGCCGGTAGGTTTGGTGCTTCCGTGTTTGCTCCTGCCGATCCACAAGTCTGCCAACTCTGCCAACAACGAGAGGATTTGACAGCAAAATTGGATGAAGCCCACAACAAGATCAACGCCCTCACCAGGAAGCTGGAATCACTCCAAGAGTTTGTAACACTCAACGTTGGAGTATCACTAACTCCAATTGTTTCAACTCCAGTATCCACCACCGCCCCAACGTCATCTACCAACAATCCAACACCTGCAGTAGACACTGCAGCAGATGCTTCTGACGAACCTGAGCCGACATCAAACCAGGACAGCCGCCCTGTTCACCTTAGTCTCTCCCCCACTCCTCGTGCAAGAAGCCTGCTAGCACGAACAGTACCAACCCCTCGCCCCCATTCTAACTACTCCTCTCCCCGACCTGTACGTAGAGTCCCGCCACCACAGGTTTCCGGATTTACACCAGTGAGGAACGGTGCACGGCCAACGCAGAAAAGGTCTCATCTACCAGTCACAATGTCAAACAGATTTGAGATATTGGTAGAGATGGAAGACGAACCAGAAGAGACCAGGCTCGTTGGGGATTCCATCCTACGAGGACAGGTCGAAGAGTTCTGCGACAGAGTCCCAAATCAACGAAAAAGATTTTGCATCCCAGGAGCTGGACTGGACGACATTGTGGAATCCTTCAAAGATACCACAAAGGATGCAAATGAAAATACCCTTTTTGTCATCCATACTGGTTCAAATGACGTCATGCGCACCAGATCCGAAGAGTTGATGGAGAAATATCGCAAGATGATCCAGCACTACAAAAACAAGTCAAGGAATATCATCATCTCAGGCATTCTCCCCAAGATCGACGCACCTGACAAATTCTACGACAAGGCCTTCAGCACAAATAGCCGACTAAAATATTTGTGTCTGAGGGAAGAAGTTGAATTCATCAACCTCTGGGACAACTTCTACAACCAGCCTACTCTGTTCCGCAAGGATGGCACTCATCTAAACCCAGTGGGTTCAGCACGCATGGGTCGTCTCCTACACGAAGCAGTCCGCAGCCATGGATCAAAAAACGCCATCCGAGAAGAAGCAGCAGTGACATAAATCATCCAACGCCAAGAAAAAAACAAGAGGCAACCGAGGACCACCAGCGATAAGGACCGAAGACAGCGAGGACCGAGGACAGCCATGAACATAAATGTAGATCCGACAAGAACCAAAAATATTATTAAAGAGCGTTCCGTGAGTTCTAAAATAACAAATTTAAAGGTTTTCTATGCAAACGCTCGTAGCATACGCAAAAAAAATTCAGATTTAGAGGAGCTAGTGTTTACAGAAAATTATGATGTGATTGGCATAACAGAATCTTGGCTCAATACAGAAGATAGAGACTTTTTAGCAGAGTATTCACTTCCCGGTTATGTAATGTTTGAGAAAAGCCGAATAAATCGAAATGGAGGTGGCGTTTTACTTTATATCAAAGAAAGTCTTAACCCTACCCTCTTGTCAAAACCTCAAATTGTGAACGTCGACGCATCTTTTATGCTAATAAAGAATAATAAAGGTACAAAAATAATACTTGCATTAATATACAGACCTCCAGCTCAATCAGTGCAAACTGACCGAGAAATTTACGAACAAATTGCAGATGTAAGTAACTCACAAGATACCGTAATTTTTGGCGACTTTAATTTACCTGTGCCCAAGTGGGGCGATACTCTTACTTCACACTCCGGACATGACTTGTATACGAACTTGCAAGAGAGTTCGCTTTATCAATTTGTTCGAACGCCGACCCGTGGTAATAACGTTCTTGACATTGTACTTGCAACAAAAGAAGAATTAATAGAGAATTTGAATGTTGGTGATGAATTCAGTAACAGCGACCATCGTACGATAACTTTCACTTTAAAGTTTACTAGTAACGAACCAAATAGTAGCATCGAAAAAGTCCCTAATTTCAAGAAAGCAAACTTCCATAAACTTAGAGCTATGTTTAAAGAAACTGACTGGAGCTTTTTAATTAACAATAACGACATAAATACATCTTGGAAGTTATTCGAAACCACTTGCCTAAAAGCAGTGCAAGACTGCATACCATCGAAAATACGGCGTCCAGGCCATAATAATAAGCCCAAATGGTGGAATAAAGATATTTCAAACTGCTTGCTTGCTAAAAAAATTGCTAATGATAGATTAAAATCCTCACAAAATGACGAAGAACGGGTGAAATTTGTAGAGCTACGACGCAAAGCCAAAACGTTAATTAAGCAAAGTAAAAAGACCTTAGAGTTACATATTGCGAATCAAAGTAAAACAAACCCGAAAGAATTCTATAGTTATATCAGAAAGAAAAAAGTAGTTATTTCAACTGTTGGACCGTTAGTCATGAAAATGGAGAATACACCAAAGACGAAGTACAAATGAGTAATGCCCTCAACACCTTCTTTGCATCAGTTTTTACAACAGAAGACCTCAGTGATATCCCTACACCATCGCCGATTCAGATTGATAATTCAGATGTTCTAAGCAATATCACCGTTACAGAGAGAGAAGTATTGAATTGTTTAGATAAACTCAAGGTAAATAAAACGCCTGGACCTGATACAATCTCGCCTAGAGTTCTAAAGGAGCTAAGGATGAGCTCTCCAAACCACTGACATTACTATTAAATAAATCCTTGCAGTCTGGAACTATGCCTGATCAGTGGAAGCTAGCCAACGTAACACCGATATTCAAAAAAGGCAGCAAATCCCTACCCAGTAACGATCGTCCAATTAGCTTAACCTCTGTTGTATGTAAAATGCTAGAAACGGTCATACGAGACAGACTCGTAAATCAATTAGAGGAAAATAACATACTTAAAGATACTCAACACGGTTTTCGTAAAAAACGTTCCTGTTTAACAAACCTCTTAGACTTCTTCCACGATATCCTCAACCTCTACGATAAGTGTAAAGCTGTAGATATTATATACCTTGATTTTCAAAAGGCCATTGACAAAGTTCCCCACAAACGTTTACTGCTAAAACTAAAAGCGCATGGAATACAAGACGGTGTGTTGAAATGGATAGAAAATTGGCTCAGCGACAGAAAGCAAAGAGTAGTCATAAACGGTAAGGCATCTAAATGGACCAATGTAAGTAGCGGGGTACCCCAGGGATCGGTACTAGGACCAATTCTCTTTCTAATTTACATCAACGACATAGATGAGGATCTCACCTGTACAATCTCAAAATTTGCTGACGATACAAAAATTGCAAATAGCGTACTCTCAAAAGAACAAGTTGACGATATGCAACACAATCTAGATAAATTGTCATGTTGGGCCCAAATGTGGCAAATGAGTTTCAATGCGGATAAATGTAAAGTACTACATATCGGATACCTAAATGAGAAAGCAAACTATTCGATGAATGTCACTCAGCTTAAGAATGTAAACAGAGAAACCGATCTGGGAGTAACAATATCGAGTAACCTAAAACCGAGTCAACAATGTTCAGAAGTTGTTAAGAAGGCAAACAAAATAATTGGCTTTATAGGCAGGTCATTTGAGCATAAATCCCAAGAAGTTATCCTAACCATTTACAATTCCTTAGTCCGCCCTCTTCTGGAATACTGCGTTCAATCCTGGTGCCCTTATTACCAAAAATATATAAACAAGCTAGAACGAGTTCAACGGAGAGTTACCAAAATGATACCTAGCCTAAAGAACAAACCATACGAAGAGCGTCTTAGAGAATTAAATCTATTTCCTTTAACCCAGCGCAGATTAAGAGGTGACTTAATTCAAGTGTTCAAAATCATCAAAGGCATCGACAATATGAACTGTAGTAAGTACTTCACTATCCACCAATCTAATTACACGCGGGGAAACGGTTGCAAAATTATTGGTAAATCTTTTAACTCACACGAATCTAAGAATATCTTCTTCAATCGAGTTGTCAACTTGTGGAATGGGCTTCCCCGAAACGTTATAGACTGCATCACCGTTGATTCATTTAAACTCCGTCTAGACAAATATCTCACATCAAACCCGCGACAGACTGCGTTTGTAAATGAATAACTTTATTTTATCGCCCCCTCAGTTACTAACCCATCTGTCTCCTACTAACTTCCTAATCCTGCCACGGACATTAGTTCCAGGGCAGTGATTCCCTTTCCAATGTTCCCTTACCCACTCTAAACCACTGTTTGGACACTTGATCCTCAGTGTTTTGGAGGACAAGCAACCTAGAAGGGTCACTAGATCTGTTTTTGCTTTATTTCCTTTGTACTCCTTCGTACTTGTCATTACTGCATTTAAGGTACTTTCCGACAACAATTTCAGCGGGTTAATATTTCAGTTATGCGGGGCTAAAAAAACTCAACAATGAAATGTATGCAGCTAGAATCCCGGACAGGCCCCCATATAACGCCCCCACCAGCCAGTTAATATTAATACAGAACTTTGAAGCAATGTAATAAGAGTCTAGGGATTTTAATCAACTAACTAGAGGTTACGCCATAAGATTAAAGTGAGTTTTATGAGTTAATAAGAAAGTTATTATAAGGCAATTATGATAGAAGTTATTAAGATAATGAGTTAAGGTAATAATAAGTTAATAAGTTAATAATGAGATAATAAGGTAATAATACAAAGAAGGAATTATGAAACAATTAAGTTAGTTTAAATATTATATTCTTAGGTTTAATGATACATATTAACAAGTAATTAATATGTAGGAAATTCCTATATCCCAACTGCACACAAAAACATTATCAATGTTTAGTTAACCCCAATCAACCCCAATATAAACACAGGGAACAAACACACTTATCCATTGGTAATGCCTTCTACCGTCCAAGCTCGCCCCTCACACCTTGGGGAGAGTAAAAGAGACCTCGTTGTCATGTTGAGATGAGACTGACTAAACTCAAATTCTGGGAGCCTTATATAGCTTTGGATGAAGCCCGGCCTGTCTCGAATAACTAAGGTCGGAGCTTCATCCAGGTCTCACAGTTAAATGGATAAAAGTCTTGAGGCTTCACTCAAGTCGAACATAGTTACAAGGAAAATGAGGCTTCATTCAATTCGAGTTTATTAAAAGGAAACTGATTCATATTTAAGGTTTAACAATGAAGCATGAGAGACTTAACTAAAACTGAGGAATAACATAATTGAGACATGACATAGATAGGGCCATGACAGTATGTATGTATGTATGTATGCATACTTTTTTTTGTTCAGCATAGTTCCATTGTATGTTTAGTATTAATTCTTTTGTACATTTGTGTGTTTGTGTGTGTGCGTGTGTGTGTGTGTGTGTGTGCGTATGATTCTGAGGGGGCAGCATAATTAGTGAGAAACCGGTAGTCAATAAAAAACAATTTTGCTGGCTTAAAAAAAAAAAAAAAAAAAAAATCATTTGACTCTCTCTCCGTGTGCTCTCTGGAGGATAACAACAACTTTACCTACAGTATTATCGTAAACAAGCAAAACAACTTTCCAGAAAAGTATCTATGCTTTACTGAACTTGACCAAAAATTATGTGTTTTTAACAGTTATAGGATTCGACGGGGAAATAAACTCGCATTGAAACAGTAAACATATATAATATATACTCTTTATTTATTGTATATATATGTATTTATATATATATATATATACTGTATATATATACAGTATATACTGTATATATATATATATATATATATATATATATATATATATTATATACAGTATATGTAACAGCGCAACTTTAGGTGGCTGTACACATATTTCTTAGGTAATCTACTTCACAACTATATCACTATAATCAATAGTATAACCATTTAGAGAACTGTAAGTGAGTTGGTGTGATATCCCAATAGAAGTTCACACCATCACAACGGACGGACGCTGGAAACTTTCCACAAGCTTAGGCAAGTATGGACCTCACGGTCACAAGATTGTGTCACACATCCATTGCCAAGAATTCGTGACCAGTATAAGTGTACAAGTACTTTATAAGTATCTAGTGACATACTTACGTTCTAGTAACTCCCTTCTAATCGTTTGTTCTCTCTCTCTTTACAGGAAAGATAGATACAATTGGAAACAGCTCAAAGTTCTATGGTTGCTTTTATTAAGTAGGTTACTTTCTTAAGTAATAGATAAAGTACTTATCTCGGTACACACTCAACTCTGAGTATACTCCATGTTAGTAATTACTCTATAATTGCATTTCCCCAATGCACGGGACGTCTAGTGCAATATGTCTAATCCCTCAACAATTAGGATTAAGGGCTACAGACTTATATTTTCTGATAATAAATGACAAAAGCCCCGTGCTTGTTTATTTAAAGGTGGGGGCTCATGGGTTGAGATAAACATGGAATGATAATCGTCAAGCTGTACATAATTATCTTGCAAAATGCAATGGCACTGGAATAATTATTAACAATGGTATAAAGGATTTTGTGGATCGTCTATACCGGGCCTGTGACGTCACAAGAGTGTAAGTCCGCCATCCAGTCTAGGCTAAGGATACTGGTGTGACGTCACTATGACGTCACAGGCCCGGTATAGACGATCCGCAAAATCCTTATACCATTGTTAATAATTATTTCAGTGACATTGCATTTTACAAGATAATTATATGCAGGCTGGCGATTATTTGTCCATGTTTACCTCAACCCATGAGCCCCCACCTTTAAGACCTCTCCCAAATATTATCCAGTCCATAAAAATGTTTCCAAACTTCTACAGTGTGCTACAACAATGTCCAGTAAATATGAGGTAATTCAGTATATATATATATATATATATATATATATATATATATATATATATAGGTAACTTATATTCTTACCTCATATTTCCTGGACATTGTTGTAGCACTCTGTAGGAGTTTGGAACATTGTTTATGCACTAGATAATATATACACATATATATATACTGTACCATAGACTACAGTAGATCTGGACTGGACACGAAAATGGAACTTTGCAGTAAGGGACCCAAAATCGGCAAACGAACTCCCAAGTTCGAACTTCGAAACCGCGAAAATGTGATATTTTCGGGGTTTCAAGGTTCATACTTGGGGATTCGTTCTCCGATTTTTGGTCCCTTACTGCAAAGTTCCATTTTCGTGTCCAGTCCAGATCTACTGTAGTCTATGACTGTACATGTATATATATATATATATACTGTATATATTTTTATTTTTATTTTATATATTTTTTTCTATATTCCAACTACGCCCTCTCGGGCATAGGCTGATAGCCTTTACACTCTACCGCTGAATATGGTGAGGCCCGTGAGGTCTTGTTCCAGTCTAGGAAGTGGGACATGCGAAGCACCTATTCACGGTTCGAACCCAACTCCATCTCTGAAGCTGCTTCGCCTCTCGCTTCACAGTCTCATTCCTCAGGCTTGGACCCTCACTCTCAGAATGCCACCTATTGAGCAATTAACTCACTAGGCATTGCCCCCCTTTAGCATATTTTGAATATGGGAATATTCATACAGTGTTATTTAATCAGGGAACAATGAGGGTATTTTGTTTTGGCATTTCGGTGTGCTGTGGTAATGCACTGAAACTAGGTACAGCACAAATTTCATCCCAATAATATCTTCCCGTTGACATATTGGGATTCGAACCCGGGTCCACTGGATTACCAGTCCAGTGGCAAGACCACTCTGCCACACCTCCCCTAATATATATATATATATATATATATATATATATATATATATATTATATATATATATATATATATATATATATATATATATATATCTGTATATACAGTATATATTTTTTTTATTTTTATTTATTTTTTTGCTCATATTTTAACTTGTACCCATCTTACTCGTCTATTACAATGTTTTGTATGGCCAAATATGTTGTTAATTGTGAACACTTGGCATTGTTTTGATATCAAAACAAAGCAGTTTCATACTGATTAATTTATCATTGATAAATCACCTGCTAAGGTTAGCATTTTGCTTAATTCTGGTTACCATTAGACGATTCTCTTTAGCTTATAAGTTACTTCCAATACTCAAAGTGGTTATTACAATCTCAATATACCTCTGAACATAACAGTCCCTACTTAAGGGGAGGAAATTGTTTTTTCGAGTCCACCTCCTCCCTCATGTTTAGCCTTATTAGTTATGAAATTTCAAAACAATCGCCCCATTAGTTTGGCGATTTCCAGACCTTTTGCCTAATTTTTTCACAATATTAAGACCTTTCGTGCCATTTAGGTGTCGATTAGGTGTCGAGCCTGTATATGAAGTGGAATCGGCCTTCGGCCGGAACATTTTTCTACCGACAAATGTACAATATTATATCAAAAGCAGGTCTTGTGGGTGTTTGTTTAAGCTTGATAGAGGCTTAGAGAGCAAACTAAACTCCTTCCTTAAACCATTGAGCCGAACTAGTTAATTATGCTGCAGAATACCGTCTGAGCTCCCTTAACACCTTACGAGCGGCCTAGGCGGTAATATATATGTACCGCCCAGCGGGGTGTTTTTACCCTAAATAGGGTTGTTTACGTGATCATTTTCATGCCTAAATAAGACACAGAAAATAAAACAAGTATCTATCCCTGAAAGGGCATAAACAGAGCTTTCCAATGACACCCCAACCATCCTTGTACGACCACTGGTTTTCTTGCAACGATCGCGCAACACGGGTGCAAAAACCATGTAATTAGGTATTTTCCCTACATAATTCCCTGTGTAGCGAGTGTGAGGGGGGATGGAAGGGTGGTTTTCACTTCAGTTGGCCCACCGCGGTGGTGCGCGGCGGTCATAGCCTTACTACGCTCCTCACACCGATCAGCTCTCTCTCTCTGCAACATTACGTGCTGAAAATAGCACACGACATAAGTTGTGAACCGCCACTTAGTCCAAATTTCTTTCACACGACATAAGTTGCGCGCCGCCAATAAAGGGTTAAATAGAATCGTCTAAAGTAAGAGTGAATAACAGGCAAAAATGGCGTCACTGTTGTAAAGTGAGGTGAGTGAAAGAACATGAGGAGGTGAGGGAAAGAAAATCAGGTGAGGGAAAGAAAATGGGGAGGTGAGTGAAAGAAAACGGAGAGGTAAATGAAAGAAAATGGGAGGAGTGAAAGAAAACAGGGTGGTGAGTAAAAGAGAATGAGGATGTGATGGGAAAAAAGCGGGGAAGTGAGTGAAAGAAAACGGGGAGGAGAGGGAAAGAAAATGGGGAGATGAGGGAAAGAAAATGGGAGATGAGTCAGAGAAAATGGGGAGGTGAGTGAAAGAAAATGGGGAGGTGAGTGAAAGAAAATGTGGAGGTATGAGAGAAAACATGGAGATGAGTGAGAGAAAACAGGGAGGAGAGTGATAGAAAACGGGGAGGAGAGTGATAGAAAGCGGGGAAGAGAGTGATAGAAAACTGATAGATGAGTGAAACAAAACGGGGAGGTGAGTGAAAGAAAACGGGAAGGCGAGGGATTGTTCGGCGCCAAATTATAATCTGAGTCCCTGTTGTGTATTTCCCCTATATATCCTTTCATCCCTTGACTTATATATGTATATATATATATATATATATACTGTATATATATATATATATACATATACAGTATATATACTGTATATACCGGGTATTATTATATATATATATATATATATATATATATATATATATATATATATATATATATATATATAATATATATATATATATATATGTATATATATATAATAATAATAATAACAATAATAATAACAATTATAATAAACGGTTTATTAAAATAATGGCAGCCCGATGAGCTGAAAGGGTGAGGGTATGTATGTATGTTCTTTTTATTATTGTTTGCCATGGGTGTCACCTCACTGGTGCTAGCTTTGAGCAATGGTCCCTCATGCATAGTATAAGCACAGAGGGTGGCACAGGGGAGAGAGAGAGAGTGAGAGAGAGAGAAAGAGTGTGTGTGCTAGGGAGAGAGAGAGAGAGAGAGAGAGAGAGAGAGAGAGTGTGTGTGAGAAAGAGAGAGAGAGTTAATGAGGGAGTGTGGGTAAATTGGTACGTGAATGGAGAAAATGCGGAGAGTGAGAAAATGGGTAAGAGAGGAGAGAAAAGAAATGAAAAAAAGGAAGGCGAGTGAAAGAAAATGGACAGGTGAGTTTAAGATAAAAGGAAGGTAAGTGGAAGAAAATGGGAAGGTGAGTGGAAGAAAACAGGAAGGTGAGTGAGAGAAAACGGGAAGGTGAGTGGAAGAAAACGGGAAGGTGAGTAAGAGAAAATGGGAAGGTGAGTGACAAAAAATAGGAAGGTGAGTGGAAGAAAACGGGAAGGTGAGTGAGAGAAAACGGGAAGGTGGGTGAAAGAAAATGGGAGGGTGAGCGGAAGAAAACGGGAAGGTGAGTGGATGAAAACAGGAAGGTGGTGGAAGAAAACGGTAAGGTGAATGAGAGAAAGCGGGAAGGTGAGTGACAAAAAACGGGAAGGTGAGTGGAAGAAAACGAGAAGGTGAGTGAGAGAAAACGGGAAGGTGGATGACAGAAAACGAGAAGGTGAGTGGAAGAAAACAGGAAGGTGAGTGGAAGAAAACGAGAAGGTGAGGGGAAGAAAACGGGAAGGTGAGTGAGAGAAAACGGAAAGGAGGGTGAAAGACAACATGAAGGTGAGTGGAAGAAAACGGAAAGGTGAGTGGAAGCAAACAGGAAGGTGGGTGGATGCAAACGGGGAGGTGAGTGGAAGGAAACGGGAAGGTGGGTGGGAGAAAACGGGAAGGTGGGTGGAAGCAAACGGGAAGGTGAGTGGAAGAAAACAGGATGGTGGGTGGGAGAAAACGGGAAGGTGGGTGGAAGAAAACAGAAAGATGAGTGGAAGAAAACGGGAAGGTGGGTGGAAGAAAACGGGAAGGTGGGTGGAAGAAAACGGGAAGGTGGTGGAAGAAAATAAGAAGGTGGGTGGAAGAAAATAGGAAGGTGGGTGGAAGAAAACGGGAAGGTGGGTGGGAGAAAACGGGAAGGTGGGTGGAAGAATATGGGAAGGTGGGTGGAAGAGAACGGGAAGATGGGTGGGAGAAAATGGGAAGGTGGATGGAAGAAAATGGGAAAGTGGGTGGAAGAAAATAGGAAGGTGGGTAGAAGAAAATGGGTAGGTTGGTGAAAGAAAATGGGAAGGTGGGTGGAAGAAAACGGGAAGGTAGGTATGTGACGCTTCTGCATAGTAGCCACGTGCGGGCGTGCGCGTGCGTCGGCTGCCCAGCCGTTTAGAAACCGGCTGGCGGCAGCCGGCCGGCAGGCTTTTCCTTAGTATATATCCTACGACAACGTAACTAATGTCTGGGATATTCTTATGTTGTTTCACAGCTTGTAGCTGCCCTTATTCTTAACCAACGCATCTTAGTATATTTTATTCTCGATAGTTGATTGTTTCATTATAATATATAAGATGTAAGTCTAGTGAGAGTGGGAGGAGACGAGCGGGAGAGAGAGACCGGCTGGGGGACGTTGCTTCGCGCGGAGAGTCTAGCTTGGGACGAGCCTGAAGCGTTGCCATATGCATCCGATTGCAACATTAGGCTTAGATTCGACTCACGCACGGGGTAGACGATTTTGACCCGGCAACTGTGTTGAGTGTTGCCAAGCCTGGGATGTATTTTGTATGCCTAGGGTGGGGTCCAGACAGATTCAAAACTCAGAGCTCACCTCACTGTCGTACCCTTCGGACCCCCTTGATATCTATCCCTCTCAACCCAACTTAGAAACTTTCTCTCTTACTTTGTATACCTTCTTTCCACTACTTCACCAATCTATTTAATTATCCCATCCCCTTGATAGACCTTATATCTATTATTGTATTAACGACGAGCTCTCAGATAATTAGATAGGATTTTGGGCCTTATGCAGAGACGTAATTGTTAATGAGACCTAGGAAGCTTTTTTTGTTGTCTCATATTTGGTGGTTTCATGCTTGCTAGTGTGTTCTTGTGTCAGGTTAGCAGGGGCTAGACCGGAGGGGAGGCTTTTTGCGATCCTTTAAGTAAAGTCTGCTGGTGCGAGTCCTGTGGACCCGCACGACTTTACTAGGATACCCGTGGGAGTCTGGGGGCATTTTCTTGTCTGTGTCCCTGTGTGTCTAGTGTTGTGTTGTGTGAGGGCCCTTGCCTAGTCCACTCAGCACTGCGCTAGCACGTCTTGCTTTTGTTTTAGGGTCGCCAGGAGAGAGTCAGATACTTGCAATCTGAGTCTCTCAAGAGAGCACCCTTTCAATTAGAGTAATTTGGCGCACAGACTTGGGAACGTCCCTAGGCTAGAGCAGGTGGCTCAGCCCGGGTATCCGAAGCCTATATCCTTCCAGCTAGACCTCTGCCACCTGGCAGATTAACAGCTAGGGGTTTATTATTTCTGTATGCTTGTTATTGTGCCACAGTTTACCGTTTTTGTGAGCATTGTGAGTCAGGGTGTGGCTTAGAGACTCTGTCCGAGCAGGCTTGCCTGACTAAGAGTGAGAAGCACACCTGTATGTGGTTATGTTGCGAGTTGCTGCCTTTATTTAATTATACCTATGCCATTATACACTGTAGGTCCTATCACTAGTATTTATTCCTGCTTATGAGTTAAGAGTTCTCTAAATCCGTAACGTACTTTCTTTGCTAAGCATCAGACCCTACAGTAGCCACATGCAGTTTAGAAACCCGCATCTTGTCTACCTGTACGATGTTTTGAGGACTGTTTGCTTTCACCTTCTTTCACGCAGGGGTGATTAGTTGTATTAATTAACGTAACGTTATATGTACTTTCTTCTAGTTTGTTATTAAATTGTTTCTGCAATTTAATTCCGTTATCTATCTTTTCCTTGAAGCTTTAAGTCAACTTAATTGAGTGATCTTTTATATAGCCTGCTTGACTATCAGCAGTCTATAGTGCGTGCACCCTGTAACCGAGTCATAGGATACCTTGTTGTCCAGGCAGGACTCTTGACGGTTTAGGGTGGTTTGTTGCCTGGGTTTATATATAAGGGTTGGATCTAGCGTTTTCCGTTGTTGCTTGTTGCCGCATACCTAGTCCAATAGAAAGAGCCCAGTGTTTATATATCCCAGGACGTAACAGGTATGAGAAAACGGGAAGGTGGGTGGAAGGAAATGGGAAAATGGGTGGAAGAAAACTGGATGGTGGGTGGAAGAAACAGGAAGTTGGGTGGGAGAAAACGGCAAGGTGGGTACAAAGGAGTACAAAGGAAATCAAGCAACAACAGGTCTAGTGACCCTTCTAGGCTACTTGTCCTCCAAAACACTGAGGATCAAGTGTCCAAACAGTGGTTTAGAGTGGGTAAGGGAACATTGGAAAGGGAACTACTGCCCTGGAACTAATGTCCGCGGCAGGATTAGGAAGCTAGTAGGGGACAGATTGGTTAGTAACTGAAGGGGGGATAAAATAAAGTTATTCATTTACAAACGCAGTCAGTCGCGGGTTTGATGCGAGATATTTGTCTAAGCGGAGTTTAAATGAATCATCGGTGCTGCAGTCTATAACGTCTCGGGGAAGCCCATTCCACAAGTTGACAACTCGATTGAAGAAGAAATTCTTAGATTCGTGTGAGTTAAAAGATTTACCAATAATTTTGCAACCGTTTCCCGCGTGTAATTAGATTGGTGGATAGTGAAGTACTTACTACAGTTCATATTGTCGATGCCTTTGATGATTTTGAACACTTGAAATAAATCACCTCTTAATCTGCGCTGGGTTAAGGAAATAGATTTAATTCTCTAAGACGCTCTTCGTATGGTTTGTTCTTTAGGCTAGGTAACATTTTGGTAACTCTACGTTGAACTCGTTCTAGCTTGTTTATATCTTTTTGGTAATAAGGGCACCAGGATTGAACGCAGTATTCCAGAAGAGGGCGGACTAAGGAAATGTAAAGGGTTAGGATAACTTCTTTGGATTTATGCTCAAATAAAGCCAGTTATTTGTTTTGCCTTCTTAACCCGTAAACGGCGGCAAAGCTCTTAAGAGGTTTTACTGGGCGACGGCGGCAAAGCTCTTAAGAGGGAGGCCTAAAAAAACATCCCCAGTATCACTAAACAATTTTTTTGTTTTTTTCCCTATACCTCATATCACTCCTCCACATCCCCTCCTTCCTCCCTTTCCCCTCCCCCTTCAATTATCACCTATTTTCCCTGTTATTCACTAATTTGTTGGTATATTTTTGTGCTAACATTAGCAAACTGTGTGGAGGATGTGCTTACGTGCCTAGAGGGTGTGTTACATAACAGAGTGTGTGTATGAGTAGGCTCAGTGTGGCTTGAGGCCTCGTGGAGGGAGGGGTTGCCTCAATTTTCTCCATAATTCATGAATGGGCTGGTCCATCTATATTCGCGATTTTGACCAGAAACATTATATTTTCACTTGTTTTATTGTTGTTACAGGTTACTATCTTCATAGTGAAGGTAAAATAGGCTCATATGAATAAGTAATAACTATATTTATCGCAACATGACGATTATAGGCCTGAATGGAGCCTATATGCTCGCCCATGGGGACCGGGTTCAATACCCCCCCCTCGCCATTACCGGGTTAACAACTTCTGAACATTGTTGACTCGGTTTAAGGTTACTTGATATTGTTACTCCCAGATCGGTTTCTCTGTTTACATTCTTAACACCTTACGAGCGGCCTATGCGGTTTATTTATGTGTACCGCACAGCGGGGTGTTTTTAGCCAAAATAGGGCTGTTTACGTGATCATTTTCATGCCTAAATAAGACCCAGAACGTAAAACAAGTACCTATCCCTGAAAGGGCATAAACAGAGCTTTCGAATGACACCATAACGATCCTTGTATGATGGATAGTTTTCTTGCAATAACCGTGCAACGCGAGTGCAAAAAGCAGGTAATTCGGTACTTTCAGTACATAATTGAGTATGTAGCGAGTGAGAGAGGGAGGAGGGAGCTGAGATTTGTGTCAGTAGGTTCGCCGCGGTGGTCTGGAGCAGTCATACGCTCGCTAGTCTCCTGCCACCACTTGTCTCTCTCTCTCAGCCACATTACGTGCTGAAATTGCCACTCGAGTTATGTCGAGCGCCGCCACATAGTCCAGCTTTTTTTAACTCGACTTATGTTGCTCGCCGCTAATTAAGGGTTAAGCTGAGTGCCATTCATCGAATAGTTTGCTTTCTCATTTAGGTATCCGATATGTAGTACTTTACATTTATCCGCATTGAAACTCATTTACCAAATTTGGGCCCAACATGACAATTTATCTAGATTGTGTTACATATCGTCAACTTGTTCTTTTGAGAGTACGCTATTTGCAATTTTTGTATCGTCAGCAAATTTTGAGATTGTACAGGTGAGACCCTCATCTATGTCATTGATGTAAATTTGAAAGAGAATTGGTCCTAGTACCGATCCCTGGGGTACCCCGCTACTTACATTGGTCCATTTAGATGCCTTACCATTTATGACTACTCTTTGCTTTCTGTCGCTGAGCCAATTTTCTATCCATTTCAACACACCGTCTTTTATTCCATGCGCTTTTAGCTTTAGCAGTAAACGTTTGTGGGGAACTTTGTCAAAGGCCATTTTGAAAATCAAGGTATATAATATCTACAGCTTCACTCTCATCGTAGAGGTTGAGGATATCGTGGAAGAAGTCTAAGAGGTTTGTTAAACAGGAACGTTTTTTACGAAAGCCGTGTTGAGTATCTTTAAGTAAGTTATTTGCCTCTAAGTGATTTACGAGTCTGTCTCTTATGACCGTTTCTAGCATCTTACATACAATTGAGGTTAAGTTAATTGGACGATAGTTACTGGGTACGGATTTGCTGCCTTTTTTGAATATCGGTATTACGTTGGCTAGCTTCCACTGATCAGGCATAGTCCCAGACTGCAAGGATTCATTGAATAGCTATGTCAGTGGTTTGGAGAGCTCATCCTTAGCTTCCTTTAGAACTCTAGGCGAGATTGTATCAGGTCCAGGCGTTTTATTTACCTTGAGTTTATCTAAACAATTCAATACTTCTCTCTCTGTAACGGTGATATTGCTTAGAACATCTGAATTATCAATCTGAATCGACGATGGTGTAGGGATATCACCGAGGTCTTCGGTTGTAAAAACTGATGCAAAGAAGGTATTGAGGGCATTACTAATTTTTACTTCGTCTTTGGTGTATTCTCCATTTTCACCGACTAATTACGGTCCAATAGTTGAAGTAACTATTTTTTCTTTCTGATATAACTATAGAATTCTTTCGGGTTTGTTTTACTTTGATTCGCAACATGTAACTCCAGGGTCTTTTTACTTTGCTTAATTAACTTTTTGGCTTTGCGTCGTAGCTCTACAAATTTCACCCGTTCTTTGTAATTTTGTGAGGATTTTAATCTATCATTGGCAAATTTTTTAGCAAGCAGACAGTCTGAAATATCTTTATTCCACCATTTGGGTTTATCATTATGGCCTGGACGCCTTATTTTCGATGGTATGCAGTCTTGCACTGCCTTAAGGTAAGTGGTTGTGAAACACTCCCAAGATGTATTTATGTCGTTATTGTTAGTCAGAAAGCTCCAGTCAGTTTCTTTAAGCTTTGATTTAAGTTTATGAAAATTTGCTTTCTTGAAATTAGGGACTTTCTCAATGCTGCTATTTGATTTGTTACTAGTATACTTTAAAGTGAAAGTTATCGTACGATGGTCGCTGTTACTGAATTCATCACCAACATTCAAATTCTCTATTAATTCTTCTTTTGTTGCGAGTACAAGGTCAAGCACATTATTACCACGGGTCGGAGATTGTACAAATTGAAAAAGTGAACTCTCTTGCAAGTTAGCATAGAGGTCGTGTCCAGAGTGTGAAGTAAGAATATCGCCCTATTTAGTCACGGGTAAGTTGAAATAGCCAAGAATTATGGTATCTTGTATGTTAGTTATTTCTTCAATTTGTTCATAAATTTCACTGTCAGTTTGCACTGATTGAGCTGGGCGTCTGTATAATAAAGCTAGTGTTATTTTAGTTCCTCGTTTATTATTAATAGTACGTAAGATATGTCTATATTCGCAATTTGAGGTTTTGACATTAAGACGGGATTAAGACTTTCCTTTATAAAAAACAGAACTCCTCCTCCATTTCTATTGATCCGACTTTTCTCAAACATTGTATAACCAGGAAGCGTATATTCGACTAAAAAGTCTCTGTCTTCCGTATTTAACCAAGATTCTGTATTGCCGATTATATCATAATGTTCTGTAAACACGATTTCCTCTAGATCTAAAAATTTATTGTGTATGCTACGAGCATTTACATAAAACACCTTAAGAGTATTAGAGTTGGATGTTACTGATTGTGCATTGTCTGAATTTTCAGTTCGTATTTGACTTACACTACCCTGTCTGGAAACCCCCGGTTGACCCCGTTTTTTGAACGGAAATCCTTGACTGCATCGTTCAGCAGACGACCAAGACGTGCAGCTCCTACTTCATTAAGATGTACACCATCTCCTGAAAACAAAGATTTATCATAGTAAAAATGATCCCACATGTCGACAAAGCCGATGTCCTCCTCCCTGCAGAGTTTGGCTAGTCGGCGATTTGTACTGGTAGCTATGTTGTAGAATCGGTTTTCTACATCAATCCGGGGAACAATTCCTGAAATTAAGATTCTATTAGATTTTTCCTTGAAGGACCTGATCAGCCGCCGGTACTTGCAAAGTAGTTCCTCTGACCGCGTCCGTTGGATATCGTTAGATCCAACGTGGATGACGTACGTAGTGCTTGCGGGGGCGAGCCTGGAAACCTCTTCCACAGCCGCAACAATGTCGTTCACGCCGCCACCTGGGATACAGAATCGCTTTCTGGTCCTGGGTGCCCTGGCGCAGAACTCGGTTAATTGACCACGGATCATGGAGTCGCCCACAAGCCGAACTTCTTCCGTTTCCTCTTCCTCGTCAATAGCAAAAATGTTGAAGCGGTTTTGGCATGTTGTAGGGATGACTTTCCTAGTACTGGTACTGGGATGCACATTGTTTCTCACTAACTGAAAGCTGTCCTGGGGAGGAGTGAGAGTAGAGTCATTATTATTTTCTGCAACATCTAAGGTAGCTGCTTGTGTGGGTACCGGTACCGGTACTGTATGCACTGGAATGGCGGTTGACATCGTAGTGGTTTCTTGGGCCGAGAGCACTCCTACGTTGAGTGTGGCAAATTCTTGAAGGGATTCAAGCTTCGTAGTCAGGGCATCGATCTTGCGGTGAGCTGCATTCAATTCATCCACAATCTTCTCTCGGAGCTGGCAAAATCTACAAATTTGGACATCAGTATCAACAAACATGGTAGGGCCAAATTTACCGGAACAACTCCTGCAGGTTCGTTGCGGCGCCATGACGATATAATCACAATATGCCTGAAAATCACACAAATTGATGTTAGCAAAATGGTACAATTAAAGCCTGAAAATCACAAATTTTTTATTTTAGCAATGTGATACAATAAATTCCTGAAAATCACACAAAATTTTGTTAGCAATATGATAAAATTAATATGCCTATAAATCACAAAAAATATGTTAGCAATAGAACACAATGTATGCCTGAAAATAAAACAAACATTGATGTTAGCAGTATGACACAGTTGAAGCCTGAAAATCACAAATGGACTAGATTTTTGTTACAAAATTTACTGAAAAAAAAATGGAGGGGGTTAATGTAGCCTAGTGAGAAAACTGGAAAACAGTATACAGTACAGTAACAACAAACATTTGTTAGCAATATGGTACAATTAATGCCTGTAAATCACAAAAAGAATATGTTAATCACAAAAAGAATATTATGCCTGTAAATCACAAAAAATATGTTAGCAATAGAACACAATTTATGCCTGAAAATAAAAAAAAAATTGATGTTAGCAGTATGACACAGTTAAAGCCTGAAAATTGCAAATGGACTAGTAATTTGTTACAAAATTTACTGGAAAAAAAAACAAGTGGGAGAGGGTTAATTTAGCCTAGTGAGAAAACTGGAAAGCAGTATACAGTACAGTAACAACAAATATTGGTTAGCAATATGGTACAATTAATGCCTGTAAATCACAAAAAGAATATGTTAATCACAAAAAGAATATGTTAGCAATAGAACACAATTTTATGCCTGAAAATAAAAATAAAATTATATTAGCAGTATGACACAGTTAGGCTAAAGCCTGTATATTAGTTTATACAGTGGTCGACACAATAATAATAATAATGGAGTTAGTAATATCCCTGGCAAGAGTGTGAGAGGCCTATTAATATGGTGACAAGTATCTGAAATGCGATTAATAAATAAGTAATATCCCTGGCAAGAGTGTGAGAGGCCTATTAATATGGTGACAAGTATCTGAAATGCGATTAATAAATAGGCTATCAAAAAGTATGGGTGGAAGAAAACAGGAAGGTGAGTGGAAGAATACGGGAAGGTGAGTGGAAGAAAACAGGAAGGTGAGTGGCAGAAAACGAGATAGTGGATGGGAGACTATAGGAAACCGAATGAGAGACGCAGTTCCTACCAATAGCAGGGCTTGGCGGGATTATTGAAGATCCAACATAGACTGCAACAGACGTAGATGGAGAGACAAATACACAAAATGGGTCCCTTTTGTTTTAGTGTGAGGATTACTTCAGGAATAACCTCATCTATTGATTTCACTCCCAACACCAAACTCCTCCCAAAATAGAACAACATATAGGAATTACATATAAGAATATCATATAGGAGGCACAAAGGAGTACAGAGGAAAACAAGCAACAACAAATCTATTATAATCCTAACGAAGCTGTTTGTAACTAAATTACCCAAACCATGTAATAAAAAGGTACTGGTAGCACAGTAAAGAGTGGTGCCATTAATTGTAAAACCAGATATTCGGGGGTTAAAAGCGAGATATTAATCTTAACGATATTTGCATTCAAAATCAACAGTTCGACAATAAAAAAAAAAAAAAAAATCACGATTATTTGTGCAAAATTTAAGGGGGTATCCCACTGTGCGAGTTTTCGATGGCGAATGCCCAGCGATAGAGGGTGACAGTTTTTTGTTGTCTATGTTCCAAAAATCGACATATTCTCTCGAACAATCTCCCATTGTCGCCAAAATCGCAGAATGGTCGCCCATGTGAGCCCAGATTCCCCCAGATTCGCCGTAGATTTTAAGCATACCCAAAAAACGGCTGCGAATTCAAAATGTTGGCGCATGTTGTGAGACATTCGCCCTTTGTCTCACTTCATTCGCCCTTGGTCGCACTAAATTCTCACAATTCGCACATTTGTCTCCCTATTCGCCAGTACCGGCGAATGTCAGCAAAAAGGGCGAATGTTGTGAGCATGAAGAACGAATATTGGGCGAACATGGGCGCTTGTGGGCGGTGACCTGCGACCTTTGGAGGGAATATGGCGATTTGTAATTATTGGCAACGATGCTTGTGGGCGAATGCGCTCGATTATGGCGAATATTGTGCGGTGATTGTGCGAATGCAGTGAGTTTTTCGGCGAATATCAGCTAATGCAACGCGACATGGGTCGAATGAGGGCGAATGTAGGTCGAGTGAGGGCGAAAGTTGGGCACAGAATTCATATCGGGGACGCCGCGACCCTTGCGATATGGTCGCTCCAGTTTAACTGACCCATATATATACACCAGTCGTGTGAGGGGGTCATTACGTAGTTACCACCACTGAGAGGATACGTCCGTAATACCATCCGCGCACCACTCATCATGCCCAAAGTACCATGAAGAAGGCCCAGAAGGAGATGGAGGAGGAGGTGACTGGAGCCACAGCCACACCCACATCACAGTTGACACCAGGCACGAGTGACGTAGGCCGGTCGTTACGTTCACGGTCCCGGTCACGGTCACCTATTTCTGGGAGAGTGGAAGTGGAGGAGTATGTGGCGGACCAGGAGTTGGAGACAGATACGGCGCAGAGACCACATAAACCCATCATATTCACCAAAGAGCAGGAGGTTGAACTGGTCAGCTGGTTTGAGGCGCAGCCATTCCTATATACCAAATCAATGGAAGAATATAGGAACAGGCAGATGAAGATGGACGCCTATCACCAGAAGGCACAAACCCTCAACGTCACTGGTAAGTTGAAATCATGCAATTATGTGTAGTATGTAATTGTGCAGTAAAAATATGCAAACAAGAAAAGTGTTTTATACGTGACATTGAGTGGGAAACAAAGTTTGTTTATGTTAATAATAATGCTAAAGAATCGCTGCCCTTGTTTAAAGAAATTTATCATTTGCATATTTTCCTACTGCACAGTCAACATGCACACACGCTCCATTATCTGTGACATAATTTTTTTGTTATGTACAGTATGCGATTTTTTTGTTTTATTTCACACATATTACATTATAAGTGGCATAAATATGACCTTTATAAAGTGACACTGATTAATTGCTGTTGTTGATCGCCAGTACATTTATACCTTGTCATACAATTAAAACAAAAAATATTTGTTTATTAAAAAAACATATTTGTCTTTTATTCAACAGGTGATCAGCTCTTGATATGGTTCCGTTGCATACACCCCATCTTTACCAAACTCACACAGGAGAAGCGGGCCAAACCATTCTCCGAGAGGGAACAATGGATATTCCAGTATTTCAAGTTCCTGAACCCCCACATCGGGAGGGTGTGGATGCCTCCACCCAGACGCCAGGTAATTATAAATATTGATTTATATTGTTAACAATAATGTATGTATTTCAGTAATTTCTCATTTAATTTTTCACAATAATTTTGGTAGTGTGTCTCTCAAAGTATAATTTAATAATTATTAAAAAAATTGTAAGTCTGTTTCTGCATTTAAGAATTTATTTATTTCTGAAGTTAATAATTTTTATACATTTACAGGTTTCGAATATTTGACCACATATTCTGGAAACCTAGGCAATGTGTGATAAAATGTGCCCACATTTGTATGAGGTGTGGGGGGTTACAAACCTGTTTATGGTATCTGTCTCAACAAACATTACTATTTATATTCGTGTGTATCATTTTTTTTTTCTTTTTGGCCGGTGCTACCATTTAGGGATGCTGGAGACAGTGATACCACTGTTGAGTTCGTCCCCAGTGATCAGGAAGCAAATAATTAAAGGTATGACAATATAATTATATCACTCTGTCTCTCAGTATCTACCTTTATATATATATACTCTATATACTGTATATATATATATATATATATATATATATATACTCTGTTTGGGATGCCTGACGTAAATATCAATGCAAATTATTGGTGTATGAATAAATATTTATATTATTTTATGAACGTTCCCTTTCTCTTTTTCAGCTTATGAGGGCCCGGAGTTTGCCTGGCGGTCGAGAAGTGCGTGTGCAGGCAGACAGTTGTCATACTTTTTTAGTTTGTTAATGTTTCGAATAAAACAATAAAACAATAAAACATCTTTTGGTTATTTTCAATTACCCATCTCACTACCTTATATCATTTAATCTTGGCAAGAAAACAGGTTAGTAATAACAATGTTAAAAAAGGCAAAACAAATAAATTGTTGCTATTCAAATAAAAATCTCGACAATATAATTATACAAATTATATTCTTGCTTTTAAAAACTTAAGTGACATATCCAAAAGAGATAAACATAGCAATTGTTTCAATGGTTGACATAATTACGTGATTAAATTAATATTGTCAATTGAAATTGTTTTGGATAAACCTTATAACACAAACACAGTGACTAGACATATTTATATGATGGGTGGAGAATAAATTTCAATTCACCAATATACACATTCATCAATACTAATTACTTATTATCAATGTAATCATGGTGTTCATCTATAATTATAGAAGAAGGTGAGGGCTAAAATACTTCAATTCTCCTGTCGGTTTGGATAGAGAGTCATATTTAATGTTAATACAACGCTCAATCTCTTTCAAAGGCTTGTAATTATGAATTATACCTGTTGGCCATCATTACCAATAATCAATAGGTGTCCGACATTCGCCATTTTCGCACAACATTCGTAGTTTTCGCAATCTGATCGTCCAACATTGGTAGGACAGTCGCCCTGCAAACGCTACTGTTGCCATCATCGATCGCCAAATTCGCCATGATTCGCCATCAAACTTCGCACATCATTCGCCATTGTCGCTTAAATAGTCGCCACAATCGCACTTTGAGCGTACTTCAGTCGCACTGCTATCGCCATAATTCACCTTGTTCTACTTCATTCGCTTCTCAATTCGCCCTATTCGCTGCTAATTTTGGGACATTAGAAAAAAACAGGGTCGCATGGCATTCGCCATCGAAAAATTGCACAGTGAGATACCCCATTTAGAAATAGGGATATTAACTAGACATTTTCCAACGTAAAATAGAATGTACGGTGGCGCTAATAAGTCATGTCTCAGCTGTCATTACTTTTGGCTCGCTCTATGCTATATATATGCCTGTCAGATGTTGTATAGGGTGGATAAGTGTAGGAACAAGTTTGTATATCTCATTCAAAAAGAAGAAATAATGTGTAAATATTGCTGATACCATTTATTGATCAATACATAATTGGTGCCGAGACATCACTTATTAGCCCGACTATACTAATCACAAGCAGAGTATCAAAGAATGTGTATGTACAGTAATGTATGTATGAATGTATATACTCAGGCACATACCCCATAGCTGGGGGTGGCCAACTCGAGACAGAGCCCGAATAGAAACAACATTTAAAGTTCTTTCATCTAGTAGGTGAACTTTACAAGGGAAGGATGATTCCTAGCCATCCGCCCCCGAAGTGGGAAAAATAGTACAGGAAAAGAGCCAGAAACGGCTAAGGTTGGGTAGAGGATGCCAAACCTCACTCTGGACAGGACCAGCCCTCACCTTAACCCGTCCAGCCCCGGCTAGTTTTGTAATGTTTGTTCACCAGAACCCGGTCGGTTTTCAAAAAATGGTTTTATTCCAGAAACAATAGCGAATGGGTTAGGAATGAAGGAAAAACCACGAAAAACCGCTCAAAAAGCTTAAAGAATGGTCCTACAGAGCCCCCGAAAACGTATTTTACAATAGTAAAAAATTGAAGGCAATTACCCCAAAAAACCAGGTTATTGTGCGCTCACGCGCACGCACGTGGACTTTGAGAGTTTTCAACCATCGGCACGGTTGTGTGGGATACGTACACAGTTCCCATACAAATCTGAGCCCTCTTGAGTGGCTACACCTGAGGTTACGGTCGGCGCAATTAGGGTGACGCGCCAGGCGCGTCTCTGGGGCTGTGCGTTACATACATCGCCGACGCGTCAGGCGCGTCGCTGGGGCTGTACGGGTTAAGTGAACTTTAACAAATACAGACATTAAGACCCCTTCTCAACACATAGGGCCAATGGATATAATCTACAACACATTATGTTTATTGTTTTGGAGATTTTATTTCCAAGTCACGGCATCTATATATTTATGTTTTTTATCATTATATATATATATATATATATATATATATATATATATATATATATATATATATATCTCTGTCTCTCTCTCTCTCTATATATATATATATATATATATATATATCTCTGTCTCTCTCTCTATATATATATATATCCATCCTCCTCCCTCTCTCCCACCCGTTCTTACATAAAAATACTCGATAAATATCGTTAATAATAGAGAAAATACCTGATAGTTGAGGAGGGGGGAAAAAGGTGGGAGAGGAGGGAAAAGGGGGGATTGGGACACATGTGTAAGGGTGGTAACAAGTAATGGAGGAGAATTATCTCACCTAAACACAAATTCTTTGTTTCGAGTGCCTCCGGGGTGTCTTAAAAGTTTTTGTTTTTAGGCCTTGGATCTTAAGAGTCTGGTCGCATTCGCACAGTAGAACCTCTTAAGAGTCTGGCCGCAGTCCAGAGGTTAACTCCCGTCCACTCAACAAGTCTCTTCAATCTCTCTCTCCTCGCCGCAATGATGCACCTCTCTCGCTATTCTATCGCTACTACAATAATCAATGTTCCTCAGAGCTTTCCCAGTGTATACCACTTCCATTACGTATCTTGCAACAGAATCCCACCCCTACTCCGTGCAACTCTCCAACCCAAGAGTGAAACGTTACTCTCATTCTTTTTTCCCTTCAACAGTTGAGCTCTGGAACTCTCTCCAAGAATCTGTCTTTCCCTCCTCCTATGACTTAAATTGGTTCAAACTCTGCGTGTCCAGGCATTTTGGCTCGAACTTCTCTTGAATTTGGCCCTGTCACTCTTTCAACTCTGTGGGAGGCATTTTCTACAAGCAATTCTGTCTTTTATCTCCCTCACTTACATAGAACAAAAAAATAGTGAATAGGGCTGGAAGTGCAGTTGAGATCTTTAATGAATAATAGGAAGAGAATTGGAGATAGGACAGAACCCTGAGGAACACTGGGGTTGATAGGTTGAGGAAGTGAACGGTGACCGTCCACAACCGCAGCTATGGAAGGGCCGGAAGGAAAATTAGAGACAAAGGCACAGATGGAGAGATAGAAACCGAAGGAGGGTAGTTTAGAAATTAAAGACTTGTGCCAGACTCTATCGAAGGCCTTTGATATTTCCAGTGCAATAGAAAATGTTTCACCGAAGTTACGAAAGGAGGATGGCCAAGAGTTAGTAAGATATGAAAGAATATCACCCGTAGAGCGACCAGTAACCCATTAAGTGCGAAAATACCCTAGGGGCATGGGTACTTATTTGTGAATTTCAAGCCTTGGATTCTGACAGAATTCGCTATATTTACGATATAAAGCATTACTTTGTTTCAATGTGCTTTTATTTTACATATATGATGATTATATGAACCTTGAAGAGCGATAAAATAAGTGGGAAAAGCATTTGGGTAGTGAAAGTCGTAACTATTCGCCACCCCGTCATATTCTCATCCGTGAGGGAGAGAGACGTACACCCTACTCTCTCGCTCTCTCTGACTCAACTGAAGCAAGCGGGAGGTGTCTCAGTGTTATATAACAACTCTTATGCAACCCACTTGGGCTACATTACCGCAGGAGAGAAAACTAACCGATAAATGATGAAAATAAGAGGAAAAATAGGTGATAATTGAGGGGGGAGGGGGGAATAAGGTCGGGAAGCAGGGGAAGAAGGGGGGGGATGAGACACATATGGATGAGTAGTAGGAGGTACAAGACGGGAATTATCTCACCTAATGACATATTCCTTTGTTTTGAGAGCCCCTGGGGTGTTTAGGAGTTTTTTTTTTATGGTCTTGCTTCCTATCTCGTTCGCTATGGTGACACTTTCGTGAGGCCTATCACTCTTGCTGGGTTAAGGAAGCCATACTGGCGATCTGAGAGCAGATTATGAGAAGAGAAATGCTTAAGAAATTTGGAAGCATGAATAGATTCAAAAACTTTAGAGATACAAGAGATGAGAGCAATTGGACTAGTTAGAGGGTTGAGAGCGGTCACCCTTCTTTGGGACAGTTTGAATGAGAGCAAATTTCCAGTCTAGCATGAAGGGAAGATGTTAGAGGAGATACAGAGACGAAAGAGTTCGGCTAGGCAGGGAGTCAGCACGGAAGCACAGTTTTTGAGTACAACAGGAGGAACACCGTCCGGACCATACGCCTTCTTAGTGTTAGGCCCAGAGAGGGTAGAAAGTACATCTTTAAAAGAGATTAGGATATTAGGCATAAGTAGGAGAGAGGGGGGTGGAGAGGGAGGAATAACACCGGAATCATCTAAGGTAGAGTTTCTAGCAGAAGTTTGAGCGAAGAGTTCAGTTTTATCAGAGGAAGAAGTGATGGTTGTGCCATCAGAGTGGAAAAGCGGAGGGAAAGACAAGGAAGAAAAATTGTTGGAGAGGTTTTTGGCTAGATGCCAGAAAACTTGGGAAGAGCTAGAGTTTGATAGTTCAGTGAATTTATTATTGATGAAAGAGTGCTTGGCAAGTCAAAGAACAGATTTGGCTTGATTCCGGACAGAAACATCAGAAGGATGAGATTCTAGAGTTTTAAGGCGTCGGTACCATTTGAATGCTTCCTCCTTGTTGCGGACAGCAGTAAAACAAGCGTGAGTAAACCAAGATTATTTTGCATTAGAATGAGAGAAAGAAAATGGAATGTATGCTTCCATGCCCGAGAGGATTACCTCGGTAATGCGTTCAGCACTCTCCGAGGGTCCTCGGCCACGGAAGCAGAGGGTATTCCATGGGAAATCAAAGAAGTACTGCCGAAGAGTCTCCCAGTAGGCAGTGCCAAAGTGTCACAAGCGCCGCCGACTGGGAGGATCAGGTGGCTGTACTGGAGAGATAGGACAGGTAATGGAGATAAGTTTTATGGTCGGAGGAGCCCAAAGTAGAGAAAACATTGACATTATAAGAAGAATGGTTAGAAGTCATAAATAAGTCAACAATGTTGGGCTGATCTTCGAAGCGATCCGGGATACGGGTGGGTTGCTGGACCAGCTTCTCTAGGTCATTTAGGATAGAAAACACGAAGGCTTGTTCACCAGGTTGGTCAGTAGTAAGAGAGGAGATCCATTGGCGGTGGTGAACGTTGAAATCTCCTAAGATGGAGATTTCTGAGAAGGGAGATTTGGATAGAATGTATTCCACTTTAGAGTTTAGATAGTCAAGGAATTTGGGAAAGTCAGTAGTGTTAGGGGAAAGATAGACAGCACAGAAATATTTAGTATGAGCATGAGAGGATAGTTTGAGCCATAAAGTTGAGAATTCAGAGTAATCAAAATCGGGAACACGAGAGCAAGTGAGTTTGTTGTGCAGGTGTGCACAACATCTGCCTTTGGCTTTGAAACTAGGATAGAGAAAGTAGGAGGTTACAGAGAAGGGGCTGCTGGCAGTTGCCTCAGACACCTGTGTTACGCTGGCCAGCTTGCCAGAATGTACTTGTGACTCGCTAGCACTCGCCACGGCAGTCAAATGGGCTATATTAATCGTAGAACGATATTCTTTCTTTCTTAGTATTCGTGTTGTCACAGACAGATCAGTGTTTGCCTTTATTCTTGTCTGTGACACTTAGAAGTATTTTATATCCATAGTAGTGATTATAACATGCAGCGCGTGAGAGAGAGAGTTGGAGAGCGAAGAGGCAGTGTGTGTGCGTATGTACGTGTGCATTCCTCGCTCGGTGGGCCCACCCGCTCACTATTGGTCGGCGTGCCTGGCGTGGTCTATGACGTCTGCTTTTCCTTTGACGTAGTGGCCTGTGGTTGGTCGCCGCCCTCCTTGCCCAGTGGTCGGGCTCCTACCCTCCTTCTCTCCTCAGAACATGGCATTGCGTGCTCGGTCCTACAAGTCCCTCGCATTCTGTCTTACATCTAACCCCCTTTACTGCTTTGCCTCTCTCTGAACTCCTTCTTTCCAATACTTCTTATCTTTATTCAATTACCCATCCCTTCTGGTTCTCGCATACGACTTCCAAAGTCGGCCAGTCGTATTACCAGCACCTGTTCTCACATATATGTTTTGCACTAGCTTTAGACGTTATTAGAATCATAGTCACATGGATTCATATTGTTACGACCAGCACTACGAAATAAACAAGGGCACTTAATAATGGACTAGATGATAGGCTATATCTGCAACAACGGTACGCTAATTCCAAACCCTCGAACTATTACGCCGGTGAACAAAACACTTAAACCCTCCAGAGTTAATCTACTGGATAACGGGGTATCAATTAACTGGGTTTTAGTGCACTTCTACAAAGGCTTTCCGGTGACGGCAAAGCCTACTCACAACAGGAGTACTTTACGTTAATAAAATGCTCTTAACCCTTAATTAGCGGCGAGCAACATAAGTCGAGTTAAAAAAAGCTGGACTATGTGGCGGCGCTCGACATAACTCGAGTGGCAATTTCAGCACGTAATGTGGCTGAGAGAGAGAGACAAGTGGTGGCAGGAGACTAGCGAGCGTATGACTGCTCCAGACCACCGCGGCGAACCTACTGACACAAATCTCAGCTCCCTCCTCCCTCTCTCACTCGCTACATACTCAATTATGTACTGAAAGTACCGAATTACCTGCTTTTTGCACTCGCGTTGCACGGTTATTGCAAGAAAACTATCCATCGTACAAGGATCGTTATGGTGTCATTCGAAAGCTCTGTTTATGCCCTTTCAGGGATAGGTACTTGTTTTACGTTCTGGGTCTTATTTAGGCATGAAAATGATCACGTAAACAGCCCTATTTTGGCTAAAAACACCCCGCTGTGCGGTACACATAAATAAACCGCATAGGCCGCTCGTAAGGTGTTAAGTAATAACAATGCTTAAATAAACTATAACAAGATTTAATAAAGGAGTATATGCTTACGTTAACTTTAGTGTGAGTCTGTACTCACCACTAAACTCTTCAATGCTCTATGAAAACACTGGAAGTCTAGTCCTACAGCAATCAGGTAAAGAATCTTCTGAAAACGTCTGATGCTCCAAGATGCTCGTCAATATAGAACAGAAATAATGCAGGGGCAGGACACCAAAGCGTGTATCTTAAATACACCAACAAGTAGGATACATATATATAAAACAAGGGAGTGCAACAACTCTGTGACAGCACTAATAATAGCCACTCAAAACAGTACTTCCTTAGCCAACGTAACAGCCAAACTGGGTTGTGCACTATGCATCAACCTAGGCTAAAATAAGGCGTGAATAATTCCTAAAGCATACACAATTAAAGTTAATAAACACAATGCTGTCTTTCTCACTAATAAAGTCTAGCAGTGGCATAAAAGGTACAAGGAACCTAGGCAGAGCGCATGTATGCTCGTAGCCTACTGTCTCCCCTTGAACAGATTTCCCTTATGTTACGTTAAGTGACTAGGAGGCTCTCTTGGTAAGTCCAGATCTCAAGTATCTGGCCTTACCCTGGCGCTCCACAAAGGTCAACAAAATGAGGTAGCAAGCATACAAATAAGAGTAGGCAAAAGCCCTTCACTTGTATACTGCTACACTCGCAAAGGAAAAATATGCACAAGGGTTACAGGCTACCTAGCTTCGTCGAAGTCGTACAACCTCTGACGTGCCACATACAGAACTCAGACAACGACCAAAGATACCCTCCACTGTCTAGCATTAAATAGTAGGAAAGAACAGCTCAATGATTAGAAGCACCCCAATACTATGCTACCATGTGACTATGACTCTAATAATCCCTAAAGCTAGTGCAAAACATGTATGTGAGAACTGGTGCTGGTAATACGACTGGCCGACTATGGAAGTCGTATGCGAGAACCGGAAGGGTTAAGTAATTGATTAAAGATAAGAAGTATTGGAAAAGAAGAAGTTCAGAGAGAGAAACAGTAGTACAAGGGGTTAGATTGGGGACAGATTGCAAGGGACATGTAGGACCAAGCACGCTATGCCAAGCTCTGAAGGAGACACGCGGGTAGGAGCCCGCACCTCCTTACCAGGACAGCGGCCTCCAATCACAGACGACTACGTCATGAAGAGCAGGCGTCATATGACGCGTCAGGCCCGCCGGCCTACCACGAGCGGGTGGCCCCGCCTAAGAAAGGAATGTGCACGTACATACACACGCACATACTACCACCTCGCTAATCGCTCTCTTTCTCCTTACAACTTCACACAACATATCTTATACTCTATCAATGATATAAAATACTTCCAAGTGTCACAGACAAGAATAAAGACCACCACTGATCTGTCTGTGACAACATGAACACTAAGAAAGAAAGAACATCGTTCTACGATTATTATAGCCCATTTCACTGCCCTGGCGAGCGCTAGCGAGTTACGAGTACATTCTGGCAAGATGGCCAGCATAACAATATTGTTGGGTGCTTCTAATTATTTGGTTGTTCTTTATTACTATTTAATGCTAGACAGTGGAGGGTATCTTTGGTCGTTGTCTGTGTTAGGTATATGGCAAGTCAGAGCCTGTACGACTTCGACAAAGCTAGGTAGCCTGTAGTACACCCTTGTGCATATTTTCCTTTGCGAGCTTAGCAGTATACAAGCGAAGGGCTTTTGCCTACTCTTGCTTGCATACTTGCTACCTCATTTTGTTGACCTTTGAGGAGCGCCAGGGTAAGACCAGATACTTGAGATCTGGACTTACCAAGAGAGCCTCCTAGTCACTTAACGTAAGATAAGGGAAATCTGTTCAGGGGAGACAGGCTGCGAGCATGCTTGAGCTCTGCCTAGGCTCCCTGTACCTTTATGCTGCTGCTAGACTTTATTAGTAAGAAAGACAGCATTTTGTTTATTAACTTTAACTGCGTATGTTTTAGCAATTATTCACGTATTGTTTTAGCCTAGGTTGATGCATAGTGCACAACCCAGTATGGCTGTTACTTTGGCTAAGGAAGTACTGTTTTTGAGTTGCTGTTGTTAGTGCTGTCACAGAATTGTTACACTCTCTTGTTTCCATATATATGTATCCTACCTTTTGGTGTATTTAAGATACATGCTTTGGTGTCTTGCCCCTGCATTACTCCTGTTCTACATTCGACGAGCATCTTAGAGCATCAGACGTTTTCAGAAGATTCCATATCTGTTTGCTGTAGGACTAGACTTCAAGTGTTTTCATAGAGCATTGAAGAGTTTTAGTGTTGAGTCCAGACTCACACTAAAGATAACGTAAGCATATAACCTTTTATTAAATCTTGTCATAGTTTATTTAAGCATTGTTATTACTTGAGAGCTTTTTATTAACGTAATTACTCTTGTTGTGAGTAGGCTTTGCCGTCACCGGAAAGCCTTTGTAGAAGTACACTTAACCCAGTTAATTCATACCCCGTTATCCAGTAGATTAAAGGCCGCGTCATACAGAACTCGAATCCACCAGAACCCACCGGAATGAATTCAAAAATTCAAATTTTAGCAACTTCTTCCCCATTCTGGTCTATTCTTGTACGTGTTCTGGTTAGATTCTTGTCTATTCTTGTGTTTCGAGTGATGTTCCAGTCGTCAATTGATCGAGTGAGTGAGCAAAAAGTTAGTGCATGGGTTAACTTTCTACGATTTATCGAGTGAAAAAACCGTTAAAAATTATCGAGTTACATTCTAGTCGTATCCTGGTCGCATTCGAGTCGCATTAGAGTCGCATTCTACCTATTCTGGTCATGTTCTGATGTAATTTTTATAGTCGATGCCGACTCGAATTACTTGAATGTAACTCGATGCCACTCGATAATGACCGGAAGTCAACTGGATGACAAGTTGATTATTCCACTTTAAAATTGAATGTAATGGAATGAGAGTTGAATATAACCCGAATTAAGAAGAATACAACTGGATGCCGACTAGAATATGACTGGTAGATTACTGCATACTTGCTTGATGTATCGAGTGTACACTGGATGTCGACTCGAACATGACTAGAAGTACTAGAATACAAGTGGAATCCAACTAGAAGGTAACTGGAATACAACCAGAATATAACTCGACTAGGTGCGGCCCCAAATATATAACGGATTGAAAAAAAAAAAAATAATAATAAATAAAATAAAATATAAAATCGGCCCTATACGAGGCCATTGTATTTCAAGTAGTACCTGGAATCAAACTTACTCATCTTACTCTCCGCACCCTAACTCCGGCTTCCCCTCAGTTGTGTCTACCAATGAAAAAGTGTTCTTCCTTCACCCCAGCTGTGTGAGTTAAAGGCATAGGGTTACTTTTTGGTCTATTTTTTATTTAGCCTATATATATTTTTTTGTTTTTACTTTCTTCGCTAGATATCCATCAAAGCTTAAAAAACACACTCAATTCGAGATTAATTTGTACATTTTTCGGTAGAAAAGTGTCCCAGCCGATGGCCATTTCCTCCTAAAGTTACAGGCTCGCTATCGCTCGCCAGGAAATAAAACCTTTGCCTAAATGGCACGAGAGGTCTTAATATTAACAAGGAAATAGGGCAATTTTTGTTATAACCGCCAAACTAATGGAATGAACGTCATAACATCTCAAAAACTAATGGGGCTAAACATGAGGGAGAAGGGGGTCCAGAAAAACCCTATCTCCACCCCACCCCCCCTCCCCTCGTGTACGTGTATGTGTGTATGTGATTGAAAGTGCTTATGTTGCCGTGGTGAGTGCCCTGTTACTACTGGTGTGCCTGTGAACCAATCCTCCCTTTATATACTCAAAGGTTCCTCATCGAGTCACCTTCTGCCTATTCGAGTCACGTTCCACTTACTTTCGAGTTACGTTCAACTTAGTTCCACTTATGTTCGACTTAACTTCATGTAATTCTGGTCATGATATACTGACATTTCGGTCTCATTCTGGTCATTCGAGTTGCATTCGACTTGGGATCGAATAGTCTTCTTTCCACATCCGGTTTCCTTCGAGTCACTTACTGGTTAACATCGACTCATATTTGGGTTACATTCGAGTCCATCGAGTTACGTTCGAGTTACATTCTGGTCATTGACGGGTCGCATTCTACTCTGAAGTCACACTTGATTAAGGCCGCGTAATTCTCGTCAATTCCGGTGAAAAGTTCGATTCCAGTGGGTTCTGGTGGATTCGAGTTCTGTATGACGCGGCCTTAACTCTGGAGGGTTTAGGTATTTTGTTCACCGGCTTAATAGTTCGAGGGTTTGGAATTAGCGTACCGTTGTTACAGAGCTAGCCTATCTTGTAGTCCAATATTAAGTGCCCTTGTTTATTTCGTTGTGCCGGTCGTAACACCTGGGTTTCAGTGAGAAAAAGAAGACCAGGTTTGGAGGAGGAGAGGTGGTGTTCAACAGAGTGAAAATTAGAGGAAAGGTCGCGAACTTTGCAAAAGTTGATAGTAAGAGTGACAGGCCGTGGTCCAGAGCATTTAGAGGGGTCTTCAGGGGAAAGTCAGGCGTGTGTGGGGGCAATATGTACCCCCCCCCCCCCCCCCCCCCCCCCCCCCCCTTGGGACTCCGAGGCTTGATGAGTGTTTATCATAATTTTATATATTTTGTGTTTGTGGAAGGAGGAAGGGTGGTGTGCATCTTAAATGTAGTGGAGTAGATAGGAGGAGGAGGTGTTTGTGAGAGCTGGCTGGACTACTCTCAGTGTAAGTGAGGCACAATGGGAATCAGTAAGGGAGGCCAAGCAAATGAAACAGGAGTTCCAGCGACTGTCTTACCAAATGCCTACAGCCTCTCCTGGGTATAGCCCTATTCGATTGGTGCCTATAATCTACCCCTATTGTGTGAGTGTTTGTGTATGTGTGTGTGTGTGAATGGCTATCTCTGTGTGTGCGTCTGGTCTGTTCGTATACATGTGTGTGTGCCCAGGTGTGGGATTTAGCTATTTTTTCTTCGCAGGAAAATTGTGTGAGTTCAGGGGGGACTTTCTCGTTCAAAACAAGTGACCTTTCCTTCCCCTCCTCCTGTCACCCTCTCTCCCTCCAACCCTCACTTCCCACTCTTCCCTCCACTCCTCCTTCCACCTCCTCAGCCCTCTCTCCCCCCTAACTCCCTCTCCCCCCTCGCCCTTTTCTCCATCCCTTACTCCCCACTCTTCCCTCCACTCTCTCCCTCCCCTTGAACGTCGACACATCCTTTGTGCTAATAAAGAATACTAAAGGTACAAAAACAATACTTCCATTAATATACAGATATCCAGCTCAATCAGTGCAAACTGACCGAGAAATTTACGAACAAATTGCAGATGTAAGTAACTCACAAGATATCGTAATTTTTGGCGACTTTAATTTACCTGTGACCAAGTGGGGCGATACTCTTACTTCAGACTCCGGACATGCCTTGTAAGCGAACTTGCAAGAGAGCTCGCCCTATCAATTTGATCAATCGCCGACCTGTGGTAATAACGTTCTTGACCTTGTACTTGCAACAAAAGAAGAATTAATAGAGAATTTGAATGTTGGTGATGAATCCAGTAACAGCGACCATCGTACAATAACTTTCACTTTTAAGTTTACTAGTAACGAACCAAATAGCAGCATCGAGAAATTGCCTAATTTCAAGAAAGCAAACTTCCCTAAACTTAAAACAAACCCGAAAGAATTCTATAGTTATATCAGAAAGACAAAAATAGTTACTTCAACTGTTGGACCGTTAGTCGATGAAAATGGAGAATACACCAAAGACGAAGTACAAATGAGTAATGCCCTCAATACCTTCTTTGCATCAGTTTTCACAACAGAAGACCTCAGTGCTATCCCTACAGCATCGCCGATTCAGATTGATAATTCTGATGTTCTAAGCAACATCACCAATACAGAGAGAGAAGTATTGAATTGTTTAGATAAACTCAAGGTAAATAAAACACCCGGACCTTATACAATCTCACCTAGAGTTCTAAAGGAAGCTAAGGCTGAGCTCTCCAAACCACTGACATTGCTATTCAATAAATCCTTGTAGTCTGGAACTATGCTTGATCAGTGGAAGCTAGCCAACGTAACCCCGATATTAAAAAAAGGCAGCAGATCCCTACCCAGTAACTATCATCCATTTAGCTTGACCTCAGTTGTATGTAAAATGCTAGAAACACTCATAAAAGACAGACTCGTAAATAGAAAATTGGCTCAGCGACAGAAAGCAAAGAGTAGTCATAAACGGTAAGGCATCTAAATGGACCAATGTACGTAGCGGTGTACCCCAGGGATCGGTACTAGGACCAATTATCTTTCTAATTTACATCAACGACATAGATGAGGGTCTCACCTGTACAATCTCAAAGTTTGCTGACGATACAAAAATTGCAAATAGCGTACTCTCAAAAGAGCAAGTTGACGATATACAACACAATCTAGATAAGTTGTCATGTTGGGCCCAAAAATTGGCAAATGAGTTTCAATGCGGATAAATGTAAAGTACTACATATCAGATACCAAAATGAGAAAGCAAACTATTCGATGAATGGCACTCAGCTTTAAGAGTGTAGACAGAAAAACCGATCTGGGAGTAACAATATCGAGTAACCTAAAACCGAGTCAACAATGTTCAGAAGTTGTTAAGAAGGCAAACAAAATAATTGTCTTTATTAGCAGGTAATTTGAGCATAAATCCAAAAAAGTTATCCTAACCCTTTACAATTCCTTAGTCCGCCCTCTTCTGGAATACTGGAATACTGGTGCCCTTATTACCAAAAAGATATAGACAAGCTAGAACGAGTTCAACGTAGAGTTACCAAAATGATACCTAGCCTAAAGAACAAACCATGCGAGGAGCGAGGAGCGTCTTAGAGAATTAAATCTATTTCCTTTAACCCAATGCAGATTAAGAGGCGACTTAATTCAAGTGTTCAAAATCATTAAAGGCATCGCCAATATGAACTGTAGTAAGTACTTCACTATCGACCAATCTAATGACTCGCGTGGTAACGGTTGCAAAATTATTGGAAAATCTTTTAACTCTCACGAATCTAAGAATTTCTTCTTCAATCGAGTTGTCAACTTGTGGAATGGGCTTCCCCGAGACGTTATAGACTGCAGCACCGTTGATTCTTTTAAACTTCGCCTAGACAAATATCTTGCATCAAACCCTCAACTGACTGCGTTTGTAAATGAATAACTTTATTATATTCCTCCCTCAGATTCATCAAAGATTATTGCGTATAAATTATATATCAATACAACGTTACTCTCTTTTTCCCAAATTACGATAGATCACTTATAAGTGTGTTATGTTACTAACCCTTCTGTCCCCTACTAACCTCCTAATCCCGCCACGGACATTAGTTCCGGGACAGTAGTTTCCTTTCCAATATTCCCTTACCCACTCTAAACCACTGTTTGGACACTTGATCTTCAGTGTTTTGGGGGACAAGCAGCCTAGAGGGGTCACTAGAACTGTTGTTGCTTGATTTCCTTTGTACTCTTTTGTACTCCCTGTTCCCTCCAACCCACATTCCCCACTCTTCCCTACACTCCTCCTTCCACTCTTCCCTCCACCCCTCATTCCCCTCTCTCCTCCCTCCTCCTCACCTCTTTCTCCTCCCTCCTTTCCCCTCCACTCCCAATTCAGCCTCCCCTTCCCTTCACACCTCCCCCCTCCCTCCATACCCCCTCTTTCCCCCCTCCTTCATCACAAAATGCCGAGTACATATTTTTCACTCACTTCTCATCAGGACATAAACGTATTCCAGTATTGCCCGGTATCCTGGAATATTAAGGGAAGACGGGTCGTTTTTATGGTCCCTCTTCTCCCTCATGCTTAGCCACATTAGTTTTCAGATTTGATGACGTTCGGCTCATACGTTTGGCGATAAGTAAGACATTTCGCCCCATTTTTTTGTCAATATTAAGACCTTTCGTGATATTTAGGTTTCGATTTTTTTCCTGGCGAACGATAGTTAGCCAGTAATTTGGGAATAACCAGCCTTTGGCCGGGCCATTTTTCTACCGAAAAATTTACAAAATATTCTAGAAGGATGATCTAATGGATGTGTGTGTGTGTGTTTTTTTTTTTTTTTTTTTTTTTTTTTATGAAGGTCTAGGGAGGAAACAAACACAATATTTAATATATGAAATAATCGACCAAAAAATAAACCCTTCCCTCGTAACCCCTTCCATACCGGCGACGTCTTTTTAATCATATTCTAGCTATATTTAGACGATGTTATGCAGCTTATGAAGGATCTGTGGTAGTAAAAAAGGGTTAAGCGAGATAGTTGGAAGCCTGTTATTACCGGATGCTTTTTTTTAACTGAATAAAATCATCTAACAGTTGCCTGAATATATTGCAAAGACTGTCACTGGTATTGTGTGGGTTGATAGACGGCCATTGTAACCCTTTGCAAACATTAAGGGGTTAGTGTCTGTTTGTTTGGTCTATTAATTCATATATTCATATATTTTTTAGTATCCTCACTAGATCTCCCTCTAACTTAGAAAAACACCCACTAGACCCCCCTTAAAGATAGATTTGTACATATTTCGGTAGAACAATTTCCAGGCCGAAGGCCAATTCTTCGAAAAATTACACGCTCGCTATCGCTCACCAGGAAAAGATTTGACAGGTAAATGACACGAAAGGTCTGAAAATTGACAACGAAATTGGGCGAAATGTTATAAAATCACCAAACTAATGGGCCGAACGTCTGAATAACTAAAAGCTCATGGGACTAAACACGAGAGAGAAAGTGTTCGAGAAAAACGACCCATCTCCCCCTAATAGACGATCATAATTATTAACTCTCTGAATATTATGACGCTGTTGGACAGATTATTCTGGCTATCATTGGACGATTGTATACAGTTTAGGATGGATCTGTTTTAATTATAAGGGTAAATACTATCTCTTTGACAGTTTATTATGGCTGTCATTAGGCGATTTTATACATATTAGGATGGATCTGTGGGACTTAGAAGGGTAAAGACTATTTTGTTGACAGTTACCATGCTAAAGAACATTATTATAATGATTTGATATGAATTGTTTGAGCTATTTCTAGAATTAATTGTGAATCAACATGTTCTGAATTATTGACTTTTATATATTATTTGTTACAAACATTCTTGCGAGGATACAAGTGATCGCCTGGTTCATTTTCATCCAAATCTGTAGTCATGTGAGTACGCGTCATTTGTTAACCACTTCACCACCATTAAGTAATTTTCATCTTTTTGGTTACTATTAGACAATTTTATTTTGTTTATAATGTACCTCTACGACTCAAATGCGGAAATACGTTCTCAATATACTCTCTTTGTCACGTAGGTCTTTCTTGAACTGCATAAAATCATCTAATTTTAGCCAGAATCAAAACTAAAATGGTGTCATGGTGCTGAAAGAGGTTAGGTAACTAAATTAAGGGCGGGGAGATGGAGGTATTTCATTAAATTTTAATTTCTATTATATTTTTATAACAATATAATTATATGTTATTTACTTCGCTCCCTAGACCTCCATCAAGCTTAATAATACACCCCCAAGACCCAACTTCTAGATACATGTCTACAATTTTCGGTAATCCTACTAAATTACAGGCTCACTATTGCTCGCCAGGAACAAAAATACACTTAAATGCCAAGAAAGATCTTCATATTGACAAAGAAATGGTACACCCCCCCCCCCCCCCCCCACACACACACACTCACTTCTGGGGTTCGATCCCACGCACCGGCAGGGGAAGTTCTCTCAAAAACTTTCCCTGGCCGTGAAGGCATGGTCTGGACGGACCGTCTCGGGGGACCCACAAAATCTCCTGCCCACGTCCTACTCCCTCGGGGGTATGTAGGCGCGCTTGGTAGCAGCCAGGATCAGTCTGTTGATCCTTTAGGATAAGATATAGGTTAAGTCTGTTTATTTTCAGCCCCATTAGCTGCCGGCTTGAAATAAACCGATTATTATTATTATTACACACACACACACCAGAGAGTATTAAATGTTGTATGAACTTGCTGACAAAGACGGGGAGCATTGGGAAAAGACCTTGTTTTATCCTCCTCTCTATCTAATATCAAATTGTGTATCCATCTATCTGTTGAAATATCTATATATTATCTCGTTGTTCATGTATCTAGTTAGATGCCGAAATATCTACTGTATAATATCTATCTGTTTATCTATTTATCTAGCTGTAGATCTACTGTATATATATACTGTATATATATATATATATATATATATATATATATATATATATATATATATATATATATATATATATATATATATATATATATATATATATATATATATATATATACAGTATATATATACCTAGTTGTTCATCTTATCTATCTAGCTAGCTCCACTACAATGTCTGTCAACCATCGTCTTTCAAACTACTCCCAGTCAAATGAATGTTAGGTTGTTTATAGAGTCAAATATGGAAATCACGTGCACAAGGAAACTATCTGAATTGGCTTCACATTTCGTCATTCAATCTTTCTAGCCTCTGAATAGTCACAGGCTTAAGTTTTGCTTATGAGAGTAAAACCGGTTTCTCTCTTTTCAGTCTCAACACGCACATCCTCTCTTTCTTTTTTCCCTCTCAAACACACACACACACACACACACACACACACATATATATATATATATATATATATATATATATATATATATATATATATATATATATATATATATATATATATATATATATAAATATATATATATATATATATACGGTATATATCCATCTATCAAGAAAAGGATAGAGAGGTACCCGGTAGAGCGCTTACCTTTGCCTACGCTGGCTGGTTCTTCATCATTAGTATCATTGGCCTAAATCTGGGTTCCAGGATATGATTCAGATTGACACCTTTATTGATTCACTTCTTCCTTGGCGCATATCTTATTGGTTCATAGCTTTGTGAGATATATTGTTTACAGACAAACAAAAAGCAATACAGACAAACACACAGAGGTGAAAACATATCCTCCATACTACCTCGTTAGCAGAGGTAATAATGTGAGGGAGGAAGGGTAAGGGGTGTAGCCAGGTCAGTATAAGTACATATTATATGGTTGGGGTGGCTGTGGGTGAAGTAGCTATACCCTGTTGCAAGTAGCTAGGTCAGTATAACTACATATTATATGGTTGGGATGGCTGTGGGTGAAGTAGCTATACCCTGTTGCAAGTCACCTACCACACCTTCCCACTCTGAACCTGTTTTGGTGACTAAATGGCATTACGATAGGGCAGACTGGGAGGGTCTTCAAGGTTTCTTTATTGATTATCCCTGGACCTCTTTCTTTTCTAATGATGCACACACCACCTTCAGCCACATACAAGATTTTGTAAAAATAGGAATGGAAACTTTTATTCCTCATCAAAAGTACAGTAAAAGATCTAATTCACCTAAATGGTTTGACCATAATTATGCTAGAGTAACTGAACAAAAAGCAATTGTCTACAATGCATACACAAGATAAAAACCACATGAAGCCTTTAATTACTTTAGAAACATCAGAAATCATGCCAAAACTGTATTAAACCTAACTAAATCAAACTTTCTCCACAAGCAGGCAAATAAACTTCTAAATAATCCAAATGATAACAAAATATTTTGGTCTACTCTTAACTCATTCAAATCCAACTTCACTACTGCTTCATCCATTCCACCATTAAAATCTCCGACTGGCAATCTTGTAAGTGATCCACGAGGTAAAGCTAACCTTCTTGCGGATATTTTCTCCACCAACTCAACCTTAGATGAAATAAATCAAGATGTCCCTGTACTTAATATTAATTCGCCTGAAATTCCCTCACTTAAGATCCACACCAGACATGTCAAAACTATTTTGCAGAATCTCTCAGTAGATAAGGCTCCTGGTCCAGATGAAATTCCTCCCATAGTACTTAAGAATTGCTCCTTGGTGCTCGCTCCTGTATTGGCAAAAAATGTCCGTCTGTGTACTCATACCTCATGCTTTCCAGTACCCTGGAAAGAAGCAAACATCCATCCAGTTCCTAAAAAAGGTGCCTCTTCAGATCCATCAAACTACAGACCAATAGCTATAACTTCCACTCTTGGTAAAGTCTTTGAAATTATATTAAATAATCACATAAATAAGCATCTTGAGAATAATAAATTAATCAGTGATAGGCAATATGGTTTTAGACGATGTCGATCAACTGCAGACATTCTTTGCCTTCTTACCCATCAAATCAACCAAGCTACAGACCAACATGGTGAAACACATACAATAGCACTGGATATATCAAAGGCATTTGATAGAGTCTGGCATCAATCCTTATTGTCGAAGATGTCACACTACGGCCTTGCATCATTAGTTCCACTAATTTCTTCTTATCTTCATAACAGAATATGTGTAATGGTAGATGGCCTTTATTCTCAATTTCACTCAATAAATGCTGGTGTTCCCCAGGGATCAGTTTTGGCCCCAACTCTGTTCCTCATTAATATCAATGATCTCATATCTACCACTCATAATCCAATACATTCCTACGCAGATGACTCAACACTCCACAGTTCCTTCACATTTACCAATTCTTTCACCCAACCCGATCTTATAAATTAAAAATAAACACTGCAATTTCTCTGAACCAGGACCTTTCTAGAATTAATGAATGGGGACAAAAGAATCTAGTTTCCTTTAATGCACAGAAAACCAAGTACATTCAATTTTCTAACCGACAGAATCTCACTGACTCCCATATATTTTTTAATGATGTAAATATTCCCACTTCCCCTAGTATTGACATTCTCGGTGTAACATTAACTACTAACTTGAGCTGGACACATTATGTTAGAAGCATTGCTAAGAATGCCTCTAAAAAAATGGGACTCCTGTACAGAGTTCGAGAATTCTTCACTGACGAGCAGTTGGCCGTAACATAGAAGTCATGTGCGTTCTCAGATGGATTACTGTTCACCTCTGTGGAGTGGAAGTGGAGTGGTTGCATTGAGGCAGTTGGACAAAATTCAAAATAAAGCTATTAGATTAATCAATAACCCTGCAATCACACAGGACCTTCCTACATTATCCATACGAAGAAACGTTGCATCACTTGCATTATTCTACAGATATTTTCACAGCAATTGTTCCGAGGAACTTGCTGCAATTGTGCCGCCTCTCCACATCTTTCCCCGTAGAACTAGGGCAGCTGAGAGTGCCCATGAATTTACACTTTCTCCTCCACAATGCAAAACTTCTGCTTATCAAAATTAATTTATCCCTAGAACTACTACTCTTTGGAATTCACTTCCCTCGAGTTGCTTTCCACAAACTTACAATCTACAAAAGTTTAAATCCAGTTGTTACAAACATTTTATGAATGGAGGATGCCTTTAGGCACATGGACCTTTTTGTTGTATCTGTGTTTTTCCTTCCTCCGTTCATTGTCTCTTTAAAAAAAAAAAAATACATATTATATGGTTGGGGTGGCTGTGGGTGAAGTAGCTATACCCTGTTGCAAGTAGCTAGGTCAGTATAACTACATATTATATGGTTGGGGTGGCTGTGGGTGAAGTAGCTATACCCTGTTGCAAGTAGCTAGGTCAGTATAACTACATATTATATGGTTGGGGTGGCTGTGAGTGAAGTAGCTATACCCTGTTGCAAGTAGCCAGGTCAGTATAACTACATATTATATGGTTGGGGTGGCTGTGGGTGAAGTAGCTATACCCTGTTGCAAGAAGGTAGGTCAGAAATCGCGAACCCTATCCTCTGTAACTCAAAAAAAGGCTAAAGCAAATGGGCTGTACATCTCCACAGTTAGTCCCTGGCTGACCAGTCACAAATGGTAGGAACATTAGTTCCATTACACTAGTCGTTTGTGAGTTAGCCTATATAGGTTAACGTTCAATAGTGTTGGCCTACTTATTTTGAACAGGGTATAGCTGGATTACTCTAGTCGTCTGTGAGATATAAGGTTTAACGGGGATGACCTGCTTTTTTTTATCTTTTTCTCTGGCTTGTATCCATTCGGCCCCATTCAGCCTACTGTCTTAAGACGTTTATCCCCACCCAGGTGTCGATTTTTCCTGACGAGCGATAGTGAGCCAGCATTGTATGGAAAAATTCGGCTTCGCCGGAGAATTTTTTCTTTCGAAATATTTCAAATTTTGCTATCAAGAAATGTACAAATATAGCCTGCTGTCATATACATTTTTAAAAATAGGCAGGCTCGCTACCGCTCACCAGGAAAAAAAATCGACACCTGGATGGGGATTATCGTCAGTAGGCTGAATGGGGCCGAATGGATACAAACCAGAGAGAGAGAGAGAGAAGAAAACGAGGTGGGCCCCCTTAGTGTTCAAGAATGTTGGCATACTTATTTAGAACAGGGTATAGTGGGTGCAGTGGCGATGAGGGAATGGACACAGAGCGGAATGACCCACCGGCGAAAGGACCGTGAATTAATTAAAAGTCTCGTGAATGCAGCAGAGATCAAGGATTTTTCGCCGCCCTCGTTCGTCGCCTTGGTTACGAAACTCTGGGTGATTAATGATCGCATTTCCTGCATTGGAGTGAGAGAGTGAAAGGCGGCGGCACACAACCGATTTGTCCGTCAACATTTTGTCAGGCAATTATAGTTTGGAAACTTCAAAATGTATAAGTTTTATCAGAATACAGCCACTTAAAGGAACCCACCTAGCTTTTTTCTCGTTTTCTCCCTCTCACTTTTGCTTGTATCCATTCGGCCCCATTCAGCCTACTGTTTTAAGACGTTTACCCCCATACAGGTGTCAATATTTTCCTGGCGAGCGGTAGCGAGCCAGCATATATATATATATATATGTTTTTTGTACAGCAAGCTAAATTTGTACATTTTTCGATAGAACAAATTTTCCGGCAAAGCCGGATTTCTCCATACAATGCTGGCTCGCTATCGCTCGCCTGGAAGAACTCGACACCTGGATGGGGATAAACGTCTTAAAACAATTAGCTGAATGGGGCCGAATAGATAAAAGCCAGGGAAAGAGAAAAAAGGCGAGAATGAGAAAAAAACCAGGTGACCCCCTTTAATGTAATCGACCCTGTCTAGTTTTAGATACCAATGAAAAATAATTCCTATGTACTGCCAAACACAAGTTGCTCATCAACATTTACTGCTACAACCACTCGTGTGGCACCGGTTTCAAAGGCGGCGTCGCATGACCGCTTTTTCCGTAATTCTTTTTCAGCAATTATAGTCTGGCAGCTTCTGAATTAAAGTTATCTATTACTACAGATGCTTAACATCATATCAAGTCAGTATAGTTGTCGATTCTAATACGACAATACCAAAACGTAGCACGAGAAAAAACTTGATCATACAAAATTGACGGAAAGAGCGCTCGCGTGACATTGATGTTACATATTTACTTATCTGGCAAGTTTTATTGGTAATTGTGGACTTACGCCGAAGATGCTCCTCTCCCTTTACCCACTCTACCAATCACTGACATCTTCCTTATTCTACACTCCCTCTCCTATCACGAAGGCAGTTGTAGACTTTGAAAATAGTCTGGTATACGGTGGTGCTAATAAGTCGTATAACAGCTGTCCTTACATTTAGCACGCTCTGTGCTGCATTAAAGTCTGTCAGATGTTGAATAGGGTGGGTGAGTGTAGGGACATAGTTGTATATCTCACTCAAATAGAACAAATAATGTGTAAACATTTCTGATAACAATTATTGATCAAAACATAATTGGTGCCGAGACACCCCTTATTAGGCCAACTGTACACTAGGATGCCATAGTCTCTAGCACACTCACAGATATTCAAAGGATATGCTTTTTTGCAATTATTGAAGCATATCTCTGTAAACGAAATGTAATATTCTATACATCAACTACAAAACTTCTTACACTATTAACCCCTTCTTTACGAGCGACGTCTTATCAATCTTCTTCCAGATACATTTAGACGATTTTGTGCAGTTTAACACTCCACGAGCGGCTAGGTCGGTAACTTCTACTACCTGCCAAGCGGGTGGTTTTACCCTAAAAGAGCTTATTTCCGTGCTCTTTTTCATGCATAAACAAGAGCCAGAGCGTAATACAAGTATGTATCCGTGAAAGGGCGATAATTGAGCTTTCCAATGACACCAGAACCATCCTTCTACAATCACAGTTTTTTTTTTTTTTTTTTTTTTTTTTCTATGTGATTGAGGGAGGCAAAAGGCATAACTGCCTCCCCCATAGTTGAAAGAGTGACAGGGCCAAAATCAAGGGACGTTCGAGCCAAAATGCCTGGACACACAGAGTTTGAAGCAATTTAAGTCATAGGAAGAGGGAAAGACTGATTCTGGGAGAGAGTTCCAGAGCTCAGATGTTGAGTAGAAGAAAGTTTGAGAGTAACGTTTCACTCTTGGGTTGGAGAGTTGCACAGAGTAGGGGTGGGATTGAGTTGCAAGACGGGTACCACATGCCCTACGTAAAGGAGGTGGTATGCACTGGGATAGCTCTGAGGAACACTGATTATTATAGTAGCGATAGAATAGCGAGAGAGATGCAACATTGCGGCGGAGAGAGAGAGATTGCAGAGAGTTGGTGAGTGGACGGGAGTTAATGATACGAAAGGCCTTCCTTTCAACTTTGTCTAGGAGAGCGGTGTGAGAGGAACCTCCCAACACATGTGAACAATACTCAATACAAGGGCGCACTATGCCCCTGTACAGAGCAAGAAGCTGTGCAGGGGAAAAGAACCCCCTAAGGCGGTTGAGCACACCCAGCTTCTGGGAGGCTGTCTTAGCAAGACTGGTAATATGGTCCTTCCAAATAAGAGCAGAAGAAAAAGAGACACCAAGAATATTGAGAGAAGATGAAGGGTTGATTTTTGTATTGTTGAAGAATAAGGGATAGTCCGCTGGGAGATCCTGACGGGTAGATAGATGGAGAAATTGGGTTTTGGAAGCATTAAAGTTAACAAGGTTTTCTCTGCCCCAATTGGAAATAGTATTTAGATCAGAATTTAAGAGTTCTATGGCTTCATTACGTTTGTCGTTGAGGGATTGCTGGCTGGGGCGTTCTGAAAAACTAATGGAGTAGTGTAAGGTTGAGTCGTCTGCGTATGAATGGATGGGAATTAAGGTACAGTTAAGGAGATCATTTATAAAAATTAGAAAGAGAATAGGAGATAGGACAGAGCCCTGAGGAACACCGGAGTTTATAGGGTGAGGAAGTGAACAATGGCCGTCCACAACCGCAGCTATGGAACGGCCGGAAAGGAAATTAGAGACAAAGGCACAGATGGAGGGATAGAAACCGAAGGAGGGTAGTTTAGAAATTAAAGATTTATGCCAGACTCTATCGAAGGCTTTCGATATGTCTAGTGCAATAGAAAAAGTCTCACCGAAGTCCCGAAAGGAGGATGACCAAGAGTTAGTAAGATATGTAAGAAGATCACCAGTAGAGCGACCCTTAAGGAAGCCATACTGGCGATCTGAGAGCAGATTATGAGAAGAGAAATGCTTAAGAAATTTGAAAGCAAGAATAGTTTCAAAAACTTTAGAAAGACAAGAGATAAGAGCAATTGGACGATAGTTGGAGGGTTGAGAGCGGTCACCCTTCTTTGGGACAGGTTGAATGTGAGCAAACTTCCAGCATGAAGGGAAGACGTTAGAGGATAGACAGAGACGAAAGAGTTTGCCTAGGCAGGGAGTCAGCACGGAAGCACAGTTTTTGAGAACAACAGGAGGAACACCGTCCGGACCGTACGCCTTATTAGTGTTAAGCCCAGAGAGGGTAGAAAGTACATCTTTAGAAGAGATTAGGATATTAGGCATAAGTAAGAGAGAGGAGGGCGGAGAGGGAGGAATAGCACCGGAATCATCCAAGGTGGAGTTTCTAGCAAAAGTTTGAGCGAAGAGTTTAGCTTTGTCAGAGGAAGAAGTGATGGTTGTGCCATCAGAGTGGGAAAGGGGAGGGAAAGATGAGGTAGAGAAATTGTTGGAGAGGTTTTTGGCTAGATGCCAGAAAGCTTGGGAAGAGCTAGAGTTGGATAGTTCAGTGCATTTATTATTGATGAAAGAGTGTTTGGCAAGTCGAAGAACAGATTTGGCTTGATTCCGGGCAGAAACATATGAAGAATGAGAGTCTTGAGTTTTAAGGCGTCGGTACCGTTTTAATGCTTCCTCCTTATTGCGGACAGCAGTAGAACAGGCGTGAGTAAACCAAGATTTTTTAGCATTAGTCTGAGAGACTAATGCTAAAGGGTTGTCTTGCAACGATCGTGCAACACAAAGGAAAAATCCCTAAAATACGGTAATTTCCTGACATATTTCCCTGTCTAGGGAGGCAGTGAGTGTGGATGTGTGTGGAGCTGGGCCCAGTTCTGGCGCGGGAGCCGTGCCGAACGGTCAGAGTCAACCTACGCTCCTCCCACCACTCGGACTCTCTCTCAGAGCCAATTATGTCTCAAAATTGCTACCGACTTAAGGCGGGCCCCGCCACATAGTCCTTTCTTCTCTAGACCGACTTAAGTCCGGCCCCGATAGACAAGGGTTAAGAAGGATCTGTGCTAGTAAAAAGGGGTAAGTGAGATAGTTCGAAGCGTGTTAATTGCTAGAGGTTCTTTTTACTCTGAAAACAATTGTCTAATAGTAGCTAGAATACAGTTAGAAGGATGTCACCAGTACGGAAGGGGTTAATTGAGAAGCAAGTGCTATCCAAAATTCAATCCAGATGGTTATCATTGCCTAAAGAAAAACATGGGGATCCAGAAATTATTATGAGTGTGCAAGAGACTATGGCATTCGAGTGTACATCATTGACCTGATGAAGCTTAAGGGAGGTCACATGCTTGTTTTATCTATTTTTTTTATCTCTTTCTCTGGCTTGTATCAATTCGGCCCCATTCAGCCTACTGTTTTAAGACGTTTATCCTCACCCAGGTGTCGAGTTATTCCTGGCGAGCGATAGCGACCCAGCATTGTATGAACAATTCCGAATTCGCCGGAGACATTTTTCTATCGAAAAATTTACAAATTTTGCCTGCTGACAAAAACATTATAAAACAATATGCTGGCACGCTACCGCTCGCCAGGATAAAAACAACACCTGGATGGGGATAAACCTCTTAAAACAGTAGGCTGAATGGGGACGAATGAATACAACCCAGAGAGAGAGGCAGAAAAAAACGAGGTGGGCTCTCTTAAGGGGAGATTTCCACTTGAGGGATTTTGTTCTGGATCCCTTTCTCCCTCATGTTTAGCCCCATTGCTTTTGAGATTTTAAGACGTTCGCCCTAGAAGTTTAGAAATTTTAAGACATTTTGCCCCATTTCTGTCAATTTTAAGACCTTTCGTGCCATTAAGGTGTCAATTTTTTCCTGGCGAGCGATAGCGAGCCTGTAATTTAAGAGCAATCGGCCTCCGGCCGGAACATTTTTCTACCGAAAAATGTACAAATTTATCTTGAAAGGGGGTCTAGGGGGTGTAATTTTAAGCTTTATGAAAACGTAGGGAACGAACTAAATACCTCCACTTAAGCGAAACGTTGTCATAAAAGTGCTCAGCCTACTCATAAAAGTGCTCAGCCTACTCATAAAAGTGCTCAGCCTACTCATAAAAGTGCTCAGCCTACTCATATGGTGTTTATAATTATCCAATTATCCAGTCTGTCAACTTTCCGGGGATTACGTTTATCGATTCTGGACTGGGAACTTTGAATTTAACACTTTCAGTAATATGATGCCTTTTTGTTTTATTCTGGATATCATTAGACGATTTTATGCAGCTAGGAAGAATCTCTAGGAATCAAAGGGGTACAAGCTATCTCATTCATCCCATTAATTTCTGCAAGTTCTTCGTCTGCCATCATCTTATATTAAAAAGGTTACGTTTTATAAGGATTTCATTGTATAAGACTTTTCTTTAATTTGTATTATTATTCTATCTATCTATCTATCTATTGCCTGACGCCGTGATCCCCGAAGGGGTGGCCACGAACGAATCGCCCCCATGCACCTCTGTCCCCAGTCAGTCGACGCCCCTCCCCCCAACCAGCACCGCCTTCGTTCATGTACTTCCTCACTCCATCCTTCCACCTCTCATTCGGTCTACTTCTCCCTCTCTGTCCCTCCACCTCGCTCTCGTACACCCTCTTAGTCATTCTCTCGCTTTCCATACGTTCCATATGGCCCCGAACCATCTCAAGTTGTTCCTTTTCACACTTTCCCGCACATCTATTATTATTATTATTATTATTATTATTATTATTATTATTATTTGTATTTAGTATTATGTTTTCGTATTTCACTTGCACTCACTGTTATGCTATAACATTGTATTGTATTTGTATACAAGATAAAAGGACACATATGTCACTTGGAAGATATTCCTCATTGTTATAGTTTGTTTATTTATATGATGTTAAATGTAGCAATAATTAACATAATGTATTACTATGACAATAAACTATTTTGAATTGAATTGAAGAGCAATTTGATCATCACATCAAAAAAATGTACCTTCAGTCTAGTTTGCAATATTAAAGCAAAAGAACCCCGAAATATTAGCTAGAGAAGATCAAAACTTAAGACAATGTAACAAGAACATTTTTTCCGTCAATATTTTATGAGCAAGTTTTGTTTCGCAATATTTCGGCATTTTTTGGCAATTGTATCGGCAACTAGACTGAAGGTAGATTATATGAGGTGGCTCAATTCTGATTAGACGTAAGTTTTGAAGCTGCCAGACCAGACAAAATAAAGGGAGATGGGTCATTTTTGTGGTTCCACTTCTTCATCATGTTTAGCCCCCATTAGTTTTCAGATTTGAAGACGTTCGCCCCATTAGTTTGACGATTTTATGACCTTTCACCCCATTTCTTTGTCAATATTATGACCTTTCATACCATTTAGGTGTCGATTTTTTTCCTGACGAGCGATAGCGAGCCTGTAATATTAGGAGGAACCGGCCTTCGGCCTGGACATTTTTCTACCGAAAAATTTAAAAATGTATCTTGAAAGAGGGTCTAGGGAGTGTTTTTTTTAAGCTTGATGGAGGTCTGGCGAGGAACCTAAAAACTAAGTTAATAAATAAATACATAGACCAAAAAAGAAGCACTACCCCCTTAATCTCTCACTCGTCTTTCACTTCTCTTTGTTAGCTGCCTCACTTTTATATGTTCTCTTATTGTTCATGAATCCCTGGCCTCATATCCGCGAGCTAGTGATTAATGACACTCGAATGAGTATTTTTAGGGGAGATTGGTCGTTTTTCTGGTCCCGTTACTCCTTCGTGTTAAGCCCTATTATTTTTCAGATTTCAAGATGTTTGCCCCATTAGTAGGGCGATTTTAACACCTTTCACCCAATTTCATTGTAAATTTTAAGACCTTTCGTGCCATTTAGGTGTGGGTTGTTTTTGTTTTTTTGGTGAGTGATGTATTATTGTTTTGTTTCTTGAGCCTGATGTAATAAGAGGAATCGGCCTTCGGCTGGGACATTTTTTCTGCCAAAATATGTACAAATTTATCTTGAAGGGGGTCTAGGGGGCATTTTTCTAATGCCCCTTTCCCACTGGTGAGACAACTCACGATTTTCGTCGCCGATGACTTAGTTTTGTCAAATTCGCAAGAATACATACGACGTTCACGATTTTGACCGTTTCAAACAGATCACAAATTATACTCGGCGAAGATGTCGCCGATGTCGGCGACGCAATCGCCGACCTTCTGCGACGTTATCGGCGAAGTGAGCGATGTTTCGCCGATGACCTCTGCGAGGCATGTCACATTTTCAAAAATATCTTGCGAAATCATGCGAGGATGAAAGAAAACTCGCCATATGTTCTGCGACGTCTTCGGCGATTCAAGCGATGGTTCGTTCGGCGTATTGAAACCTGGATGGGGGTAAACGTCTTAAAACAGTAGGCTGAACGGGGCCGAACGGATTATAGGCAAAGAGAGAGTGGGAGAGAAATAGAAAAAAAAACAGCGAGGTGGGCTCAAATGTTTGCGTTACGGCTTAAAAATTGAGCCCACCTCGTCTTGTTTTGTCTTCTCTTCTCTCCCTCTCTCCTCGTTTTTTGTTTGTTTTCTATTTCATCCCTAGACCTCCGTCAAGCATATAAAGCACCCCCCAGCACCCTCCTTCAAGATCAATTTGTACATTTGTCGATAGAAAAATATCCTGGCCGAAGGCCGGTTCCTCAAAAAGTACAGGCTCGCTATCGCTAGCCAGGAAAAACTCGATGCCTAAATGACACGAAAAGTCTTAATATTGACAACGAAATGGGGTGAAATGTCTTAAAATCGCAAACTAATGGGCCGAACGTCATGAAATATGAAAACTAATGGGGTTAACCATGAGGAAGAAGGGACCAGAAAACCGACCCAAAAACAAAAATATATATTATATGTTGGCTCGCTACCGCTCACCAGGAAAATATTGAAACCTGGATGGGGGTAAACGTCTTAAAACAGTAGGCTGAACGGGGCCGAACGGATTATAGGCAAAGAGAGAGGGAGAGAAAGAAAAACAAAACAAGGAGGGAGAGAAAGAGAAAACAGCGAGGTGGGCTCAATTAGGCTAAGCCGTAACGTAAACATTGAGCCCACCTCCCTGTTTTCTCTTTCTCTCCCTCCTCGTTTTTTTTTGGTTCTCTCCCTCTCTCTTTGCCTATAATCCGTTCGGCCCCGTTCAGCCTACTGTTTTAAGACGTTTACCCCCATCCAGGTTTCAATATTTTCCTGGTGAGCGGTAGCGAGCCAACATATATTTATTCTTGTTTTGAGAGCAAGCTAAATTTGTAAATTTTTCGATAGAAAAATTTCTCCGGCGAAGCCGGATTTCTCCATATAATGCTGGTTCGCTATCGCTTGCCAGGAAGATATCGATACTTGGATGGGGATAAACGTCTTAAAACAGTTGGCTGAATGGGGCTGAATGGATACAAACCAGAGAAAGAGAGAAAAGGAGAGAAAGAGAAAACAAAAAAAGGTGAACCCCCCACGAGAGGTGCATAGAAAAAAGGGTTGACAGGTTCACTATAGGCCTAATCATTTTTGTTTTACCCACCTCGCCGAAGGTGCTCTTTGGCATCGTCGATGTTCTCGGAACATCTGAGAGCATCGGCGAGCAGAGCATCTGAGAGCATCGGTGAGCATCCATGCAGCGTTGCAAAAGAAACCCTCTGTGATGTCTCTCCGATGTCACAGATGATCGCAGAAGCCCTCGCAGATCCCTCGGCGATGCTCGACGATGCTTGCGAGGGCAACCAATCCTCGTGAGTCCTCGTCCAAAATTTTGAATGGTCCGAACATTTGCGACGACCCGCGAGGGGCCTTGCGAGGCCTTTACAGGCCTTGAGAGTCGAACGATTGTTCATGAGAGGTGTTGAGACATGTCACGAATGTGCCAATTTATTGGTGTCGGCGACGAAAATCGTGACTTGTCTCACCAGTGGGAAAGGGGCATAAGTTCGATGGAGGTTTAGCGAAGAAACTAAGAAATAAAGAAATAATTGTATTAACTGACTAAAAAAACGACCAATTACCCCTTAATTATATATATATTATATACATATTTTTTTTTTGCAATTCGCTTCGCTGTTCGGAATAATTTGTACCGGATTCAGCTTTGAGCGTTTAACTGAGTTTCCAATTTCCTAAGGAGGCCAACAAACGATCAGCATGTTTATTTTTAGATTTAATTTTGTTTTTCTTTGAAGTTATAGAACATATATGAATAATTAGCAAAATAATTTATCATCTCCGCATTTTGACCCATGTATTAATTGCTGTTACCACCAAAGGATATCTAAGTTCACCCTCAACACCACAGAGAACGGATATGGAACAGCTGAATCTACCCACAAAAGCTTCACCAGGACCGACAACTTCCAAACCTGACTCACTCCCCAACCAAAAGTGTCCTATGTGACGACCTCAACTTCCCCCCCCCCCCCCCCCTTCCCCACGCCTGAGCCCTTTATACACTTAAGGGGCTAGTACTCGCTTGTTTTGGGCCTCCTTCTCCCTCATGTTTAGCATATTAGTTTTGAGGTATTAAGACTTTTGTTCCGTTAGTTTGGCGATTATGAGACCTTTCGCCTAATTTGTTTGTCAATATTAAGACCTTTCGTGCCCTTTAGCTATCAATTTCTTGTCCTGGCGAGCGAGAACGAGCCTCTAATTTAAAAGGAACTGGCCTTCGGCCATGACATTTTTCTTCCGAAAAATTTACAAATTTATCTTGAAAAGGAGTCTAGGGGGTGTTTTTCGAAGCTTGATGGAGGTCTAGCGAGGAATCTCTAAAATAAATACATATATAAATACATAGACCAAAAACCAAGTAATACCCCGTTAACCCCAAACACCAGGAGGCCTCAACAATTACCATCACTAAAGTTGGATCAATTCCTGCGGACTAGAGACTGGGGTTCTCGAAAAGAGGCTCCAGTCCTGATGTTATTCTTGACTTACAGTGTGCTGGCTTAATAATCCAGAAGGGTTGATTGCCTCTGAAGTTCTATTGTACTTAACCTTCGGGCAAGGGACTGGGGTTCTCCTAAAGAGGCTCCAGTCCTGACGTTATTCTTGACGTACAGTGTGCTGGCTTAATAATCCTGAAGGGTTTACAGCTTCTGAAGTCCTATTTTAACTACCTAACCAGCTGACGATAAATTGAATCCATTATCATCTGATAATCGTTTCTTAAAGGTGAATTCCAGGGATGAAACCTATTCAAACTACAATGTCCATTGGGATCTGCTTGGTTTTAGGTACAGTATATATATGATATTTAAGAACTTGCATTAATTTGTTTTTTAACAACATAGAAATATAGCTTATCTAAGTTATTTTATGTGGCGCGAACTGGCGTGTTTACCATGACGTCACTTTGTTCATTGGCAGGAACTCTCGATATGGGAAATGGGTGAATCTGTGTTTTTTTTTTTATGTGAGAAACTCTTATAATTTGTATGCATGTTTACAGCTCAACATTTGGCTTCACCACTGTCTGGTCAAGGGACCGCGATATATAAATTGAACTGAAAACGATATTATCATTATGAAATAGGCCTTAGAACCGACCTCCCACAACTCTGGACTAGGCTAAACATGCATAAATACTGCCTGTATGTTTATTGTTGGCGAGATGGGATATTTCTTAATGTGCACCACATCTTCAGGACGTTGTTCGATCTTTTGCAGAGCTTAGTATTGAATTGAAAGGTATTAATTACGAAAAACAGACCTCACAGTCCAGGACAGCATGTGTTGTTGACAAACGGCTTCTGCATACAATGGCGTCACTCCCGAGCAGTTGAACTGGTCCAGCTAATCGTGAGAATGCCAACGACGTAATATATTAGTATTTTTGTTCTGGAGTATAATGGAATTATATCGATATTGCCCATATACATATTACAGTATATTCATGCCAAGTTATGACCTTGCATTAATCTTCGTTTTTTCGTTCCTTCCTGTAGTTCACCTTTATGGGGGTAGTGCTTGGTTTGTGGTCTATATATTTAGTTATTATTATATTTTTGAGTTTCCTTGCTAGACCTCCATCAAGCTTAGAAAATAGCCCCCTAGACCCCCTTTCAAGATAAATTTGTACATTTTTTCGGTAGAAAAATGTCTCGGCCGAAGGCCGGTTCATTCTTAACCCTCGTGTAGCGGGGGGTTCTGGGCTATTTTGGGCATATTCAGGCCCTCCTGAATGATCAATCAAGTATCTGCATTAAAAGGAATGTATTCAGCAAAAACCTAGGCGCTATACAAGCTTCAAAATGAGACCAGAACGAGCTACGTAGCACTCGTCGTTTTGATGCAGTGGTACCACCAACATGGGAGTTTAGCGTATAGCGGCATATTTTTTCCAGCTACACTCACTACTGGCTACACTGCCGGCCTCTCGAGAACAGAGGGAGCGTGAGTCAGTGGGCGGCGGTAATCCCTGGGTGTCGGCCGTGTGGCCTGCTGCGCTCCCGGCCATTTGCACTCGATTTTAACCCTTTAAAAGCATTAATAATGCTCCTAACTTGCTGCTTTTTAGATACGGACTTAAGTCGGGCCCCGCTCTTTAACCCTTAACTGGCGGTACCCGGCTATTGCCGAGTTAAATAAATGTGGCCTATGTGGCGGGTCCCGGCTATTGTCGAGTGCAATTTTGAGCACGTAATGTGCTCTGAGAGAGAGCGGAGCAGTGGGAGGAGCGTAGGTTACCTCATGACCGCTCAACACGGTGGCCGTGGAGCTACTGAGCTGTACTCCTTTGTACTCCACCCTCTCTCACTCGTTTCACACGTAATAATGTAAGAAAATGACCGTATTTTACCGATTTTGCCCTTCAGTTGCACGATCATTGCAAGACAACCAGCCATCATAGAAGGATAATTCTGGTGTCATTGGAAAGCTGAATTAACGCCCTTTCAGGGATGCATACTTGTATTACGCTCTGGCTCTTGTTTATTCATGAAAACGAGCAAGGAAACAAGCTCGTTTGCGGTAAAAACCCCTGCTGGGCGGCACATCAAATATAGACCTCCACCCGCTCTTAAGGTGTTAAGTGTTAAATTAGAGGCTCGCTAGGAAAAAATCGACACCGAAAGTGCACGAAAGGTTTAAATATTGACAACTAAATTAGGCGAAAGGTATCAAAATCGCCAAACTAACGGAACGAACGTCTTAAAACCTAAAAACTAATATGCTAAACACGATAATAATAATAATAATAATAATAATATTAATAATAAGTTTATTTCCACCAATAGTGGTTATTCTTGTTACATTATTTACAATATATACAATATGTATTGGAGAATGTTTGCCTAAGAGGCGAACCCTGTTACATGTTTGCAGTCAATATCGGACTGCCCGGCCTTATTATGCTAGTATAAATAATTGCATACATTACATTTATAGAGAAGAGGAGAGCTATACTGGTGGATGGGGGTGAGGGGTGATCCAGGTGTGGAGGGCAGGGGTGGTGCAGGTGAGGGTTATTATTAGGTCAACAAGAGGTCAGGTCAGGGGAGGGGTGCACTAAAAAAAAATCTGTAAAATTTACAGAGAATATCTGGCAATTAGGCTGCCAAACATTCTCTGTAAAATTTACAGCATTCTGTATAATAATTTACAAAAATACACAGTGGAATTTACAGACTGGCTTGTAATTTTTTACAGATATAATCTGTTAATTTTTACAGAAAATCTTGTAAAAATTACAAAATCATCTGTAAAAAAATTACAGAATATATCTGCTAAATTTACATTTCAATTGTATAGGTAACAGTGTTACTGTCAAAGTTTTTACAGAATCATGTAAATTATACAGATAATGTTTGGCAGCCTAATTGCCAGAAATTGTTCCGTAAATTTTACAGAATCTTGTATGGTTACACTTATATTTTGTCATTCTCGGTAACCTAGTTCTACCAAAGCCAGATATGTAAGAATGAACACACACACACACCGTATATATATATATATATATATATATATATATATATATATATATATATACATTTAAGTTAAATACCGGTATGGGAGGGGTATAGCCATGAGTGGTCTTAAAAATGGACATGTGAAACGGAAAATCCACCATCTACCCATGTAAGCATATGGTGCAAAACCGAATTCGCGTACAATATGCATTACCGGGACATTTGATGCATACTTTACCAACAGTAATATTTCTTATATAAATACAATATATTCGCAACACACAAAGAAATAACATCATATAATCATAATTGGTAGGCATATTAATAATTGACCAACATTGTTTATTATGACCTAGCCTTGGCGAGGTTATACTGAATAGGCCCTATAAACCGCAACCCATAACAATCCCACCCCACCTTCAGTTAGGTTAGGCTATGTTAAACACCGTGAGTTGTTTGATATAACATATAACGCAACCATACCTTGTGTAATGCAAAGGCTGTAGGCTACAAATATATAACGCAACCTTACCTTGTGTAATGCAAAGGCTGTAGGCTACAAATATATAACGCAACCTTACCTTGTGTAATGCAAAGGCTGTAGGCTACAAATATAGCAAAACAAAATTCTGATTATGGTAGCCTGTTACGTACGTAAACATTGCCTAAAACCCAGCCAGGCAGCAACCGTTAAAGTATTTGGTTACACATTATAGACATGTACAATTTTATACATTGTCAGACACTAACTAACTTGCACCGTCATTCATTCAATATCCAATTAATTATCTATACGGTTGCTTACTTTGGCTATACCGGTACCTGTTGGAAAATACACACAAGGTACTGTACTGTATATTACTACTACTGTTTTAGCCTAGCATTAAAAAAATAAAATAAAATATACAAGCTATATAATCGAGTGAGTTGCCTCAGCACATGGAAGCATATGAAGGCGATTCATTCACGTCCACGCCCTCTCAGGGATTACAACGTCTGGCAATTAGATAGACTATATACTGTAGACATTTAATCATAATATGGTAGGATAGATATTTTAGTTTTCTACCAAACGTTAAGCAATTGTATTCAGCTGATGAAATTAAACTGGTCAAGGGTATATAAATAGGCTAAGCAAAACTTTTCGAGAAACACATACACATACGGTAGCTATTTTTTTAACTAGGCTACTTTTGTTAAAGCTAGACGTGTTTACTCAGTTTAAGAAAGAGCTCTCGTATTCCCGGCATTAGTCTATATCTTATTACAAATGTAAATGTGCAAAACATATTTGCAACTAGGGCTCAACAACGAATAGTTTCGTACGAGTTACGACATTCCACAGCAAGAGATACAGCAAATCACGCTGTTTATTGTCCACTAGCAGGGGTACCCGGCGTTGCCCGGGTATTCACCATAATCACAATAACTACTACCACCACTACTACTACCATAATCACCATCATCAATCACTACTACCACAATCATCACAATACTACTACTACCATAATCACCGGCCTCGACCTCCCTGTGCCTCATTAAACGGCGACCTCGATTTCGGCCGCTAAATGACATCCGATTTTGGATCTGACCTCATCCGTACCCCCATTTTGGGGGGCTGCGAACAACTTTTGTTCCATACAACTTTTCGATCGGAGGCCTCCTTCTGCCCCAAACGGCCATTTTTTTCAATTTTGTTAATTTTGTTTTCAATTTCGGTCTCCAAACGACCTCCGATCGTGGCCTCGCCCCCTCTATGACCTGACCCAGGTCAATTGACACCCACATGCAAAGTTTCAGCTCCCCAAGTCCAAAACTGCGGCCGCATATTAAGAACACACACACACACACACACACACAGACAATCGATTTGTTTTCGATTTTCGAATATTATATAGATGTTACATAATCTCCTGGCGATAATACTGAACATTTCCACAGCCCATCACGGTTATTAAGGTTGTGGTAATAATTGAGGTAAGGAATTATATGTGTGGAAGTGAAAATTAGCAAAACTATCACACGGAAATACAGCCTGCGGGAAAGTTGGAAACTGCCTTGCTCAGAGTAGGCCTAATTTCTGGGAGGGCATCCCAGAAATTAGGCCTACTCTGAGCAAGGCAGTTTCCAACTTTCCCGCCTAAAAGTCATGTGACTCACAGCTCTTATAAATATCGCCACACATATAGTTTATTGATACAACAACACCTACATTTTGTCAAAATGAATTCCAATGATTTATATAGAAGTTTCATGAAATATAACCTGAACAGGATGCTTGAAAAGTTTCATATATAGATGAAGGTTATAGAAGTAACCGGCAACTCTGGTGATAAAATATTGGCTCGTTTTCTAGATACATTGCAAGGGTATAAATTGAATTTGACCATTATATAAACAAGTATTAAGTACTTAGTGAACTTAATATATATCAGTGTATAGGCTGCTGCAGTTCATAAAGAACAATCATGGTATATAGTCAGTATTTCTTGAGTTATTCAACACCATGGTTTTACAGTCAATGCCTGTAATATAAAATACAGATATTATCTGTATTTTAA
>CM064575.1:30787136-30858372 GCA_032716605.1 Paralithodes platypus
ATGTCACTAAGGAACCTTATTTAAGATCTTATACCCATTAATCAATCTGTAACTAAACAATTGATTCAAACGACAGGCCAACCTGGACGGCCCAACGGAGACCCAGACGACTGCAAGCTGCTACCTCAGCTTTTACTCCAAGTGTTAATTTTGGAGATATAATAGAAATCTGAATCAAGTCGATACCAGTGACGAGGTATCTCCGAGTCAGAGTCCCTACATATTGACTTTGCCTAAATTACAACCAGTATTACAAAGTTATCAACCTAGTGACTCTACCAAATTCTAATCAAGTGTTAAAATAAGTTAGAGTCCTTAAAATATTAACTCTACTAAAGTCTCACCAGTGCGCAAGGAGAATGAATAAGTTAGAGTCCTACAAATTGATTTTGAAGAAATTACGACAAGTGTTATAAAGTCATATTCCACCATATTGACTTGTCGAATTTCTCACAAGTGCTACAAAGTTAGAGTCCCCAAAATATCGACTCTGCCAAAGTTTCATCAGTGCGCAAGGTGACCTAGAAAGTTAGAGTTCTACATATTGACTCTGTCTAATCTTCCACTAATGCCTTAAGGAAATTAGATTCCATAATATTAACTCAGTGTAAAACCTCGTCTATTTTGAGTAATAGTTATCATCTGTGAAAATAATTCTATGCACGGGTATTACCCGACTATTCAGTATTTCAAGAATATATTATTGTTTTGTATTTTATAAGAGGAAAGCTAAGCTTATTATGTATATTAATTTGAGCTCCATCTAGATCCTCGATCGTGTTCGAATCCAGTATTCTTATATTGTATAATCTTATACCATTTATTATAAGTACATCTATCTATTATCCATGTACTTAGCAAGATGATTAAAACTGTTCTTTAAACTTTATCTCGGTGTTATATGTATCCACTATTTGATTCTTTGCATGTATTGTATGAACTCTGAATTCCCCAGTCTTGATAGAACTCACTATAACCAATATACAAACCTGGTAAAAAGCCTGGTATTATATATACAGTATATATATATATATATATATATATATATATATATATATATATATATATATATATTGAGTAGAACCTCTGCGGGAGACCTGGGGCACCGCAATTTGGACAATGAGGGAAATAACGCCGGGAACCATCTTAATTTATTCAAATTTTTGGTACCTCATGGAGCCATCATCAGGAACTATATATACCCTAAAAAAGAGATCAGACTTAGTAAACAATCAAGTAGGGCTAAATATTAATAATTGAAAATACAAATTAAAAGTTCAAAATATCATACAATTCTAGTTACATGATTCTAGTTACATATCTTAAAATAAATTCTTCGTAAAATCATCTAATAGGAAATTTACTACCCTCTAATAGACAGGACATTGAAAACACATATGAAACTCTAGATATCGTTCAAATCATAAAGGCAAATCAACGATTAAATATCAAGCGGGGAACAAGCACAAGGTCAGTACAAGAGAATAGGACAACAAATGTCAAAAAGAATAAATTCATAAATACTTATGAGTTACTGCTGACTAGGGAAAGTAAAGGAGGCCTAAATATGTTATATTAATCCTAAATCATCTAAATAACACAAACATTAAATCTCAAGAATAAAATACAAATTGACTTACTGTCCAACCAGCTAGGAGTTGTCGCGACAATGGTCAATGACTAACTGACTCTGAACAAGTTTGAGACGCCCAATGAACAAAATAACAAAAAACAACAAAAACAAGAAGCAAGAACCAAAACACAAAACACTAACCCCTAATTTATAAAGTGTTGAATTGAATTCGAAAAAGATTCATGAGCAGTTATATATATATATATATATATATATATTATATTTTAGTTTCCTTCTAAGACCTCCATCAAGCTAAACAAAAGATTCCCCCAAGGCCTCCATTCGAAATCCATTCGTTGATGTTTTTGTAGAAAGGGGTGAGTGAATGTGAACTCTAGTGTCGTGGGTGTGGCTGGCTGGAAGAAGCTGGCAAAGAGGTAGAACAAAATTAAAGATGAGTGGGGCTTCTTGGCCTCACACTACATAATTTATATACTGTATATATTAAGAACAGGGACAAACGGCATTTACCACGGTTACCCCTCTCACTATCCTGCGGACTCGGGAGTTGCCGTTTAGCATTCAGAAATAGAGTTCTCTCATTCTCATAATTACCTCTCCAATATTAGTTTTTCGCCCACAGCTCACTCAAAGACAACTGTAGAGGTTGAAGTAACTAAAGGTTTTCAAACACCCCTAATGGCTACAAAGGCTTTTAAGTATCCCAGAAAGGTCGCACATCGCGTGTGCGTGGAAGGGTTAAAAAGTATTCTGTTTATCTTAATTTGACCCATCGATCTTTGACTCCTGAATCATGACTTGTGAGCATGCATAAACGGTGAGGGTTGGGGTCAGGGGCTGCAATCCGTTTCCTGGCCAGTACAGTCGGCCTAATAAGTGATGTCTAGTCACAAAGTATGTTTTGATGAATAATTGGTATCAGCAATATCTAAACTTGATTTCTTCGTTTCGAGTGAGATATACAAACATGTTCCTACACTTATCCACCCAATTCAAAATCTGACAAACATTAATACAGTCCAGAGCAAGCCAAACGTAATGACAGCTGAGACATGACTTATTTTTGTTTTGTCTATGTGAATGAGGGAGACAAAAGGCATAGCTGCCTGCAGCGAGTGCCTCCTCCAGATTTGAAAGTGACAGGGCCAAAATCAAGGGACGTTCGAGCTAAAATGCATGGACACACGGAGTTTGAAGCAATTTAAGTCATAGGAAGAGGGAAAGACTGATTCTGGGAGAGAGTTCCAAAGCTCAGCAGTTGAATAGAAGAAAGTCTGAGAATAGCGTTTCACTCTTGGGTTGGACAGTTGCACAGAGTAGGGGTGGGATTGTGTTGCAAGGCAGGTACTACGTACCCCACGTAGAGGAGGTGGCACACTGGGAAAGCTCCAAGGAACACCGATTATTGTAGTAGCGATAGAATAGCGAGAGAGATGCAACATTGCGAGAGAGATTGCAGAGAGTTGGTGAGTGGACGGGAGTTGATGATACGAAAGGCTTTCCTTTCTACTATGTCTAGGAGTGCGGTGTGAGAGGATCCTCCCCACACATGTGAACAATACTCAATACAAGGACGCACTGTGCCCATGTACAGAGCATGAAGCTGCGCAGAGGTAAAGAACCCCTTGAGGCGGTTCAGAACACCCAGCTTCTGGGAAGCTGCCTTAGCAAGACTAGTAATATGGTCTTTCCAAGTAAGAGCAGAAAAAAAAGAGACACCGAAGACATTGAGAGAAGATGAAGGGTTGATTTTTGTATTGTTGAAGAATAAGGGATAGTCCTCTGGAGGTTCCTGACGGGTAGTAAGATGGATAAATTGAGTTTTGGAAGCATTATTTGTAACAAGGTTTTCTCTACCCCAATTGGAAATAGTAGCTAGATCAGAAGATAAGCATTTTATGGCTTCATTACGTTTGTTTTTGAGGGACTGCTGGCTGGGGCGTTCTGGAAAACTAATTGAGTGGTGTAAGGTAGAGTCGTCTGCATATGAATGGATGGAACTGGATGTACAGTTGAGAAGATCATTTATGAAAATTAGAAAGAGAATAGGAGATAGGACAGAACCCTGAGGAACACGGAGTTGATAGGATGAGGAAATGAGCGATGGCTGTCCACAACCGCAGCTATGGAACGGCCGGAAAGGAAATTAGAGATAAAGGCACAGATGGAGGGACAGAAACCGAAGGAAATTAAAGATTTGTGCCAGACTCTATCGAAAGCCTTCAATATGTCTAGTGCAACAGAAAAAGTCTCCGAAGTCCCGAAAGTTGGATGACCAAGAGTTAGTAAGAAATGAAAGAAGATCACCAGTTGAGTGACCCTTAAGCCATACTGGCGATCTGAGAGCAGATTATGAGAAGAGAAATACTTAAGAAATTTGGAAGCAAGAATATTTTCAAAAACTTTAGAGATACAAGAGATAAGAGCAGTTGGATGATAGTTGGAGGGTTGAGAGCAGTCACCTTTCTTTGAGACAGGTTGAATAAGAGCAAACTTCCAGCAAGAAGGAAAGACGTTAGAGGAGAGACAGAGACGAAAGAGTTTGCCTAGGCAGGGGGTCAGCTCGGAAGCACACTTTTTAAGTACAACAGGAGGAACACCGTCCAGACCGTACGCCTTCTTAGTATTGAGCCGAGAGAGGGTAGAAAGTACATCTTTAGAAGAGATTAGGATATTTGGCATAAGTAGGAGAGAAGGGGGTGGAGAGGGCGGAATAGTACCGGAATCATCCAAGGTAGAGTTTCTAGCAAAGTTTGAGCAAAGAGTTCAGCTTTGTCAGAGGAAGAAGTGATGGTTGTGCTATCAGAGTGGAAAAGGGGAGGAAAAGACGAGGAAGAAAATTTGTTGGAGAGGTTTTTGGCTAGATGCCAGAAAGCTTGGGAAGAGCTAGAGTTGGATAGTTCAGTGCATTTATTATTGATGAAAGAGTGCTTGGCAAGTCTAAGAACAGATTTGGCTTGATTCTGGTCAGAAACATAGGAAGAATGAGATTCTTGAGTTTGAAGGCGTCAGTACCGTTTGAATGCTTCCTCTTTGTTGTGGACAGTAGTAGAGGAAGCATGAGTAAACCAAGATTTGTTTGCGTTAGACTGAGAGAAAGAAATGGAATGTACGCTTCCATGCCCAAGAGGATTACCTCGGTAATGTGTTCAGCACTCTCCGAGGATCCTCGGCCACGGAAGCAGAAGTCATTCCATGGAAAATCAAAGAAGTACTGCCGGAGAGCCCAGTCGGCAGCGCCAAAGTGCCACAAGCGCCGATGGCTGGGAGGATCGGATGGCCGTACTGAAGAGATAGAATAGGTGACGGAGATAAGTTTATGGTCGGAGGAGCCCAAAGGAGAGAAAAGATTGACAGTATAAGAAGACGGGTTAGAAGTCAGAAATAAGTCAAGAATGTTGGACCGGTCTTTGAAGTGATCCGGGATACAGGTGGGTTGCTAGACCAGCTGCTCTAGGTCCATTATGATAGAAAAGACGTAGACTTGTTCACCAGGTTGGTCAGTAGTGTGAGAGGAGAGCCATTGGTGGGGGTGAACGTTGAAATCTTCTAAGATGGAGATTTCAGAGAAGGGAGAGATAGATAGAATGTGTTCCACTTTAGAGTTTAGTTAGTCGAAGAATTTGGGAAAGTCGGTAGAGTTATTGGAAAGATAGACAGCACAGAAATATTTAGCATGAGAATGACAGGATAGTTTGAGCTATAAAATTGAGAATTTAGAGGAGTCGAAATCGGGAACACGAGAGCAAGTGAGTTTTCTGTGCAGGTATGCACAACATCCGCCTTTGGCTTTGAAACTAGGATAGAGAAAGTAGGAGGATACAGAGAAGGGGCTGCTGGAAATTGTCTCAGATACTTGGGTTTCGGTGAGGAAAAGAAGATCAGATTTGGAGGAGGAGAGATGGTGTTTGACAGAGTGAAAATTAGAGGAAAGGCCGCGAATATTACAAACGTTGATAGTAAGAGTGACAGGCCGTGGTCCAGAGCATTTAAAGGACCCGGGTTGTCAGGGGAAGGTCGGGCATCTGTGGGGGTATTTATGCCCCCCCCCCCCCCCTTGGGGACTCCGAGGCTGGGCCTGTGTTCATAATTTGTTTAAATCATTTTGAAGGAGGAAGTGTGGTGTGCATGTTAATTGTAGTGAAGTAGATAGGAGGAGGAGGTGTTTGTGAGAGCATGCTGGACTACTCTCAGTGTAAGTGAGGTACAAAGGGAATCAGTAAGAGAGGCCAAGCAAATTAAGCAGGAGTTCCAGTGATTCCTTATCAAATGCCTATAGCCTCTCCTGGGTATAGCCCTGTTCGATTGGTGCCTACAATCTACCCCCATTCCCCCTATTAGTTGCCTTGTACGACACGACACACACGCAGTAGGACTCGTGAGGCATATTCTTTTTTTTCCTCCACCATAAGATGGAGGCCCCCTTACCCCCAAGGGGGCTACATCCTATGCAAAAGGGTTGCACCAACCGCCCCACTTGTTTTCAGACTCTTCCATGAGCTTCTAAGCTTGCCACCCATACTTATGTCAGTCTCCATGCATTGGTTGAGAGAGGGTGTGTATCCAAGCAAGAAGGGTTCGATACAGATTTCAATGGATATGCAGGTATTATATGGCTCCTGACTGTACGTTTGACCTAATACAGCATGCATACAAAAATCCTCCTCGGCTGTTCCCAATCCCTCCGAGGGAACGAGGGCTTGAGAGATCAGTCAATAGGGCGAGCTTTCTTTCCGTCTTGCTTTACTTTATATATTTTCTTTCTGCCTTACTCACTCGTCTCTCTGTCTCTCTCTCTCTCTCTCTCTCTCTCTCTCTCTCTCTCTTTAACTTTAACTCACTATCTCTACCTCTCTATATCACTCAGTCTCACTCTCTCTCTCTAACTTTAACTCACTTTCTCTACCTCTCTCAATCTCATTCATTCTCACTCTCATTCACTCACATTCTCACACACTCTCTCTCTCTCTCTAACTCTCTCTCTTTATGTATGTATATATTTATGTACTGTATGTATATAATTATTGATGCGTTGTGTGCATTTATTCATTATTGTATTTATTCACTTGTTTAATTATTTATTCCTCTCTCTCACTCTTTCTTTTGCTATTAGTTTGATCTTGTTATCCTTCTTTTCGCTTACACACACACACAATAGCTCTCTCTCTCTCACTCACTCACTCACTCTCTCTCGTTCTCTCTCTCTCATTCACTCACTCACTCACTCTCACACTCTCTCTCTAAGAAGATGAGTCAATATTGAACCAACTACTCCGCTACCGTACTCTAAAATGCTCGCTGCGACTCACAACATGTGTTGTCCTGAGGTGGGTCTGCTTTTTGTTTCTCTCTTTCTGTTTGTATTTGTTAAGGGGGGTCACCGGCTTTTTTTGTTTTCTCTCATTTTCTCTCTTTCCCTGGCTTGTATCCATTCGGCCCCATTCAGCCAACTGTTTTAAGACGTTTATCTCCATCCAGGTGTCGATTTCTTCCTGGCGACATCCAGGTGTCGATTTCTTCCTGGCGAGCGATAGCGAGCCATCATTGTATGGAGAAATCCGGCTTCGCCGGACACATTTTCCTATCGAGAGAATTACAAATTTAGCTTGCTGTCAAAACAAATATATATATATATGGTGGCTTGCTACCGCTCGCCAGGAAAATATTGACACCTGGATGGGGCTAAACGTGTTAAAACAGTAGCTGAATGGGGCCGAATGGATACAAGCCAAAGAGAAAGGGAGAGAAAGAGAAAAAAAGCGGGGAAGGCTCCCTTAATTTATTTTCTTTGTATGGTTGAAGTTGTTAGTATAATTTGTTTTTCTCTGTTTTGATTTGTTAGTTTATTTTGTTTCTCTCTCTTTGTTTTGTTAGTTTCTTTTGTTTCTCTTTGTTAGTTATTTTGTTTCTCTCTTTGTTTTGTTAGTTTCTTTTGTTTCCATGTTTCTCTGTTTTTTCTATATTGTTTCTCTTTGTTAGTTATTTTGTTTCTCTCTCTGTGTTTTGTTAGTTTCTTTTGTTTCGATGTTTCTGTTATTTTCTATTGTTTCTCTTTGTTAGTTATTTTGTTTCTCTCTGTTTACGTGTATCTCTTTGTTAGTTTATCTCGTCTATATGTTTGTGTTTATTAGCTTCCTTTGTTTCTCTCTGTAGGTGTATAGGTGTTAGTTCCCTTTGTTTGTCTCTGTTTGTATGCTTATATTTGTTAGTTCTTTTTAGTTTGTATGTTTTTATTTTTAACTTGCTTTTGTTTGTATTTTTCCTCTCGTTAGTTTCTTTTGTTTTTGTTTGCATGTTTCTCTTTGTTAGTTTCATTTTTGTTCTCTATATATTTTATTTGCTAGTTCTTTGGTTTCTCTTTGTCCGCATGTTGCACTTTGTTAGCTTCTTTTGTTTTCATATTTTAACTCAATAATTTATTTAATTATTCTCTGTTTGCCTCTTTTTGTTTGTTACTTATGTTCCTCTCTAATGTATACAGGGTGTATTACAGATTTTGTTTACAGACTATGACAAACACATTGTAAAATGGAAAATAAACATATATTGTCGTATCGCATTTTCCCAGAAATGTGTTATTAATGAGATTTTTGCTTATTTAGAAATGTAGCAAAACAGGGTTACAAGTAAAGCACTAAATAATTGATACATGATAAACATGTTTACTATGGACTTAAATAATGGGAAAGTATAAGTTTACCTATTCACACATTACTAATTACGAAATCAAAGTATCTTAGAATCAAGTGATGATATGTGGTTATCAGAAAAATACTGATTAATAGAAACATATTAGCGTAAAATAAATATGTAACATTTGTAGCTCGGTTCACGGGGTATACTTCTGATGCCCAAGTCTGGGATGGGTATCCGAACGCAGCAGAAGGCATTTCAATGGTTTATGAGGCATAGTTCTTGATTCTTAGATTCATTGAGGGTTGACCATTTCTATGTTTAATGAAATTCACGGAAATCATTTGTCTCGGTATAAAGATTCAAAGATTGGAAATATTTGGTATGATTCATTTCTCAAAACTGTATTACATCAGTTGGTAGGAATGAAAATTATTTCCATTAATCTCTTTGTATTACACTGTAATGACCATGTACAGTAGTTGTAATTAATTCTGATCGATTTTGAAGTCTCGAACAAATTAAACGAATCTCTGAAATGCAAATACCTAGTCAAAATTAGTAAGGAGATTCAATTCAATCCGAGACTATTTCATATAAGTTTGTATATGAATTAATGTTCACGACTGTGCAATTAATTAAATAACATTAGGCAATAACTTTGTAATGCCCACATTGTTTGGTTTTATTCATCATTCAATGTTGCTTTTATTTACTAACATACGACAGTAATATCTGCAGACCACTTGAGGATCGTAATTTGGTTCAACCCCGAAAGGGGTTGAAATAGGGGAGCTATCCCCCCGCCAAAGGCGGCTTTCTAGGGCCTTTCCTAGCTGATGCTGAGAGGATTGGGCTCTAGTCATGTGGTGATGGGCTGGTCTATCAGAGTGAGAACTGAGCGATCTCTGCCATACCCATAGCTTACTCTGACTGTTCCTTTTACTTATATGTTTTCTAGATCTCAAGTGACGGCGTCTTTTCCGTGGATTGACCTCCCAATCTACCAAGATTGGAAGCCAAAGCGTCACATTTTTTCCTTTGCCCCTCAACTTTCTCTTCATAATTGCTGAGGGGCACAGGGTCCTGGTGGGGCTTTGGTGTCCCGGGCGTTTCCGCACCCTCCTGAGCTCCCCGCCATGGAGTGGCTTCGGTCACCCAGGCTTTATTGTGGTCGGCAGGGAGGGTTCTGTGGGGGCGCTCGGTTATGGCCTTGGCCTTGCTCGGGGCCTTGGGGCTGTTCGGCCAGGCAGCTTGGGGAACAACAACAACAACAACAACATTACTTACATTATTGCACCCCGAAAACTAATATGCTTAGAATTCAACATTCCTAGGTCTAAACTATGACATTGAGTAGATTGGTTGGGGGGGGGGGGGAAGGGGGAGGTCAATGCCAGTATTCGGATAATAGCACATGCTTGGACGACACTGTATATTTTAGTTTATGTCCTGTAAATCATTAATGATAAAATAGTTTGTATTTCATTATAAAATTGAGTGAACTTATTTTTTCAATCGGTACTTACACCCTGTACAGTATATCTGATTGTTAGTTTATTTTGTTCCTCTCTGTTGTAGGGTCAGGATTCGAACCCGGGTCCCCACACTTACGAGACGAACACTCTCACCACTAGACCAAGAGAAGGATTCCGCTTGGGCTTGAGCCTCTAGTGATTTTCTGCATCTAGTTCCGTTTAAGGGGTAATGGGCGTAAGTATTTGCTCATGTATGTATATTTTTATTATTGTTTTAGTTTCCTCCCAAGACCTCCATCAAGCTTAAAAAAGCACTGCCCAAAACCCTCCTCCAAGATAAATTTGTACATTTGTCGATGGAATTTTTTTCCGGCGGAAGGCCGGTTTCTCTGAAATGACATGCTCGCTATCGCTCGCCAGGAATAAATCGACACCTAAATGACAGTCTCAATAGTGACAAAGAAATGGGGCGAAAGGTAAAATCTCCAAACTAATGGGCCGAACGCCTTAAAATCTGAAAACTAAAGGGCCTAAACATGAGGAAGGATGGGTGCCAAAAAAAAGGCCCATCTCCCCTTAAGCTCTCTGCCACAACTGTTGGCATTACACACACACACACACTTACACAAACACACTCACACCCACACACTCATACACTCTCATACACACATACAAACACACACACTCGTACACACACACACTCATGCTTATGGTAGTCCATCGTAGTCCGATGATGACGTTCCCTTCCTGCAAAGCAGGAAGAGAAAACTTGCGCATAGAAGAGTTTAGAGTGCCGAGGGAGGTGCGCAGTTCCAACTTCACTATCTTGGTATTGAACAGGGGTTGCTGATGGCAAGGGGTGACCCAAGACGACCAGCTCCTGCTCAATACTGCAGGGGACTGCCGGGATTCCAGTTTGTCGGAAACCGCCAGGACGTGACCCCAACGTCTGCTTTTCTCTCAGGGTGTGCTCCCCTAGCCTTTGTCTTACTAGACTAAACCATAAGGCAAACCACACACACACACACACATGTCATCCCTACTTTCACTACATCCCCAGTTAGTTTGTAGCCCAAATTAATGTTACGAGTTGACATTAGGACCAGGGATCGCATCTGTCTTATCTCTCTATGTCTCTCTCTCTCTCTCTCTCTCTCTCTCTCTCTCTCTCTCTCTCTCTCTCTCTCTCTGTAGCCCAAGTTAGTGTTACGGGTTGCCATTAGAACCAAGGATCGCAACTGTGTCGTCTCTCTCTCTCTCTCTCGCTTGAGTGAGTGAGTGAGTGTGGAAGACAGAAATAGCTTACAGTCCGACTTAAGCAAAATAGTGGATTGGTCAGAAATGTGGCAAATGCCCTTTAATGTTGATAAATGCCAGGTTTTACACGTTGGTTTAGAAAACAAAAAAGTATGATTATCAAATTACAGGCCAACCAATAATAGCAAACTCTAAGGTTAAAGATCTCGGGGTTATAATATCAGAAAACCTAAAACCCTCAGAGCAATGTGCGGCTGCGGCAAATAAAGCTAACAAATCCTTGGGATTTATCAAAATAAATTTGACCTATAAAAACGAAAACATTATTTTGCCGTTATTCAAAAGCATTGTTAGACCCCATCTTGAATATGGCGTTCAGTTCTGGTCCCCGTATCTCAGGAAAGACATTAAAAAATCGAATCTGTGCAGCGTAGAGCAACTAAACTAATTCCCTCTCTGAAAAACAAGCCATACTATGAAAGATTTAAGAAATTAAATTTGTTCTCGCTAAAGAAAAGAAGATTGCAAGGCCAACTAACTGAGTTTTTTAAGATATTTAAAGGATTTGGCAGAATATATATAATTGCACTGTTCACGATTAATAACAATGCTGCACCCGAGGTAATGGAATTAAATCAATTACAAAAAAAGGCATGCCTAGATGTGACACAAAATGTCTTCACATACAATGTGGTTAAAGAGTGGAATAGTTTACCAAGGGAGGTGGTCGACATTATTTCAATTGATACGTTTAAGAAAAGACTGGACGATCATCTGATAAAGATCGAATTAATATGAATTAATCAGTAGGTATGTGTAATTTCCCTTCCAAACTAATTTATTTCTATACTCTATAAAAACTTTCCTTGTTGACATTTACTTACCCATAAGGTTACACTTCATCCTATTTTCCTGTACGGCTGTTTAGCCGGAGGGTGGGGAGATAGCCTTCTACTTTGCTGTCCTATTCTTCTACTATTAACTGTCCCTGTCTAGTAGTATTAAGGCTGGACCACCTAGTAAGGACCGCAAGTTCTGTGTGGTCTAAGCATCTGTGTAACTCTCTCACCCATTAGCACCAGGGATCGCTGCTGTTCCTTATCGCTCTCGCTCTACCCGTTCCATCCTTTGACCCTCTACAAAGTTTTCTCATTGCGTCCAGCAGCCGTAATTTAGAACCCCCTTTAGCCCTTTGAGTACCAGGGATGTAGTATTTATTTGATTAGCTCAAATCCAGATTCACACGAGCTCATTATCCGTCAATGTTATGGGCAATTGTGGTCTGGCAGCTTCAAAATATTAGTTCCATAAACCATATACTACCTAACCTAATCTACCTTCGATCTAGTTTCCGATTCCATTGTGAAAGAGCCTAAAATGATTGCGAGAAAAATGTGTTCATTGAAAATTGCCGGAAAAAGCGCTCGTATGACATCGCCTTCAGACAATGATACTGCGATCGTAGTGAAATATTTTGTTAGATTTTCTTAAACACTAGGTGATTCGACGTCTTGTGGGTTATTATGCTAATTTGTGTCATTATTATTGAGGATTTTGCTTGCTTTCGTCACACTTACGAGCAATGTATTTTAGTTTCTCCCCTAGCCTAATAAACACGCCTTCCCAGACTTCCTTCAGACTCAAAAAAGTCCACCCAGACCCCCCTTGAAGATGAATTGGTACATTTATCGATAGGAAAACGTCCTAGCGAAGGCCAATTTTTCTAAGTTAGGTTTGCTATCGTTCGACCAGAAAAAATATGACAAACTAATTATCACCAAACTAATGAGGTGGAAGGTCTTTAAATCTCCAAACTAACTGAGAATAATCGTGTCACTCATTCACAACACTTGTTACAGGTTCACGTCAAAGCAACTGTACACTTGAGAGGTTATATATATACAGTATATACTGTATATATATATATATATATATATATATATATATATATGTATATATACTGTATATATACAGTATATAATTTATATATATATATATATATACCGATATATATATATATATATATATATATATATATATACAGGATGTTTCATAAATACCTTTCATAAATTTCAGAATTAATAGACCTAGCAATAATAAATATACTTTACTATGTGACGGTTTTGGAAATTTCTCATATTTACCGGGATATTACACATTTTAGTTTAAATAGGAAAGTCTAGGGGATGAAAACGATCAGTAGATTACCGTCACCTCAATTACTTTATTTTGTCATAAATGTTTGAACATCAATGTATTTTACAGTATTTACAATAGTTGCTCGAAGTTTCTCCCACCCTTGTTGATACAGGCTTGGGCTCGGCGCATAAGAGACTGTCGCACTCTTTCAAATATCCCTGGTGTGTTTCTTACTTCTCTGCATGCCTCTTGAACTCGTTGCCACAGTTGCTGATGGGTGTTGATTTGTGTAGCATACATACACCCTGCTCTTCAAGTGTCCCCAAAGATAAAAGTCAAGTGGAGTTAGGTCCGGTGATCTAGGTGGACAGGCGATGGGACAACCACGGCCTATCCACTTATCAGGGTACATAACATTAAGGAACATTAATCTTATAACATTAATCTTATAACATTAAGGAAATCCCTCGTACCTCGTGCAAAGTGAGCTGGAGCCCCATCCTGCATGAACCACATTTGTCTACGTGTTCTGAGAGGCACATCTTCAAGTAGTATGGGTAAGTCATCCTGAAGAAATCTGGTGTACACATTGCCTGTAAGTCGTTGTGGTAACATAAAAGGTCCGATTAGATGGTCACCAAGAATACCGGCCCAAACATTAATCGAAAAGCGTTCCTGATGTCCCCTCGTTGTTGTTGCATGTGGATTTTCTGCTGTGATGCTGTTCTGAGGTGATGGTAATCTACTGATTTTGTTCATCCCCTAGACTTTCCTATTTAAACTAAAATGTGTAATATCCCGGTAAATATGAGAAATTTCCAAAACCGTCACATAGTAAAGTATATTTATTATTGCTAGGTCTATTCATTCTGAAATTTATGAAAGGTATTTATGAAACACCCTGTACTATTATATATAAATATATTTATATATATATATATATATATATATATATATATATATATATATATATATATATATATATATATATATATAACTATATAACTATATATAAAATATATATGTATATATATATATATATATATATATATATATATATATATATATATATATATGTTGGTAAAGCCAGGTAATACATTTTCTTTATATTTTCATGTACTTTAATGTAACCCTGTACCACCATGAATTTTGCTCATCTCCTTCATCTACTTCCTGCCACCCAGCGAAAACTCATGAGAGACCTGGAAACTTTGAATAATAAAATTTCCAACGCAGAAATTGCCATTTCTTTCAACCTCGTATGTATTAAAGAAAAAAATAAAAATAAATCCCCCCCCCCCCCCCCCCCCCCCCCTCCTACCTCCCACTCGCTCTCAGTCTCTCTCTAACGCTCTCAAGTGTGATAAGCCCCCCCCCCTTCCTGTATAATGTCATCAAGGTATGTACATCATTACCAGATGGTCGCTTAGAAATATGCCGGTATCACACGAGAGCTTTTATAGTCAACATTCGATGATCAAAAAATTTCTGGCAACATTTCAGGAATATTGTGCACAGGTATCAGAAACTAGACTGATGATAGATGAATTTATGTGCCCGGAATATTTTCAATGTTGACCTCATAAGCTGCCAGACCAGTGTTGAGTTTAAATGTTGAGGGAAAAAGAGTTCGTATGATACCTGCTTTGGAGAGAGACCCTACAGTGATTCAGTGTTCATACAGTATGTTTTATTTATGTTGGATGTTGGAAGCTAAAGGGAGCAAACTAAAACACAAAATAATAATAATAATAATAATAATAATAATATTAATAATAATAAGAATAATAATAATAATAATAATAATAATAATAATAATAAAAATGAAGACAAATTATGAGTTTTCATTTACAATTTTGGGCTAACACTTCAAGATTTTAGTATGCACAGCGAATGCCTCTTGTTGTCAGAGAGATATATAATATTTCCAAATCGGCCAACATAGCCTGGACATAAAACCACATTTGCGACTCAACCTTTTCGCGGGTTTATTATTCGTGTTTTATAAATGTTATCACTCTTGTTGCTCATGCCGTATTGGACAGCAAACCTGGACCTTCCTGCCCCTCCCCCCCCCACCCCCCCTCTCTCTCTCTCTCTCTCTCTCTCTCTCTCTCTCTCTTTTTATATGTATATATATATATATATATATATATATATATATATATATTGTTACGTATCTTGATCCTCAAGTGGTTAACTTGATGAATCTAGATAGCACAGAGATATATATTAAGGTATCAGTCAGCTGAAGGCAAAACAAAAGTAAAATCTAATAACATTATTTCCTGTTGTTGCTTCCTTTCCTTTTGGATCTTAGGACTTAGTATCCTTTATTGACTGATACTCTTTAATTATGAAAAATATTGAAACTAATTAAAGTCATGTAGTATTTATAAAGAATTATTATTTAACCGAAGCTTAGTAGGCTATGGTTATGCACCGAAGAAGTTATATGTAAAGAAGGACTATTAATTCTATAAAAAGTCTTAATAGATAAATATTAAAGGAAGAATATTTCTGTCTCTTACCCTTTTTGAAATGAATAGATAGTTTTCTGATATGTCCTTTTATTTATATTTAATGTAATTATTCTTGGTTCTTGTCTTACGTTAACAGTATTATATTATTATTATCATCAGGATTTATATCAAAGTCACATAAAAAGTTAGATATTAGTTAAATGTATTTCTTAACCACGTAACATTGAGGTTTGATTATGAGTAAATTAAGTTACAGGATCGCTTCATAGATTCGATTCAGGTCTCACTCAAATAATATGAAAAGCAAAAATAATATTTTTGAAGCTAAAAGAATTTTCTTCAGCTTAGGAAATCACTAGAAGTAATATTAACACAGCCATGTTAATCTAAGGCGATATTACTAATATGAGACAATAGCATCACCGTACTAAGCACCGTTAAGCAATGTAAGCTTAATTAAAAGAAAATGAAAGAACTCGTAAGTATTAATATAAAACAATAGTATTACTTTCATCATAACCCAATTACTTAAAGAGTTGCTTTAGTCCACAAGTTAGTCAACTAAAATAGTTAAGTACATAATAATAGCGTTAACGTTAATTCGCAATCAAATAGTTAAGCACATAATAGTAGCGTTAACGTTAATTCGCAATCACATATCTCACTAACCAACATAACGTAAGTGTTTACACCGAACACACTTAACACACACTTATATAATCTGACTGACAGTCACAATCCCATTATAATACTTCACCCCGTCTTCCTCCAGCTGCAAGTTCACCTTCCCCAACTCCAAATGAGACTGATTTGAATGCCCACTACTCGGGTCTTATATACTAAACAATGATGGTGTAGGAACGAATCAGGAGGCGAGTGATGGTGCGCACTCCTATCACAGCTCCTCGAGTTGCATAGCAGGTGCATGGTCCAATGGGGTCTCCTGGCGTCGATCATACGTCATAGTGTCGGGTCATCGAAGTAGTTTGCAGGGTCCCCTATGACGCACGCAGGTGTGAAGGCTTGTTTGCTGGTATGCGGACCAGCTGGTTTCCCACTCGCTGGTTCGCTCGCTAGTCTGCTTCACCGCTTGGGTAGTTTGACACTCCTTCAACTCTAATTCTAACTCTTAAATAACATACAGGGCTCCGTATGTCAGACCTCCCCCCTAGAAAAGAGTTTAACCCGTACAGCCCCAGCGACGCGCCTGACGCGTCGGCGATGTATGTAACGCACAGCCCCAGTGACGTGCCTGGCGCGTCACCCTAATTGCGCCGACCGTAACCTCAGGTGTAGCCACTCAAGAGGGCTCAGATTTGTATGGGAACTGTGTACGTATCCCACGCAACTGTGCCGATGGTTGAAAACTCTCAAAGTCCACGTGCGTGCGCGTGAGCGCGCAATAACCTGTTTTTTTGGGGTAATTGCCTTCAATTTTGTACTATTGTAAAATACGTTTTCGGGGGCTCTGTAGGACCATTCTTTAAGCTTTTTGAGCGGTTTTTCGTGGTTTTTCCTTCATTCCTAACCCATTCGCTATTGTTTCTGGAATAAAACAATTTTTTGAAAACCGGCCGGGTTCTGGTGAACAAACATTACAAAACTAGCCGGGGCTGGACGGGTTAAGGAGTATAGTATATAATATTAAACATAATACATAAATAGATTCACCACCAGATTGGCAACAGCAAGATTATAATGAGGATATAATAAGGATATCACCCAAAGTAGGCAACGTCTCCAGGTACCACATCAGAACATAGCCGGAACGTAGCTGGAGCGTTATTCAAACTGCAAGGCATCTCACAGCTGAAGGCTTGACAGCGCACTACTAAAGCATGATATTTACCTCGCTACAAGGGAGAGCTAATTGCCAAAATCCTCTTTAAATTTATCTTACTGCTGTATGAGGCCAACCCGGTAAATGTAATCTTTAACAGATACGTGATAGGCAATCGGCTAGCACGTTCTGGACCCCCTTAATATGTTTGACATCCAGGGAGTATTGCTGCAGCAACAAACTCCACCTGGTCAGTCGTTGGTTTTTATTTTGGAACTTATACAAAAATTTTAACGGGTGATGGTCAGTATACACAGTGATGGCACCAGAGGCAGATTGCACATAGACAGCAAAGTATTGAAGGGATAAAATTAATGCTAACAGCTCCTTCTCAATGACTGAATAGTTACGTTGGGCAGAATTTAATTTTGTACTGAAATAGCACACAGGATGCAATACTCCACAGTCGTCTTCCTGGAGCAACACTGCACCAACCCCGGTATTGCTCACATCCACTGCTAGGGAAAAAGATCTGTTAAAATCAGGAGCTCGGAGTACAGGATAATTAGATAATATATATTTGGTAGCAATAAAGGCCTCCTCACATTCAGAGGACCAATCAAACTTCACATCCTTACGGAGAAGATCTGTCAGGGGAGCTGTCAACTTTGAAAAATTTAAGATGAAACGCCTATAATAACCAATCATGCCTAGGTACCTTTGGATATGTTTCTTAGTGCTAGGAGTTGGGAATTCTAGAATAGACTCTACCTTTGATTGAGGAGGTGCAACCTGCCCCTGACCTACCGTATATCCTAGATACTGGACCGTACTCTTTACAAAGGTGCATTTCTTAAGATTAACCACCAGATTGGCATCAGCAAGATTTAAGAACAGCAATCTAAGTTGGTAAAGATGCTCCTCCCATGACTGTGAAAAGATAAGAATATCATCGATGTAGACAACGCACCCAGGTACCCCTTCAGTCACCAAATTCATGAGGCGCTGGAATGTAGCTGGAGCGTTTTTCAAGCCGTAGGGCATTACGTTACAGCAGAAGGCTTGATTGTTGACTACAAAGCATGATATTTCCCTCGCTCTAGGGGTGAGAGCTACTTGCCAATATCCCTTCATTAAGTCAATCTTGCAGATATAGGTGGCTGTACCAATCTGGTCAATGCAGTCGTCGATCCGTGGCAGTGGGTAGGTATCGTTCTTTGTGACAGCATTGACTTGCCTATAGTCCATACATAACCTATGGCTCCCGTCTGGCTTTGGCACAAGTATGACCGGACTACTCCACTGGCTTAAGGCCCTTGTGATCAGCTCGTTAGATAACATAAATTCAAGCTCGACCTGCAGTATACTCCTGCGTTGTGGCGAGACACGGTAGGGGGATAGTTTAATGGGAGTTGCATCCCCTACGTCGATGTCGTGCACGGCCAAAGAAGTGAGCCCTGGAGTATCACGGAACACACTGGGAGACTGAGATAGAACAGAGATTAGTTGGTTCGCTTGATCAGAGGGAAGATGACATAGTTTAGATGGTAATTCCCCCCAAGCTACTGAATTATACTGAAAGTTGGCTAGGCTACATGACAAGTCAAAGTCTGCATGGATACCTTCAGGCTCTGGAACAGTCTGTTGCGGGTCAGTAAGAGAACTGAAGACTTCGTCCGCACCAGGCTGTCCACAGGTCCTGACATTCACTGCCACAGTGGGAGAATCTGGAGGAGAGGAATCAGGGGACCTATGGTAGGGTTTCAACATATTTATATGGAATACTTGCATGGGCTTTCTCCTGTCTGGGGTAGTTACTAGATAATCGGTAATGCTCACCCTCCGAATTATCTTATATGGGCCCCTGAACTTGGCAGATAAAGGTTGGCCAAAAAGGGGGAGCAGGACCAAAACCTCATCACCGGGCTGAAACTCCCTCTCACGGGCTTTTCTGTCATACCAGGTCTTCATGGAGCTTTTAGCCACTGTCAAGTTTTGAGCTGCAAACTCACATGAGGATCTCAGCCGGGTTTTGAAATCTGAAATACTTGAGGAGGTTTTGGTTCCCCTCCTGGCCAACTAGGCTATCCTGCAATAGTTGCAAAGGACCTCTTACCTGGTGACCGAAAACTAGCTCATTAGGGGAAAAACCCAGGGATTCAGTTGGAACCTCACGAGTAGCAAATAAAAGAAAAGGTACCCCCTTATCCCACTCAACTCCGGTCTCTGTACAATACTTACGTAACATTCCCTTTAATGTCTGATGATATCGTTTGAGAACCCCTTGACTCTCTGGGTGGTAGGTGCTAGACTTAACATGCTCGATACCCAACTCCATCAGGGACTGCTGAAAAATGTTAGAGGTAAAATTAGTTCCTTGATCACTTTGCACCTCATGGGGGAAACCCATTCTGGTGAAGAATTTGAGCAGTTCCTTGATGACAGTTGGAGCAGAGGTAGTCCTTAAGGGTATAGCCTCTGGGTAGCGAGTTGCCATGTCCATAATAGTTAATAAATAATTGTTACCTTGGGAAGTCTTAGGCAATGGGCCTACAATGTCCACTAACCACCCGAGTAAAAAGGATTCTCGAAAACAGGCAAGGGCACCAGAGGATGTACAGGCACCTTCTGATTGGGTTTTCCTGTCATCTGGCAAGTGTGACACACTCTACAAAACTCCACTACATCTGCACGCATTCCTGGCCAGTAAAAGTGGGCTCTGATTCTGTCTAGAATTTTTCTCACACCTAGGTGTCCTGCCAATGGTATACAATGTGCCATTTCCATGATATCTCTACGACAAGGTTTGGGGACTACTACTTGATGGACGTCCCAAGCCCCGTCATCGATTGGTCTGTGTGGCTGTCTCCATCTATGCCACAATACTCCTCCTTTGAGGTAGAAACATTCACCACCCTCCTTCTCACATTCCTCTTCACTCACGGACCTGGCAGCTAACTCCTTGCATTCACTATCATCTCTCTGTAGCTCTACCAGGCCACTAGGACAATTTGGAGGGGTTTCATAGTCATCGTTAGGGTCAAGATGAGCCATAAAGGTGTCAGATAAATCCACCTCAGTCACATCATCAGGCACAGTTGGAGCGTCATTCACACTCTCATCAACTCTTACATTCGGTACATTTCTGTCTGAGGGAACTGCTACTTGAGACATTGAACGTGTGACAGCACACACAGGGAAAACAGTTGGCATCTCCTTTTCGAGCTCACCGGTTAGTGGCTCGTTAACAGGGGAAAGTGACAAAATGGGGTCTGGTCGGACCTTCTCACCTGCTACATCATTCCCCAAAAGGAGTGTTACCCCAGGCACAGGGATATCTTGGGACCTACACAAAGCTATGGTGGCCTCACCCTGTAGTAACTCACATTCAATTTCGCCTTTTACCAAGTATGCATAACACTGGCCTCCAGCACCTCTCATTACAACTGGTTCGCCAGGTGGGCACTCAGTGTAAGGATTCACCATGAGGGTGCTAGTAGAACCTGTGTCTCTCAGAATTTTTACCTCATGCATACAACCATTTAATCTCACGTTGCCAGATGAAATAAAGGGACGGTAACTGTCCTGCACTGATGGTGAAATTATTATTGGCTTAACCCTAGTGGGTTGCACCACATATGCTACTACACCCCTGTCTAGATGATTTACGTTAGCTGCTAGGTACTCCTTCTGTCGGGAGTCCTGTATTAAAGGAACTTTTGGTGCTAGGTACTCCTTCTGTCAGGAGTCCTGCATTAAGGGAACATATGGAGTTTGAGATACGGCGGCAACTGTCTGCCCCGATCGCTCGGTTCTCTCCTTGGCCCAGCACTGATAAGCTAGGTGGCCTCTCTTGCCACAAAAAGTACATACTTTAGGGGATACGGGAATGTTCCCTCTTTGAGCATTACTATTAGTTTGGGGCCCACCTCTGTTACCATTGCCCTGAGTCGCATTTTTAGTTGGGGGAACAATTCTATTTTGGCTAGCTGGGGAAGACGTTATAGGCTTGTGACTGGGTCTGTCAGATTTGTGATTGGGATACTTAAAATTAGAACTAGAATTATCGTAGGGCTTCTTTCCACGAAATTTGTTGTTGAGTACGTATGTGTCAGCCATGTCAGCGGCGTCGGCAAGACAATCTACCTTTTTCCCCTTTAAATGATAGGATACAGAAGAATCAATTTTCCATAGGAAATTTTCTAACAGGACCAACTCCTTCAGATCGTTGTAGCTTGTGACTTTCTTACTCTTGACCCAATGATTGAAAGTTTTAGTCATGGTCCTGGCAAATACCTTATGGGTTTCATCTACTTTCTTCTGGTTTTTACGGAAAGATTGCCTGTAAGCCTCAGGCTGCAATTGATAGGTTTTTAGGATAGCTTCTTTGAGATTGTCATAATCCTGCCTAACTTCTGCTACTTCTGACAAATACGTGGCTCTAGCCTACCCTGTCAAAACGGTTTGTAACATAAAAGGCCATTGATCTCTTGTCCACTTCATACCTCCAGCAACTTCCTCAAACAAAACAAAGAAATCCTGCACATTATCCTCAGTGAAAGGTGGAATGACACTGGTCATAGTCAATCCCAGAGGGGGAGCAATTAAGGGAGCATTTGTATTGACATTTAGTTGAGCCGTACGATATTGATATTCATAATGTTCGGTCTTTATTCTGGCTTCTTCTATATTTGCTCTGGCTTGTTCGGCATTTATTCTGGCTAGTTCTATTTTTAGTTTGGCTTGTTCTAGTTCGAATATTTGATCACCGGTCAAACCTGGTGGCAATTGTTCATCAAGTTGGCTAGGTTTACTCGGGATCCCACCAACTGCTCCGTCACCCTCCCCGCCTTCTACAGGGAACCGGTGAGTTTTTATGGTCTGAGCCACCTCTACTTTGGACATGTTTGAGACAGTTAATTGGAGATGTGAGGCAAGCACTTCCAGTTCGGATTTTGACAGACAGTCAATATCAGGGGCTGTGGGTTCTGATTCTATGAAAACTCGAACATCTTCGTCATTAATTAGATGAGGCATGATTAATATTTGATTTTTAAGTAGTGAAACGGTAATGAAACTGAGTGAAACTGTATGAAACGAATCCTGGCGAGGTCGCCACTCTTCTGTTACGTATCTTGATCCTCAAGTGGTTAACTTGATGAATCTAGATAGCACAGAGATATATATTAAGGTATCGGTCAGCTGAAGGCAAAACAAAAGTAAAATCTAATAAAATTATTTCCTGTTGTTGCTTCCTTTCCTTTTGGATCTTAGGACTTAGTATCCTTTATTGACTGATACTCTTTAATTATGAAAAATACTGAAACTAATTAAAGTCATGTAGTATTTATAAAGAATTATTATTTAACCGAAGCTTAGTAGCTATGGTTATGAACCGAAGAAGTTATATCTAAAGAAGGACTATTAATTCTATAAAAAGTCTTGAAAGATAAATATTAAAGTAAGAATATTTCTGTCTCTTACCCTTTTTGAAATGAATAGATAGTTTTCTTATGTCCTTTTATTTATATTTAATGTAATTATTCTTGGTTCTTGTCTTACGTTAACAGTATTATATTATTATTATCATCAGGATTTATATCAAAGTCACATAAAAAGTTAGATATATATTTAATAATTAGTTAAATGTATTTCTTAACCACGTAACATTGAGGTTTGATTATGAGTAAATTAAGTTACAGGATCGCTTCATAGATTCGATTCAGGTCTCACTCAAATAATATGAAAAGCAAAAATAATATTTTGAAGCTAAAAGAATTTTCTTCAGCTTAGGAAATCACTAGAAGTAATATTAACACAGCCATGTTAGTCTAAGGCGATATTACTAATATGAGACAATAGCATCACCGTACTAAGCACCGTTAAGCAATGTAAGCTTAATTAAAAGAAAATGAAAGAACTCGTAAGTATTAATATAAAACAATAGTATTACTTTCATCATAACCCAATTAATTAAAGAGTTGCTTTAGTCCACAAGTTAGTCAACTAAAATAGTTAAGTACATAATAATAGCGTTAACGTTAATTCGCAATCAAATAGTTAAGCACATAATAGTAGCGTTAACGTTAATTCGCAATCACATATCTCACTAACCAACATAACGTAAGTGTTTACACCGAACAAACTTAACACACACTTATATAATCTGACTGACAGTCACAATCCCATTATAATACTTCACCCCATCTTCCTCCAGCTGCAAGTTCACCTTCCCCAACTCCAAATGAGACTGATTTGAATGCCCACTACTCGGGTCTTATATACTAAACAATGATGGTGTAGGAACGAATCAGGAGGCGAGTGATGGTGCGCGCTCCTATCACAGCTCCTCGAGTTGCATAGCAGGTGCATGGTCCAATGGGGTCTCCTGGCGTCGATCATACGTCATAGCGTCGGGTCATCGAAGTAGTTTGCAGGGTCCCCTATGACGCACGCAGGTGTGAAGGCTTGTTTGCTCGTATGCGGACCAGTTGGTTTCCCACTCGCTGGTTCGCTCGCTAGTCTGCTTCGCCGCTTGGGTAGTTTGACACTCCTTCAACTCTAATTCTAACTCTTAAATTAACATACAGGGCTCCGTATGTCAGAATATATATATATATATATATATATATATATATATATATATATATATATATATCCCTCTTTGTCTCACTCTCACTATCTATGAAATAACATTCTTCTTTGCTACCCTTTCCTTCCAGTTTCCCATACTATTGGGTTTGCTATCTCTACCGGAATTAAGTTCTGACCACTTTGCTGGAATCGCAAGGTCTGTGTTGCCAGTGTATTTATGTTTATGTACAGTTTTTGACTTGTGTAATGTGCATGCAATATACTAATATAATATAATAGTGGCCCCTTCATCATTGACGATATTGCCTATTAGTATAATAGTCTCCATTCAACATCCCGCATCAGCATTTTGAATCTACCGCACGGAAGTATCATGGAGGACTCATCATAAGTGCACGCTTAATTCCCTTATGGGATCGTCATTATGATTGGGTACGATACAGAAAAAACTCTGTAAAAAATAAGTAAGAAAAAATTACTTAATATCTGTTATCATATGACTTTCCATATGTGGATTTCTTGTGGTTTGCTACCCCGACACCAGGCCCTCTAGCGGCCATCTCGTCCTTCCTACTTCCGCGGCCATCCTAGCAACATGGGTTTTGCCGTGCTTCGCTTTATTCTTCGTTCCAGCGCTTTCTAGTGAGTCCTTGCTCATTTGTATACATCTGCGTTGTAGTAACAAGGTTCAGATTAGCTAGCAATGGCTACCCCATTGGTATGTCTGCAGGAAGTGTGTAAATTAGGGTACTATTGTAACAGGCGCCTACGTATCCCAGGATCTTCGCACCACTTGTGTTATTTTATGTTGTGTTTGCGCCTTTAGCTTTTGATACATAGCTAGAAGGCTACCATTTTACGATTTATGCTGCAGACCGTCATTATTGAGGCAGTGCCATATATTTTATTATACTATTTAGCAAATGCTCTGGTCTAAGGGTGACTGCACGTCGTGCTCCACCTTCCAGGGTTCGTATTTTGCTTTTAGGCCTCTATCATGGGCCTCACCTCGTCTGTGTGCTGTGGCTGGGTCTTCGGAGCGTCGTCTGCTGTGCTGTGCTTCGGACCTCATGGTCAGCCTGGTTAGGGGTCTCCAGTCTAGGCTACATGTAATTTAGGATTCTGAATTCTCTGTATTTATTTTTTGCCTTGGTGTGCCCCTAGTGATGGACATGTGTGCTTGCATGTTTTGGGGGTTTGGGAGACGTCCCTATTTTTACATATATTTATAAAATTGTGTACAGACGGTTTTGGAGGAGGGAGCTGTGCTTTTGCCTCCCCTCTCTAAAATTTGTGTTGTTTTTTCCGGCGGCCTCTTGCAGCAGGGCCCAGGTTACCCGTCTTCAAAACGGGTAGGGAACAACCAAATGTCCCGGCGTGGTATGGCTGAACCACATCCCTTCCGGCGGAAGTGCAAATTCCTACGGGAGCTTAGAACTCGCCCTGACCGTAATAGTTACGCGACCAATCGCCCTGCGGCGCCATAGTCGAGTGTACAAGTGTTATGATTCGTTATACAAACTAGTTTCATTATCTCTCTAGTGTTTTAGTAACAGATAATCATACACTACTGGTCAATGGGCCTGTGGCTTTTTTGCCATAGGTAAGCAGTTTCAATCAGCTTATACAGAAAAACCCCAGGTTTTTTCACGGCGGGTTCAGCGGAAGGTTAGAGTATTTGTGGAACTATAGCTAATTTTCCGGCGGACTCAAGGTAGGATGTATTAACACCTCGCAAGATATCTTTATGAGCATTGATTCCTCGAAATGTTCTATTTCCAGAATCCCCGGCTCCTTAGTGACTGCAGCACCGGCGGCGTTTGGAGGCTGATTCCAGCAGGGGGGGGTCCCTTTTTTCCATCATTACTCAGTTTGAATTATGCGCTACTCCTACCTGTTCAATGTTGCCCATTTTCGCTCATAAATTATGTTTGAAATGTGTCAAATGTTTAGACCGCTCTAGAGGCTTGTGGGTATCGCGGCGTTGTTCTGTTTGCTGTGATCTCAAAAACACCTTATTCACAAAGAAAGACTTATCGTGCTTGGCGGCACTGCAAGAGATAAAAGCTACCTTTAACTCTTATGCTAAAGACACTGCCCATAAGGCGCTTAATTGCGATGACGAGGCCCTCTGGGAAAAGTTAATTATCAAGTCTCCTCTAACTAAACTCGCCTCATGTAGATCTGTTAAGCCTAAAGTAAAGTCGAAAGCCCTCGTCAAAGAGGTAGTGAGTAGCAGTAGTGGCACTGACAACGAACTTACTGAGGATCCCCCCCCCCCCCTCCCGACCGTCCGAAGAGGAGACGATCACCTTCTCCGAAGCGGAAATCTAGGTCCAGGTCTAGATCCCCTCGGAGGCAGTCTCGGCACTCTTCAACTGACTCTTCCCGGTCCCTCAAGCGCCGGAAAGAGGACTCTGAGTCATCGGCTGGTACGCCGCGTAGTGGGAGCCGGAAGGAGACCCCGCAACCGCCTCCCTCTACCCCTGCGTCTGACACTCCTCAGGTTGATTCTGGCGACTCGGAAGTGGGGATCGAGGCCACAGGTTCCACTCCTAGTCATGAACAATCATTAAGTGTACCATCTCATGTTACCTTTGCAATCCCAAAATTAAATTATGTGGCACGTAGTGTCCAGTCCGCCGGCCCAAGACGGGTCCTGGCTGAACAATATAGGGGTTTTCCGTCAGGGTCACAACCTGTTGACAGCCCTCAAATAATTCAGGACTCTCAGCCACCCGCAGCAGGGGGGTGCTGGCGTCAGTCAGAACCTTCTCATAGAAACATAAGGGGTTTCCAGGAACTAGGGGATGAGGATAGTATAGACATGTTACCTTCATCAGTCCCAGATTTAATGTGGCCTCCGGCGGAACAGGCACCGGAGCCACAACAGGGTAGTTCTGAGTTAAGTAGGGAACCGGAGGAAGTGCCTTTAACCCCTGCTCCACAGACTATTACAGGTGAGGAGTCTGAAGAGAGCTCACAATCTTCTAGGAGCTCTCACAGTAAGTGTGTTACTTCGGATGAAATCAGTGATATATTACATAGAGTTATGCAACAGTATAACCTCCCTGCCTCTTCTGATCCTCCTGCTTGTCAACCGTTAGTTGCCCCCAGTCATTCATTGATAAGACCTCTAGCACCTCCAGGTTTTCTTCCTTCTCTGATCCCGGCGGTATCCGCGGTTCCAGGCACTACAGTGCCGGCCACGCTTACTACCACCACGGTGAGGGTCCTTGCAGATATCACTCCTCCCCTCTTAGACAAGGCACCACAGAAGAAAGGCCCCATGCCTCTCCTCTATGGCCCTGACTGTTCTTGGGTCCAGGCAACGCCTCTGAACCCACAACTAGCACAACCCACCATTTCGGGGGACCTTCCGGTCCCTAATGAAAGGAAGATTGAGATTAACAAAAGCAGGAAGTTTAGAGCCAAAGATAAGGCAGGAAGGTTGCTGGATGTATCGATTAAGGCTATCCCCAGTTCATATAATCTAGACTTTTTGGTGTATACTGCTGGGGCCCGGCAGTCCCTTCCGCCGCTTCTGCATGGCTCTTTGCTGACTGGTCAAAAGCTGATGGCGTAAATGATGTCAAGGCTTTAAATGCTCTTACGCCGGAAATGGATACACTTCCGGTACCAAACCAAACGCATACACCAGTCCTGCAGATGGGGCGGATAGGGGTAGGTCCCTGGGTCGATTGAGAATTGGAGGCTCAGGTATTTGCTGCTACAATCACTTTTAAGTCCTCACATCAGGTTTCACAGGAAACGCATCAGTATTTTTCGTTGCCTGTCTCTAAGGCTGATGGGGTGTCACCTGCTCTGTATGCCTTCCTGGCGGCACCCAAAGTAGCCCTTAACTCATTAGATGAACCCTTTTGTACTCCTCCGCAGCTTACCTTGAAAGGGATTTTAAACTAAGAAACAAAGCCTACCGGCAGTTCTCTCAGTATCTAGTTAGTCGCCAAATTGCTGTCTCACTTACCAGAACCATCTCGGCCATCCCTCAGGTTAGGAAGGCCACTGATTTGTCTAGACGACTTTTATTGCAAAACTCTATTCAGACCTTAGGTGACACCAGAATTGCAATCATGGAAGCGGTTCGAGCCCGCCAGGATTTGAAAGTGCATCTAGTGAAGAAGTAACCGGATGACATTGGTCGCCGGGTAACTCTTTCGCCGGTACTCACGGCCTCCCTCCTTACCGCAGAAACTTGGAGTATAGTTTTCAATTTGGTGAATGGGTGGAAGCAGGGTACCTCCCAAGCTAAGAAGGACCCTGTTAAGAAACCTTTTCACAAGTCAAAGAGCGGAGGTAAGCCTAACCAGCCGCATGCTAAACAATCCTTTCGTGATCCCAGAACCCCTCCTCAGCCGGGAGGTACTCTGCCCAAACCCAGACAAGGTAAATACTCAGGATATAAGGGTAAGCCCCATCAGAAGCCAAATCAGGGGCAGACGTCAGCCAAGACTAGCCAGCCGCCTGATACCAACCAACCTCCTCCTCCAAAAAAACTAGCCACCCAGCCTCTCAATCTCCCAGTGCTGTGCTTAGGTGTACCGGATTCGAGAATTGCTTTACCGAACAGGCCCGGTCTGCAGACTGGGTCATTCCTGTCATTCCGCTTAGCCTGGCCCAGGAAAACTTGGGCCAAGAAGGTAGTAAGCAAAGGAATCACCTTGCGGTGGCTCCGGCGGCCTCGACTGCGTCAGGCGCTGGAATACAAATATGTATCACAGGAGGTGGAGGCCCTAGTCCAAGAAATGATCTCAAAAGAAGTCCTTGTCTCAATCAAACCAACTTGCCCAGTATTCACCTCCAGACTTTTCTTAGTGCCGAAAAGGGACAGTGTGCAAATGCGACCAGTGGTAGATCTCTTGCGTCTGAACACATTTATAATAAATTCAACCCTTAGAATGCTTACAGTCAATCAAATCAGGCTCTCTCTTCCGCCACAAGGCTGGATGTGCTCAGTAGACCTCAAAGACGCCTATTGGCATGTCCCTATAAACAAACGGTTCCAAAAGTTCCTCGCTCTGAGGATCAGGCAAGAGACTTATGTCTTTCAAAGAATGCCTTTCGGGTTGAACCTGGCACCGAGAATTTTCACAAAATTAGTCCGGCAAGCCCTTTTGCCACTGTTAGACCAGGGCATACAGGTGTTTTGGTATCTAGACGAGTGGCTGGTGGTGGCAGAGTCAGAGGAGTTATGTCACAACCATGTAAACCAAGTATTGAATCATGTGCACAACCTAGGGTTCAAGGTGAACTTGGCGAAGTCTCTCCTTGTTCCCACAAGGAATATTCAGTGGATAGGGCTGGTCTGGGACAACACCGATCTAACTCTTACTCATAGCGTGGACAATCGGAACAGATTTCGCAGGAAACTGTTCCTTTTTCTCTACAGTCTGAATACAACCAGGGAAACGTGGGATTCCCTGATCGGCTCTCTCAACTGGATCCAATTAACTGTGAAGTTGGGCCGGTTGAAAGTAAGGAGATTAGTCTTGGAAGGCAACACAGTTTTTCCTCTCTTGCCGGAGAAGAAATTATGGCCAATTCCTCCATTAATCCACGGCTTGCTATCGGTCTGGGCCAAGCCGGAAATGCTTTACTCAATAATGACATGGGTTTCTCCCCCGCCTACGGTATGGGTAGACACAGACGCTTCAGGGGCTCTAGGTTGGGGTTATCAGTCGAATCTAGGCCATCAAGGGCAAGGTACTTGGCCCCCCGACACTCTTTGTCATATCAACAAGCAAGACCTTTTAGTTCTTCTCTTTTTCCTACAAGATCATCGGATGTCTTTGCAAGAAAAGTCAATAGCGTTCCGTATGGACAACCTAACTGCAGTCCATTGTATTCAGAAGCAGGGCTCAGTGAGGTCTCGAGAGTTGCTAAAATTATCAGAACAGATTTTTGCCCTAGCCGAATCGCTGGGCATTCATCTGCATGCAGCATATCTCCCCGGCGTGTCGAACGTCTGAGCAGACGCTCTGTCTCGGAGGCGGCGCAACCTAGTAGAATGGGCTATCAAACAAACCGTCTTCGACAAGATGATTGTAAAGCCTTACCGTCCACAAGGGGATCTGTTCACATCCGAGGAGAATCACAGACTCCCTCTCTTCCTAACTCGCCGACGGGTAACCCCGGTGGGGGGACCAGATGCTTTACTGGAAGATTGGAACATGTGGACTTCAATTTATCTTTTTCCTCCACCAGATTCTGTATTAATGTGCAGGGTGATTCACAAACTGAGGGGTTACCGGGGCTTAGTCTCGATGATCGCGCCGTTATGGCCGGCTCAGGCGTGGTACCATCAATTGCGGGAATGGTGCAAGACCCCGGTGTCGCTCCCGGTCTCCGCCTTCCCCTTAGAGATGATTGGCAACCTTCAGACCTCGCTCAGTTTTGCCTTATGGACATTTACAAGGGAAAATGGTTAGCTAAATTTGGGGAAAGTGTCACAAATAAACTTTTGAACCAATATACTATGTCTACCAGGAGACAATACCAGTCACACTGGAAAACTTTTACGACCTGGATTGTAGAGTCAGGGCAAATAGATGCCTCGAGAGCCTTGATTTTCAAATACCTAGATTATCTATTTGAGCACAAACAATTTTCAGTAATCACTTTAAAGAATCACTTGTCTGCCATCAGAACTCCCTTTTTTGATCTCACGGCTTTCCATACCGCAGGCGGAGGAGAAAGGTTTTATGAGGGCGTGTTTCAAACTGCGCCCACCACCCCGTCAGCTTACCTAGTCACTTGACAAAGCCTTATCATTACTTCTATCTATCTATCTATCTATTGCCGGACGCCTTACTCCCCTTACGAGGGTGGCCATACACAGAATGCCCCCAAGCGGACCTATTCCCTGTGAGAGGGACAATCCGAGCCAGTTTAGTGAAGGACTTACAGGATTGACCACTCAATTTAGAATCCGTCTGACTCCGAGGCCCTCTGTGTATCTTGTTAGCACTCTTCTTCTACAGTGGTGTTCGTTGGTGATGGGCTGGTCTACCAGAGTGAGAGCTGAGCGTTCTCTGCCATACCCATAGCTTGCTCTGTCTGTTCCTTTTACTTTGTATATTTTCTAGATCTCAAGTGACGGCGTCTTTTCCGTGGATTGACCTCCCTACTGCCAACCTTGAGGTTTGGCAGATTGGGAGCCAAAGCGTCACATTTTTCCTTTGCCCCTCAACTTTCCCTTCATAATTGCTGAGGGGCACAGGGCCTTGGGTGAGGCTTTGGTTTCCCGGCCGTTTCCACACCTACTCAGCTCCCCGCCTTTGAGTGACTTCGGTTACCTGGGCTTTATTAGTGGTAAGCAGAGAGGGGGAGCTGTGGGGGCGCTCAGATATAGCCTTGGCCTTGCTCGAGACCTTGGGGCTGCTCGGCCAGACAGCCTGGGGAACAGCAACAACAACAACAACAGTGGTGTTCGGCTAATCCATCCACTAACCTGCCTTACCCTTAGGTAAACAGAACGGATTTGTATCAGGTTTACTCCCCTGGACAGGTTGCCAACCAAGGCTGACGAGTCCCATCTACTCGGATTTGTATAAGGTTGTCTCCCCTAGATGAGTTGCCGACCAAGGCTAACGAGTCCCATCCACCCGGATTTTGATTCACTCTTGAAGAAGGCTGTATTGCTCATGGCTCTCGCCACTGGAAATGGGTGTCTGAGCTGGCGGCGATAAGCAACGAACCTAATTGCCTTAGGTTTGGGAGGCTACACGATCATGTAAATCGCTCCATCTCCCACATTTATTGCAAAGAACGAGCATTCCAATCATGTGTTTTCTGAATTTTCTGTTCCGGCATTGAAACGCGGACACACTCATCATATTTTAGTCCTGTGCAGGCCTTATCTAAGTTTATGAGGGCTGCTCATCCTCGCCAACTAGGTGCTCTGTGGGAGAATCAGGCAGGTAATCGTGTTATGAGAAGAAAGTTAGCTTCCTTGCTGGTAGACGTTATTAAAGAATGTAACCCCGGCGTAGTGGGCAGGGCTCACGACATCAGGAAATGGGCAGTCTCCCTTAGATTCCTCCAGAATTTTGTTATAGAAGACATTGCTAATACTCAACTTTGGGCTTCCAATCATACTTTCTTAACACGTTACCTGTCGGTCGCTCTAGATAAACCAAAGCGTAACTGTGTAGCTTTACGACAACGGGTCCAGTAGGTTATGTTCTATTATGTAAGTTTTGTTTTAAAAGGGGAGGGGGGGGGGGGTGCGGAATAGCCCATACCCCCCTAAGTCCCCGTCCGCCGGAGACTGATAAATCACGAGCTGTGATCAAACTGGTTATACAGTTCAAGATATTTTATTTTTATGTTAAGATTAAGTAGAAATCTAGCATAAGTTGCATTCGATCTAAGGGAACACATGCGTGTCCCCACAAAGTATCATGCATAGATCTTGAAGTGAGATCTGGTCATGAGTAAGCAGACTTTCTTGATGTAACGCACTGCTTGCAATCTTTTGTAAATTTTTATAAGATATATATTGTTTGCATACAATAAAACTTAAAACATTTTATATGGATTTTTTGTCCCCTGCAGTTAAGGATATTGTCACGAATGTCCCCCTCCAATCCTGGTATTCAGGCAATATCGTCAATGATAAAGGGGCCACTATTAAATTATAGGTTTGATTCCCGGAGGGAAGTAAAGAAAACCAAATATTTAGTAGGGCCCGTAATCATTGACGATAAACGGCCCTCCCAACCATCCCACTTCCCATTCGTTGATTTCTATAGTTTGATCTTGGTATTTCAATGAACGACGAGATTGCCGCTAGAGGGCCAGGTGTCGGGGTAGCAAACCACAAGAAATCCACATATGGAAAGTCATATGATAACAGATATTAAGTTATTTTTTATTTTTTATTTTTTACTGAGTTTTTTCTGTAGGGTACCCAATCATAATGACGGTCCCATAAGGGAATTAAGCGTGCAATTTTGATGAGTCCTCCACGATACTTTCGCGCGATAGATTAAAAATGCTGATGTGGAATGTTGAATGGAGACTATTATACTAATAGGCAATATCGTCAATGATTTCCGAGCCCTAATAAATATTAGGTTTTCTTTACTTCCCTCTGGGAATCAAACCTATATTTTATTCTAGCTATATTTAGACGATATTATGCAGCTTAGGAAAGATCTGTGGAAGTTAAAAGAATTGGTTGAGATAGTTTGAAGCCTTATTTTTGCTAGAGGTTTTTCCTAAGCCAAATAAAATCTTCTAATAAATGCCTGAATAGGATGAAAAGGACGTCCCTGGAACAGAAGGGGTTAACAGAATTCCTGTGTCAGAGATCGGCCACCTTTTTCTCTGGACGCTATGTTGGTGCTGTGATTATCAAACGACGCCTTTGATTGATTTATTCATGTATTAAAATATATATTATAATTAATACTACTAATATTATTATTATTATTATTATTATTATTATTATTATTATTATTATTATTATTATTATTATTATTAGTAGTAGTAGTAGTAGTAGTAGTAATAGTAGTAGTATTAATATTATTATTATTATTATTATTCAATCCTATTATTGTATAAATTTTCAAGTGCGAAAATGAGTGAGTTACGAAGATGAAGTAGCACCTCCCCCTGCCTTCCTACCCTCCCTCTAGCCCTTCCAGTGGTAAGTACAGTACATAACAACATAAGAAAACGGGAGTCTGCAGAGAGTCGATTGGCCCACACACGGCAGATCCCCCTCACATCCAACCCATCTCGTCCATATGGCTATCTAATTTGATCTTAGAGCTCTCTATCACTCTTGATCCCACTATAGCACTCGGTAGCCTATTCCACCTATCTATAACTCTGTTACCAAACCAATATTTGTCTATATCTTTTCTGAAACAAAACTGATCTAATATGAAACTATTTGTTCGAGTTATTTCGCTATCGCTGAACACGGAACACGATTTTGTTTTGTTTTTAGTTTACTCCCTAGACCTCCATTAACCCGTGGAGCCCCGGCTAGTTTTGTAATGTTTGCGCACCAGAACCCGGCCGGTTTTCAAAAAATGGTTTTATTCCAGAAACAATAGCGAATGGGTTAGGAATGAAGGAAAAACCACAAAAAACCGCTCAAAAAGCTTAAAAAATGGTCCTACAGAGCCCCCGAAAATGGATTTTACAAGAGTAAAAATTGAAGGCAATTATCCCCCAAAAACAGGTTATTGCGCGCTCGCGCGCACGCACGTGGACTTTGAGAGTTTTCAACCATCGGCACGGTTGCGTGGGATACGTACACAGTTCCCATACAAATCTGAGCCCTCTTGAGTGGCTACACCTGAGGTCACGGTCGGCGCAATTAGGGTGACGCGCCAGGCGCGTCTCTGGGGCTGTGCGTTACATACATCGCCGACGCGTCAGGCGCGTCGCTGGGGCTGTACGGGTTAAGCTTAAACAAATAGGCTACACCCAAGACCCCTCTTCAAGATAAATTATACATTTCTCGGCCGAAGGCCAATACCTCCTAAAATGCAGGCTCGCTTTCGCTCGCCAGGGATAAAACAACAATCAACAACTAAATGGCACGACAGGTTTTTAAATTGACAAAGAAATGGAGCAAAAGGTCGTAAAATCATCAAACTAAACTAAATATAAATAAATACTACAACAACAACAACTACTACTACTACTACTACTACTACTACTATTACTTTTGTTTTCAACTACATTGATTTTTATTTAATATTGTACATACATTATATTTTACAAGCATCAGATATTACTACTCTACACCATGCAACTTCAATCCAGTCGCCTCCCTATGCGACCCTCTGCCACTGCTGCCTCGTAGTCGACTTCTGGCCACCGTCGCTGGTTGTGGTGCAGACAGTCTAGTTCCCCGCAGGTATAGTAGTGCTGATCTGAGCAATGAAAAAGATAGACGGCACCTCATCCAGGCTACGACGTGGCTCCTGGGCTGTTACTTCTTCTCTGCGATGATCTCTGCAAGCCTTGAATAGAAGCATTGGGCCCTGGGTCCCATTCCTCCAGATGTGGTGAAGACAAATGGGGTAAAGCTGCCTTGTTCGATATTTAAGATCCTTTCCCCATATGCCCTGACCTTCTCTTGTTCGTTCCTCTTGTGTGCGGCATCCAGAGACAGCTCGCTGTAGCTATGGGCCATTGGGTCAAATATTCTTATGTCAAAGAACGCTCGCTGTGCCCTTGTCCAAAAACCTCTTGCACTAACGTCCACTCGTGCTTCATTGGATGTGTTGGCCGTCCTGTGCTGCAAGATCTCTCCATCCAAGGGAATGAGTGATGGTTCGCGCACCACATCTCGACACACCTCCCTGAGCATGTTCGCTGTTACATCTCTTACTTCATCGTGCCTGATGCTGATGAATCCTCCTTTCTTACATATCATTGAGTGGTCTGCATCGTTGTTGGTTCCACAAACGCATCGATCGGGCAGTCCTTCAATCGGCCCATCATACCTCAGTGCAATAGCCTCATTACATTTGTGTTTGTTGAGATTGAAGCCTTTTGCCTTGATTGGTAGTGTTTTCAGCCAATTTGAAGCACCCGTTTTTTGTGCTATTTTTATTTTTCTTGCTAGTCTCTGGGAAAGTTATCTCATCAATTGTGCCAGGTCATTTTTCTGTGAGTTTTGCCTCTCTGACGTGATGGTCTTTCTGATGTTGTAGATGTCCGCCTGGTCCACTTCACCGTCGGAATCTTGTGCTACGATACGGTCAGTGAGAGATCCTGTTATCTTCACCGAGTTCAGGTATTCCGTTGTCGCCCTCCTCACCGGGTTGATGATTCCCAGCCCTCCCAACCTAGAAGGCAGTGCGAGCAACTCCCTCTCTGTATCACTCGGGGTGTGCGACTTTACCCACGCTGGGATGAGTTTGTCTCTGATGGCATCTTCCAGCGGTTGAAGTAGTGCGCTCACATTGGGAACGGTTCGCATCAAGTAGGTCCAGCGATGTTTGACCCCATATGTGAATGCCGAATACGCAGCCTGTGGTTCCGTCTTTGCAATATTGGCCAGTTTTTCAATTTCTTTTAGCCACTCCCCGACCTTCTCCTCTATGTATTTGTTCTTGAACTCTTCTGTGCCGATCACCGCCCCAAGGTGAAGCTGTCCGTCCTTTGTTACGACCACTTCACTACCGTTGAAAGCTTCTACAGCACTTTCATAATGTTCTGGTTTTACTATTAGTATTGACTTTCTGGCATTTGGACGATACCCTATTTCTGGGCCTACACTTGATACTTGCTCCCACCTGTGCTTGAGATAATTGACTTTTCCCGCTCCAGTAAGATCGTCTTCATAGGCCACCTGCTTGACTTGCATCACCTCATGGCTTATTAAGGTTAGCAACACTGAGAGACCTAATGCATACATTGACATTGCTACGGGGTCACCTTGTGTGGTTCCTTCCATTGATTTCAGAGCTGATCCATGTCGTGTGTTCTGGTTGTTTACTATGAAGAGGTCGGCAGGCTGTTTATAGGTGTTCTCTACATAGGTGGCAAAGCTGTGGCATTTTACCTTGATGTTATGTATTGCTGTCTTTCTGTTGATGGTGTTAAAGGCATTTGTTGCATCCACTAGCAGCATAGCTTCACAGTCCTCTCGCTCATATATTTTTCTTATGGCATAAATTGCTGCCTCTCCCCCTGCTTGGTGGCCGGCACACACTTGGAGATTTTCGGCCGCTGACCGCATAACGTCCTTCACCACATCCATTATGCATTTTCCGATGATTCTTCTAAGCACTTCGCCCACTCGCACTGGTCTGCACCCTGGATTCTTGTTTAATGGTATCAGGCGACAAGCTGTGAAAGCCTCCAAATGTTCAACATTTTGGGTGGCCATTTTTCTTGCAAGAGCTGCCAGAGCCCTACATAAGTCTGTTGCTGCAAGTCCGAGGACTGCTCTGCTCAGGATTGTTCTCCAGCCATTTGCATCCAGCCCTGATGGGTCTGCACTGCCTTGTGTCCTGAGAGCCTTTTTCCAAATCATTTCGCCTGTGATTTGTTCGTATATGACGGGGTTCGGTGGTATATAATCCCCCTCTAGCTTCTGACTCTCGTGGATACTAGGTTGTGGATGTTTCTCTTCCAACATTTTGATGGTGTCTCTTGTGATAGGCAGCAGCCCACCAGCTGCCTCCTTTGTCAGGGACCGTATTGCAGGTGCCACTTTTCCTTGTCTCATCTGGTTGCCGAATCTGCTGGCCTCGTCTTCAGTGTTTTCCCTTTTTTGGCGACGCCTGCCTTGTCTCTCTTGTAATGCTCTGGCTTCAGTGAGCAAGCCATCCATCTTGTTATCATTCCATAGTTTCATTCTTCTTGTTAGCGCAGTCACATTTTCACCTTGTTTGGATTTGCGGTGGGTTTTTGCAAGAAGAGATATGGAATGCTGAAAAGTATCTTGAGAGCATACGGGGCTAAAGATGTGTCACAGACATAGTTATAAATGAGCTTTGTCATATCGTTCAGCAGGTTCAACAGGTGGCACCGCATTTTGGGGGGTTGAACAAGTTGTGTGCAGATCAATATACAATTCTGAGTAAGCTGCATCTGTCCACGTTCTAACTTCCTCTTCCCGTAATCCTTTCCAGAGTATGTTTCCACCTCTGCCTGCTTCTTCTGCGGGTCTACCTGGGACCCTCTCCCTTTATGGTTCGGCCACCATTTGGGTATCCCGAGGCTCTTCATTGTCTGGCATGTCATCATTGTTTCCATTTGCTTCATTTGGCCCCGTTGGAGGCCTGTCATCCTCTCTTGCAGCTCGGTTGTCATCACTACTACTACTACTACTTCTACTACTACCACTAATACTAATACTAATACTAATAATGTTAATTAGAATAATAATACAAATAATAATAATAATAATAATAATTAAAGTTGCAAGCAACGTTGTGCGGGGTTCGAGCGGGGTTGCACGCAGGGTATTGTGTTGGATACAAGGGCTGTGCCACATATATCAAAATATCATGTATCTCATCGGGCATGGAGAAAGTACAGAAGGAATATAGTGTAGCCATTTTGGCTATGGCCACTTAGACCATTAAGGAGTGTGACCATTTTGGTTAAAGCTATTAATCCTGTACGAGTTGTTGTTGTTGTTGTTGTTCCCTAAGCTGCCTGGCCGAACAGCCCCGAGTCCCTGAGGAAGGCCATGGCCACGATCGGGCTTTCCCACAGAGCTCTCATTGAGTGTAGATTGTGTTGTTGGCGTAAGTGGTTGTGTGAAATGCAGTCTTCTATTATGTGTTTAATGGTATGGGGTGCTGTGTTACATCCCGGGCAGGCATCGACAACGGAGTCATCCAGTCTCTTCTGATAGCTCAGGAGAGCTGGATGGTGTCCGCATCTCAGCCTGGCCAGGTGGACTCTGTCCTCGCGAGGAAGGGAGGATTCGGAAGGATGGATTTTGGAAGGTCGAGCTTGCAGCTGCGTGTTGTCTATGAGTGAGTGGATGGATCGGCGAGAGATATGAGTATGGATGTGCTTCTGGAAGGTGGTTCGGGGTGGGAGAGAGGACAGTAATTGTGTGTGATACCGTGTGCTGGGTGTTGTTTTGATATTTCTTGGTGTCTGTGGGTGTGTTGCCATGTAGTTTAGTGGGTGGTCTTGGTTCGTGGAGGCTACTGCCAGGAATTGAGTGCCTCTCATGATCACTGATCTTATGTATTGTTTATATACTGTGGTGGTAGTTTCTTTGTTGTGTCCAAATTTTGTGTGAGCAAGTGACCTGAGGGCATTAGTCTGGGTGTAATTTATTTTTAATGTTTGTGGTGTGCTGTTTGAATGTCATATGAGTATCATATGTTACTCCTAGGATTTTGTGTGTGGTGTGTATGTGTTAGGGGTGTGTTGTTTATGGTGAGTTGAGGGATGTATTTGTGTTCTGTCCAGCTTGTGAGCAGGGTTGCGGTGGATTTGGCTGGGGGTAGATTAAGTCTGTTTGTAGTGCACCAGCCATGTAGTGTGTTGAGATAGGGTTGAAGGAGATCTGTTGCTCTTTTTGGGTCATGGTGTGTGCATGTGAGTGTTATGTCATCTGCATAGGAGGCTAAGTTTATTTGGGGCGTATTGGGTGTAGTTATATCGTGCATGTACAGATTGAAGAGTGCGGGCGATAGGACGGATCCTTGTGGGACTCCGTTTGGAACGTTTCTGATTTTAGATGACTGACCGGCAAAAGATACGTGTGCACATCTGCCTGCTAGGAAGTTGGCCAGCCACCTTTTTGTGTTGTTGTGCATGTTTGTGTTGTAGATTTTGTTTGTTAGGTTGTGGCGGGGGATGGCATCGAAGGCTTTACTAATGTCGAGTGTGGCTAATAGTGATCTGTGTGGTGGTCTAGGTAAGTTGATGCCGTCAAAAGCTCTTTGTGTAAGGTCTGTCAGAAGAGTGTTTGTGGAGTGCAGTGGCCTAAAGCCATGTTGTGTTGGAGCTAGGGGTAGGTCGGGTGTAATTAGTTGTAACACTAGGCGTTCCATGACTTTGGAGGGGGAGCAAAGGAGTGTGATGGGGCGGTGCGAGGAGGGTAGCGTGGGGTCTTTGTTGGGTTTGGGGAATGTGGTGATGAGACCATGCTTCCAAATGTCTGGTATTGTGTTGTGTGAATAACTGTAGTTTGATATGTTAGTGAGTGCTTGTATGCCTTGTGGTCCCAGGTGTCTGAGGTGTATGTTGCTTATGTTGTCTAGGCCACAAGCGGGTGAGTGCTTGAGATTGTTGATGATATGCTTTGTCTGGTGATTGGTGAAGGGTGTATAGTCAGGGTCTGTGGGGAATTGTCTCTTACGTCGGATGACACGTCGGTCGTCTTTGTGAGGTTTTAGGTGACTGACATGTGAGAAGTGATTGATGAGAGTGTTTGCTTGTTGTTTACATGAAGGAGTAGAGTCTGTTGTTGTGATTGCAGCATGTGATTGTGTTGTGTTGCTGTTGGAAAGTGTGATGCTGTTTAGTGTTTTGTAGAGTTTTTTGGGGTTTGTTTTGTGATCAAGTGTTTGTAGGAAGTTATTCCAATTTAGTTTTTGTTGTTCTTGTATTTTGTTGTTAGTTTGGGTGTTGAGTGCTTGGATTTGTTGTGTGATGTCTTGTTTGTGGGGTGCTGGGGAGTGTTTCAGTATGTTGCGTTGTCTGATGAGGTTTTGAATTTCTGTTGTGAAGTTGGGGTTGTGTCTTTTTCTGTTACCTCTTGGAATGTGTTTCTTGTCAGTGTTTTGGATAGTTTTATTGAGTATGTGTACAGCATTGTTGATGTTAGTGATGGGTGTACTGTTTAGAGTTGTGAAGTGTTGTTCTGTCTCATTTGTGAATGCTTCCCAGTTAGGTCTTTTATAATTGGTGTATGTGTGTTTGTGGTTAGCTGGGGTGAGTCTGGTTTTGGTGGTGATAATGATCGGGAGGTGGTCAGAGCCTAAGGTTCTGACCACCCTCCAGGATGTTGTGGGGGCGAGTTCTGGGGAGCAAAAGGTGATGTCTGGAGATGATGGGTTATAGAGGGCTTGGTGAGGAATATGGGTATGTTGATGGATGTCGTTAAGGATGATGAGGTTAACAGTTTGGTTTTGTAGTACCAGCCCTCTGTCTGTGTCGGGGTTGTCGACAAACCAGGCCGACGTTTTGGCGTTGAAGTCACCACCCAGGATGATGTGTGGGGTGTTTGTGATGTGTTGTAAGTGTGGTCTGTATTCATTTGGTACTGTAGGCGATGTATGTGTTTATGATGGCTATGTTGGAGTTGTTGCCAGTGCGTATTTTAATTGATTGTATTTCTGTTGTGTTATCATTTGGGGGGAAGAGGGATTTGGTTTGTACACTGGTAACTATGTATGATATTTCTTTGTGTACCAGGGTGATGAGTCCACCGCCTCCGCCGACAGCCCGGTCTTGTCTGATGGTGGTGAAATCATGAAATGTGGGTGTTTTTTGTGTTGTGCGGAGTTTTGTTTCTTGTAAGATGGCAATGTGTATGTTGTGTTGTTTGATGAAGTGTGAGAGTTCGTGTTTCTTTGTGTTGATGCCATCTATGTTCAATTGGAGAATGTTAATGTTATGTGCACGATGTATGTTGGGTGCTGCTGTACGAGGATGGGGTGGGGGTGAGGGAGGGGCTGGGGGTTGGGATGGGTGAGGTGGGGTGGGGATTGGGGAGCAGATGGGGGTTGGAATGGATTAGGATGGGGCGTGGTATGTTGAGTTGAGGATGTGGATGGTATGGGAAGGTTAGGTAGGAGAGGTGGACAGGTTTTAGGGGGGGGAGTGGATGATATGGGAAGGTTAGGTGGGTTGGGGAGGAGAGGTGGACGGGTTTTAGGCGAGGGATTTGACTGGGAGAGGGAGGGGCATGAGGAACAGGTCCAGGTGTTTGTGTAGTGTTTCTTGGAGGCAAGTGTTGTGCAGGTGAAGTGGGTCCAGTTCCTGAATTGCAGAGAACTGAACCATTAGTGTGGCGACTCGAAGCGATGGGTTTTGAGCAAGTTGGACATATGTATGTGTAGGTGGGTCCTGGGTTGCTCTCAATGTCTCCGGCTAGAAGAAGTCTTCGAGAAATGACAGCCGGAGAGTCATTTCTCGGTGTAGGAAAAACTGTGTGATGTGTGTGTGTGGTGTGAGGTGTGGAAATTCCCGCCGCGACCGAAGCCGCTCCAAGGACTCCTGTACGAGTAGGCATAATTGCCCGAAATTGCCTTCATTCCCTGCTCATTTTCATGCATAAGCAAAAGCCAGAGCGTAATACAATTATGTATTCGTGAAAGTACGGTAATAGCTTTCAAATTACTCTTGAATCATCCCTGTACGACGTCTGGTTTTCTTGTAAGGATCTTGCAAACGAAGGGCAAAATTGCTAAAAATTACCAAATCCGATAGGCCGAGGCGAAATCGCTAATAATTACCAATTATTTTCTGTTTTCGCTATGTGTGACGCTGCACATAAGTGAACTCTCTCTCACACAAACCTCAGTGTCGTGGCGGGGCCTGTAGGCTCCGGCTGACGTCCATCCGTGCTGCTTGCAAAAGCTGGCCTGGCTCACAGGCTACAAAATAGCCGGAAAATCGTCTCCGTCATATGAGGGGCTCCGCGGGAATTGGGTTAAGAAGTGTGGTTGTTTTGATTATTTGATAGGGTCACCATAAGGGTAATGGTGTGGCATTTGTTCTGTACAGAAGCTTGGCCTTTTTGGTTGGGGCTTCTTAGGAATGTGACCTTTTTCGTTAGCCATGGAGTAACTGCAGAGGTACAAATTATTATAAGCAACCTCATGTTAAAAATATTGTATTGATTGTATGCGTGTATGCCCCGACACAGGATATACTTGAAAGAAAGAAAGAGGAGTTCTGGATGAATGTGGAGGCGTGCCTGGAGAAGTTTGACAAGAACGAAAGAATATTTCTGATTGGGGATATGAATGGTAAGGTGGGTGATCGGAAAGTTGAGGGAGTGGTGGGAGGGTGGGGGGTACCATCAGAGGTGAATGGGAATGGTAGTGCACTTGTGGACGTATGTGTGGGGAGGAGGCTGTGGATAGCCAACACCTTCTTCCGACACAGAATGATCCACAGGTACACGTGGAAACGGATGTTGACGATGAAGGATAAGACAGTGGTGGAACGAAAGTCATTGATTGATTATGTATGTGTGGATGAACGAATGAAGAAATCTGTGATGGATGCTAGGGTGTATAGGGGTATTGGAGGGGGGTCTGTCTGATCATTATGTAGTGGTAGCTAAGGTTAGGATACAAAAGAAGTGGGTGAGGAGAGCTGGAGGGAGGCGAGAGGAGGGTGGAATGGTGAGGAGGGTGGAGAGGTTGCAGGAGGAGGAAGTCAGGGAGGAGTACAGGAGAGCAGTGGAAAGACGACTAGGTGGGTTCGACCTGGAAGTTATGGAGGAGATGAGCAAGGTGTTTAAGGATGAGATCTGTGCAGCATGTGAGGAGGTGTGTGGAGTGAGGAGAAGAGGGAGGGAAGTGAAAGGTACAGCATGGTGGACAGAAGAGGTAAGAATAGCTGTGGAAGAAAAGAAGAAAGCATATAGAGAGTGGTTGGGTAGTAGAGGGAATGAAGATTCCGAGAGACAGAAACGAGCACCTGAGTGTAAAATGGAGGGAGAGTAAGAAACTGTTCTGGGAAGAAGTCAAGAAAGTTAGGGAAGGTAGCAAGGGAAACAGTAAGGGTGTGAAAGATAAGAATGGGAGAATGCTAGCCGAGAAGCAAGAGAGAGTCGAAAGATGGAGGGAGTACTTCAGTGAGTTGCTAAATGTAAGGAATGAAGAGCCAGCAAACATAGCTGGATATGGTATGGGAGGGAGAAGAAGAGAAGTAGTGGAGGAGGAGGTGGGGATCAGGAGGTCAGAAGTGTGGGAAGCCATGAAAAGAGTGAAGTTGGGGAAAGCACCAGGAACAGATGGAGTGTGTGGGGAAATGTTGAGGTATGGTGGTGAGATAGTGATAGAATGGGTATGGAAAATGTGCAAACTAGCATGGGAGAAGGGGAGTGCACCCGGTGACTGGAAGACTGGCATAATAGTCCCCCTATATAAGGGCAAAGGGGAAAGAGGAGTGTGTGGTAACCACCGAGGAATATGTCTTCTAAGCGTAGTAGGGAAGGTATACAGTAGGGTACCGGTAGTGATTGAGAGAGTGAGAGTGAGAACGGAGAAATGGATAGGCGACGAGCAGGGAGGGTTTTAGGAAGGGAAGAGGATGTGTAGATCAGATTTTTACCCTGAATTGTGTTGTGGAGAAATATCTGGAGAAGAAACAAAAGGTGTATGTTGCCTTTATGGACTTGGAGAAGGCCTATGACAGAGTGGATAGAGAAGGTTTGTGGAAAGTACTTAGAATATACGGAGTAGAGGGCAAGTTGCTGAAAGCCGTGAAGAGCATGTATGAGGGTGTAAAGGCGGCAGTACGTGTGGAGAGTGAGCAGAGCGAGTTCTTTGACCTGAATGTTGGTTTGAAACAGGGGTGTGTGATGTCCCCGTGGTTGTTTACTGTATATATGGATGGAGTCATAAAAGAAATACTATCAAGAGCAGTGGATGTTGGTGTATCGCTGAAAAGGGAGGGAATTGAGTGGAAGCTACCTATACTGCTGTTTGCGGATGATACAGTTCTGATGAGTGATAATGAATGGGAGTTGCAGGGTCTGGTAAATGAGTTTGGAACAGTGTGCGAAAAACGGAATTTGAAGGTAAATGCGGGGAAGAGCAAGGTTATGGTCTTCGAAAGGGGTGAAGTCACAGAGTGTGAGGTGAAGCTGAACGGTCAGGCTATGGAGATCGTCAACTCTTTTAAGTATCTGGGCAGTGTGTTGAGTAAAGATGGGACTATGGATGAAGAAGTGCGGGAGATGGTACAACAGGGGAAGAGGGTTGTAGGAACGCTAAAAGCAGTAACAAGAAATAGGGTGGTCAGTATGGAAGTGAAGAAGTCCTTGCATGACAATGTGGTAATCCCGACACTGACTTACGGAAGCGAATAGGAGTGCGTGCGGAGTTACATGGAGGGATAGACAGACTAATGAGGAAGTAAGAAGGAGGTGTGGTGTGGAGGTAGATGTGCTGGAAAGTGTGAAAAGGAACAACTTGAGATGGTTCGGCCATATGGAACGTATGGAAAGCGAGAGAATGACTAAGAGGGTGTATGAGAGCGAGGTGGAGGGACAGAGAGGGAGAGATAGACCGAATGAGAGGTGGAAGGATGGAGTGAGGAAGTACATGAACGAAGGCGGTGCTGGTTGGGGGGAGGGGCGTCGACTGACGGGGGACAGAGGTGCATGGGGGCAGTTCGTTCTTGGCCACACCTTCGGGGATCACGGCATCAGGCAATAGATGATAGATAGATGTTAAAAATATCTTATATATATTTGTTTAGCTTTACTTGGCATTCCTCTTCCTCTATGTATCTAGCAATTTAACCCCCTCAAACTCCTTCTGACGCGATGGTGTGGTAATTACCCCGGGCCAAAAAGCTCTAAAAGACGATCGAGTGATAACTCAAACGAGCTTGAAATACGCAGGCGTTTCGTTCATGGTCACCCCTTCGGGGATCAAGGTGTCCGGCAATATATACCGGTAGGCTATAGATAAATTCATTTTTGGGCTATTTCTTCCATTTTATTTATCCTGTTAAAGTGCTTGATTGATTTTTGTGCTAATATAGTTAGTATTTGGTGTAATTTCACATATTTCAGCTAAATCTGGAGAGCACATGCAATTTATTTGTGCATGTTCAGTAAGTATTGCTGGGGAAAGGGTTAACGTATTCATCTTTTGGGGTATTTATTCTATGTTTTTATCCTGTTTCTGTGATTGATTGAGTTTTGTGCTAATGTAGTTGGTATTTGGTATAATTTTACATATTTTAGATAAATCAGAAGAGCACATGCAATATATTTGGGCATTTTCAGTTAGTATTGCTGGGGAAACGGTTAACATACAGTATTCATCATAGGAAGGGAATAGGATGTGTAGCTCAGATCTTTGCCCTGAAATATGTTGTGGAGAAATATATTGAGAAGGGACAAAAGTTGTATGCTGCCTTCATGGACTTGGAGAAGGCCTATGACAGAGTTGATAGAGAAGGTACCGGTATGTAGAAAGTACTTGGAATATACGGAGCAGATAGCAAGTTGCTGAAAGCAGTGAAAAGCATGTATGAGGGTGCAAAGGTGTCAGTATGTGTTGAGAATGAACAGAGCGAGTTCTTTGATCTGAATTTTGGGTTAAAGAAAGGGTGTGTGATGTCCCCGTGGTTGTTCAATATATACTGAACTGTATATGGATGGAGTCATAAAAGAAATGCAAGGATGAGCAGTAGATGTTGGTGTACCACTAATAAGGGAAGGCAATGAGTGGAATGACAGAGTTGATAGAGAAGGTATGTGGAAAGTACTGTACTGAGAATATATGGAGTAGATGGCAAGTTGCTGAAAGCAGTGAAGAGTATGTATGAGAGTGCAAAGGTATCAGTACGTGTGAAGAATGAACAGAGGGAGTTCTTTGATCTGAATGTTTGGTAAAGCAAGGGTGTGTGATGTCCAGATGGTTGCTCTATATATACAGTATATGGATGGAGTCATAAAAGAAATACAAGGAAGAGCAGTGGATGTTTGTGTACTGCTGTTTGCTGATGATATGAATGGAAGTTGCGGGGTCTGGTAAATATTTTTGGAACAGTGTGCGAAAAATGGAATCTGAAGGTAAATGCGGGGAAGAGCAAGGTTATGGTCTTCGAAAGGGGTGAAGCCACAGAGTGTGAGGTGAAGTTGAACGGTCAGGCTATGGAGATTGTCAGCTCATTTAAGTATCTTGGCAGTGTACAGAGTAAAGATGGGAGTATGGATGAAGAAGTGTGGGAGAGGGTGCAACAGGGGAAGAGGGTTGTAGGAATGCTGAAAGCAGTAACATGAAATAGGGTGGTCAGCATGGAACTGAAGAAGTCATTGCATGACAGTGTGGTAATCCCGACACTGACTTACGGAAGCGAAGCATGGACGTTGTTGGAGAGATTCAAACCAAGAGTGAAAGCGATGGAAATGAGTTACTTGAGAAGTGTATGCAGAGTTACATGGAGGGATAGACAGACGAATGAGGAAGTACGAGAGAGGTGTGGTGTGAATGTACTGGAAAGTGCGAAAAAGAACACCTTGAGATGGTTCGGCCATGTGGAACGTATGGGAAGCGAGAGAATGACTAAGAGCGTGTACGAGTGAGGTGGAAGGACAGAGGGAGAAATAAACCGAGAGAGAGGTGGAAGGATGGAGTTAAGAAGTATATGCGTGAAAGCGGTGCTGGATGGGAGGAGGGGCGTCGACTGACTGGGGACAGAGGTGCATAGGGGTGTTTCGTTCGTGGCCAATCCTTCGGGGATCAAGGCGTCCGTCAATAGATAGATAGATAAATTCATCTTTAGGGATATTTCTTACATTTTCCTTATCCTGTTAGTGTACTTTATTAAATTTGTTGGTAATGTAGTTGGTAATTGGTGTAATTTTACATATTTCAGAAAAAGGATGTCAACAGAATAACAAATGATGAGCTGAAGAGACGTTTAGGTATAAAGAGTATTAGCGAGGAGATGCGTACAAGTAAACTGGGATGGTATGGACATGTGGAAAGAATGGATGAACAAAATTGGGTGAAAAGATGCAGGTCTGCGATTGTGGAGGGAGCTGCACCAAGGGGTGGACCGAGTAAGACCTGGGATCGGACTATACGTGCCGATCTCAAATCCAAAAACTTGACAAGTAAAGCATCCCTTAACAGGGTTGCCTGGAACGCCGCCATTAGGAAAAGAGACTGAAACTGCACATCTTTGTGGAGCACTCAGTCTTAAAATGTTATGTACGTATGTATGTATAAATCTGAAGAGTACATGCAATCTATTTAGGCATTTTCAGTCAGTATTGCTGGGTAAAGGGTTAACATATTAATCTTTTGGAGTATTTCTTCCATTTATTTATCCTGTTAGTGAGTTTTATTGATTTCAGTGCTACTGTAGTGGTATTTGGTGTAATTTTACATATTTTAGATAAATCTGAAGAGGACATGCAATATATTTGGGCATTTTCAGTCAGTATTGCTGGGGAAACGGTTAGCATACTGTAGTTATCTTAGGAAGGGAAGAGAATGTGTAGCTCAGATTTTTGCCCGGAAATGTGTTGTGGAGAAATATCTGGAGAAGCGACAAAAGTTGTATGCTGCATTTATGGAGTTGGAGAAGGCCTATGACAGAATTGATAGAGAAGGTATGTGGAAAGTACCGGTACCGGTACTGAAAATATACGGAGTAGATGGCAAGTTGCTGAAACCAATTAACACCTTATGAGCGGCCTATGCGGTTTATTTATGTGTACCGCACAGCGGGGTGTTTTTAGCCAAAATAGGGCTGTTTACGTGATCATTTTCATGCCTAAATAAGACCCAGAACGTAAAACAAGTACCTATCCCTGAAAGGGCATAAACAGAGCTTTCGAATGACACCATAACGATCCTTGTATGATGGATAGTTTTCTTGCAATAACCGTGCAACGCGAGTGCAAAAAGCAGGTAATTCGGTACTTTCAGTACATAATTGAGTATGTAGCGAGTGAGAGAGGGAGGAGGGAGCTGAGATTTGTGTCAGTAGGTTCGCCGCGGTGGTCTGGAGCAGTCATACGCTCGCTAGTCTCCTGCCACCACTTGTCTCTCTCTCTCAGCCACATTACGTGCTGAAATTGCCACTCGAGTTATGTCGAGCGCCGCCACATAGTCCAGCTTTTTTTAACTCGACTTATGTTGCTCGCCGCTAAATAAGGGTTAAGAGCATGTATGAGGGTGCAAAGGTGTCAGTATGTGTGGATAATTAACAGAGCGAGTTCTTTAACCCTTATTTAGCGGGGTCGGACTTAAGTCCGATACGAGAAAATTGGACTAAATGGCGGGGTCGGACTTAAGTCCGTGGGCGTATTCCCGCCCTAATTTAGGTGGAAAGCGAAACTTGGTGGTCAGGCGGTGTACTACAAGGGCCCACCCACACATCCCCACTGTGTGACCGTGACTAAGTGACCCTCAAGCAGCCATAATGGAAGGTCAAGATTTGCCCGTGTTCGATTCGGTGGCCGCCATCCCTAGTGCGTCGCGCCACCCTACTAACCACGCCCGGCTTACCACCCAGGAACTAGATATCATGCTGACCTCTTCATAACTTTCTAATAAGTTGTTGGATGAAACCGTCGAAGGTCTGGGTGAGAGTTTTGGTAGTGTGGATGACTCTGAAGACGAAAATAACCGATCATAGGCTTTCACCCCAAGCATAATTTGCGTGAGGTGGATGTTGTGGTTGATATTGTACAGACCCTTGAGCAAATTGGAGACGTTCCTGACGAAGAAACATACTGGTGTGGGTGTTGGTAAGTACAATTTATATTTTATAATTGCTTGAAAATGTGATTGCAAGCATTTTATCACCTTACGAGCGGCTGGTGGAGTATATTTCACTGTGCCGCCCAGCGGTTTTTTTTTTACCCTAAATGGGGTTGTTCCGTGCTCTTTTTCATGCATAAACAAGACCCAGAGCGTAATACAAGTATGTATCCTGAAAGTGCGTAAATTGAGCTTTCCAATGACACCCGAACCATCCTTTTACGATCACTGGTTGTCTTTCAACGATCGTAAAACACGAGTGAAAAACCCTAAAATACGGTAATTTCCTTATATAATTCCCTGTGTGGCGAGCGGTCTGAGGTAATATATGCTCCTAATCACCGCTCCGCTCTCTCTCAGAGCACATTACGTCCTCAAAATTGCACTCTACAAGAAAATTCCTTTGCATTTTATAGCGTATTATTTGCAGGCGTTCGGTAAATTTACGGTAATACAAACAACGAAAGATTGAATATTTGTGCTTGGCATTATATGATTGTGGAGAACAGATGTAGACCTTCCGTATATATTATGTTTTCATATATATGATACATGTGTAACATTTTTATATTATCACGACTCTCTCTCTCTCTCTCTCTCTCTGTCTCACTCTCTTTGTTTGTACTCTTTTGTACTCTCTTTGTCTGATGTAGGCCAGGGCACGCCCCTAACTAATCTCTTCCCTCCCAGGGGAAATCACACCTAGCAGATGTTTTTGACATCCCCTCTCTCTCTGTTTGTCTCTTCATCTCTGGGTCTACCTATACTGCATGTGACATTGAAATTGCTTGAGAGTTTGATTGCAAGCATTTTATAGCGTATTATTTGCAGGCGTTCGGTAAATTTCTCACGATAACCAGGGTGTATGGTACATTTCTCACGATAATACAAGAAACAACGAAGCTTGGCGAAGATTGTGGTCTACAATATACCTTCTTATAATTGCATGTGACCTTGTAATTGCTTGAAAGTTTGATTGCAAGCATTTTATAGCGTATTATTTGCAGGCGTTCGGTAATTTCTCACGATAACCAGGGGTATGGTACATTTCTCACGATAATACAAGCAACAACGTGGCTTGGCGTAGATGCTGGTCTACAATATACCTTTTTATAATTGCATGTGACCTTGTAATTGCTTGAAAGTTTGATTGCAAGCATTTTATAGCGTATTATTTTCAGGCATTCAATAAATTTGATAAATATATCAAAATAAGTCCTGTGGGACTATGAAATAGCTATTATTGGACAAGGAAAATATTTTGTTCATCCCTCCACTGGAACATCAACAACAATGTCAACAACGTATCGCCGTCGGCAATCGTAAGATTCAGAGTCGTAAAGATTCCAGGACGAGCTCAATAGAAAATGAATGAATGAAATGAATGAGTGTGCAGTACTGCCAATACGTATAGCGACTTCCGCTAGATCTAGAGACCTTTACTTCGATCTAGCAGCAATGACTTACACTAGCGGTTTTGTTTTGAAATTTCAGAACAATTTCGAAGTGATATTATATGGATTTTGCCAATTCATATTTCTAGTGGTATTTATCATGTCTTACATCTAACAATATATGCTAGCGGATTTAACTTCAATTGGTAACCCTCCCGCTCGAGTCGGCTCCAAGAAAATCGATAATGGTGGCACTTTAGTAAACAGGTGATAAACAAACCCGCATGCGGATCGGTTTGGTGTATCGGTATTATGGTAAGTTGGCTACCTACTATTGTTTATACGATATAGTAAGTAATGATAAGTAAATATTATATTATATATAAAACAAAAACTAAATTCCTGCAAAGCAAGCGAAACAGAGAGAGAGAGAGAATGCAGAAACTGAACTGAAGAAAGAGTGAAAAAGATATAATAATACAGAAATATTACAAGCAAATAAATGAAATAGAGGGATTAGTTAGAAAATAATAATGAGAAATACATATACGGATGAGGAAGAGAGAAAGGGAGAGAGAAAGAAAGAAAGAGAGAGAGAGAGCGAGAGAGAGAGAGAGAGAGAGAATACAGAAATAAGGAGAAATAAGAGAAAAATAAGACCGATTACCGAAGGAATTAAAATGTAAAACTTGCAAACTAAACAAACCAAAATTGGGACAAGGACAATATAAAGTCAAATTAAATTATCAAAATCGCTATGTGGAAACAACGTTTACTAAAATGAAAATTATTAAATAAAAGAACACAATCCAACACATAGTGTACATCACATGAGCAAGTTCATCTGTTTCCCAAGCAAACTAATCGCACATATAACAACGGACTATCGTCACGTTAAAGGAAGTCAAGTTTGGGAAGTCCGGACGTTCTGGCAAATTTTACTAAACTCTGCATGAATAAAGAAACTACATGTTAAATGTCAAAATTAAATTTAAAATCAAATTTGCAACATGACAAGACATTAACAATAGTAAAAAAATACAAATATTGATAAGATATCTATACTATTACAAAATAATATTAAAATACAGTACAGCACTCACTAACGATAGTGCTATCGGGTAGTACCTGTAAGCATAGCATTCCTCATGTGACCCCTATCAATAACTACCCTACAAATAACCTACATTTATAGCACAAATAAACTAAGGATATCGCAAAAGTAAGCATTGATACTATCGACAATGAATACATATAATATAAAGAGAAATAATTGCAAAATATGAAGTAACAACAGATTTAAACAAAGAGTACTCTTTTAACAAGAACAATAATTTAAAAAATCATCAATATTAATAATAATAATAATAGAAAAAGAAAAAGATAAACAATCATACAGACAAAAAGTAAGCAGAGGTTATACAAGAACTTCAAGTTAAAATGCTTGATTAAAATTATTGATGTCAAATTTTAGAATACAGTCACAATAATTGCCCCTAAAAAGATTAAATTTATGGAACAATTTACTTGCCTCAAAACCTCTGTCCACTAAGGGTCTGGATAGTAACCTAGCTCTAGCCCAAAAGTCATCTACTTTAGTGCAGATTTTACAAAATCATATTAATTGGGATAATAGACAATTATAAGTTATTTTACTATCGATATTACTACTAGGGAAAGGAAAGTTTATTACGTTAAAATTAAAATCATCAACTTTGTGATATACTTTAAGTACAGTATGCACTGTTCATTAACAATCTCTATATTTATATCAAGAAAATTTTCAACTTTATATTGTGTGAGGGGAATAGAATTAGGATAAATAAGTTTAGCAACTTGATTAAAATTTAACAAATTGCAAACAAGAATATCATCAATATATCTACTATTATTACTTAACAGTTTAGCAAGTGCTAATTTTTCTGGAATTTTATTTTTCTTGCTACTGTCAACTAAGTCTTTTATATATTTAAATTCTAAAGCAAGCAAGAATAAGTCTGCAATTAAAGGGCTAGCATTTCCACCCATAGGAATTCCTAATATTTGTTTGAAAATGTACGGCCCGAATCTAACATAAGTATTGAAAAGGAGGAATTTAAGGGCATCTTTAAGTTTAGTTCTATCAAAATATACAGAACTAGTGGGAGTAGTAGACGCGCGAGAGGCCGAAGTCAGGCCAAAGCGAACGCAACCGAACGCGCCCGGGAAATAGACCAAAAAGTACCTCCTCTTCCTCACCTCTTCCCACCCTCCAGACTCATTCATAACATCCATTCATAGACTTATATGGGGAGACAAAGAGTTGCTCTTTCCAAAAATGATCGTTTCGTTCGCATTGGAGCCATAGTAACGGCACTAGGGCGAGTGAAATTGAGCGAATATTTCGGGATTATGCCCGCTGAGCGGTACAGTGTAAAATACCTTACCACCCGCTAAATAAGGGTTAATCTGAATGTTGGGTTAAAGCAAGGGTGTATGTGATGTCCCGATGGTTGTTCAATATATACCAGTACAGTATATGGATGGAGTCATGAAAGAAATACAAGGAAGAGCAGCGGATGTTGGTGTACCGCTGATAAGGGGAGGAAACGAGTGGAAGTTGCCTCAACAGTACAGTACCGGTACTACTGTTGCTGACAACACAGTTCTGATGAGCGATAGTGAATGGGAGTTGCAGGGTCAGGTAAATATGTTTGGAACAGTGTGTGAAAAACGGAATCTGGAGGTAAATGCTAGGAAGAGCAATATTATGGTCATTGAAAGGGGTGCAACCATAGAGTGTGAAGTGAGGTTGAACGGCTACGAAGAATGTCAGCTCATTTAAGTAATTGGGCAGTGTGTTGAGTAAAGATGTGAGTAGGCCTATGCATGAAGAAGTGCGGGAGAAAGTGTAACAGGGGAAGAGCATTGTAGGAACTCTGAAAGCAGTAAGAAGAAATAGGGTGATCAGCATGGAAGTAAAGAAGTCCTTGCATGACAGTGTGGTAATCCCGACATTGACTTATGGGAGGGAAGCATGGACGTTTCTGACTGGGATTGATCATTGATAATCATCGGTTATGCTAGTTGGAAAATTAGTGGGGTAGAATGTAGAGTTCGGGTGTACCGCCAGCCTTGTTTATACCACGCGGAGCGGCGGCGGATGCTGGCCATCATGTTCCCGCCTATTTGACTGCTTTTGGATACAATAATAGGTTGAGGGGTGTCACCCCCCCATGACATATTGTCATCATCATATATATTGCCAGCAGGAGGCAAATAACCGAAAAAAACGCCTTCAAAATAGACGCGAACTAAAGGCTGGTTCACACATAGCCGAGTCGGTGCGCGAGTCCAACAAGAGTGATGAAATTTTGCTATTAAGCAATGACTCGTCGATACTCCTCAACACTCGTATAGACTCGTGCTATGCTCGTGTATACTCGACACACTCGTGGGTACTCGCCCGGGGTCCAAAAATTTCATGCATGCATGACATTTTTGGGTCCCGTGGCGTGTACCCATGAGTGTGGCCTAAATAGATGTAGACTCGTGTACATACGTGTTAACTCGTGTTTGACTCTGAATAACTTCGTTATTCGTGTTAACTCGTGTTGACTCGTATAAACCCGTGTAACACTCTTTGGTGATTCGTCGCTTTTCGTCATCATTTCGACGTTGACGAAGCAACACGTGTCTACACGCAACAACACGTATGTAACACACATGCAACACGTATCAACAAGAGTAGAAAGCACGAATGTGAGTGCCAAAATTTGGTGCCCCCATGATGCCAGAGTTTTAACGATTCAAACACAAGTGAAAACACGAGTAAACAAGAGTAAACACGATCCACTGAGAAAAAAACACGAGTGTAACACGAAAAAGCAAGTGTCATTTGAAATACCGTTATTTCAAAAATGTAGGAAGAATCAACGAGAGTTTACACGGATGTAACACGAGTCAACACGTGTGCAACTGAGATCCAACGAGAGTCAACGCGTTGTCTTTCGTGTTGATCCGTATAAAAATCGTGTTGATCCGTGTAACAATCGCGTTGACTCGTCCATACTCTTTGTTTACGTGCCCTGGAATGTGGCCATTATTTTTCAAATTTTTGACACTCGTGTTGGGTTCGTGTTACACTCGTTTTGACTCTCAGTTACTCGTACAGACTCTTGCATGAACATGTGTTGACTCGTATTGAATCGTGTTACACTCTCCTTGACTCGGGAACAATTGCTACTCGCGGCCGACTCAGCCTCCAGCGACGGCGATAATCGACGAGTGTGACTCGTGTTGGACTCGCGCACCGACTCGGCTATGTGTGAACCAGCCTTTAACCACGGTGATCGACATATGTAAACATTACGGCGGCGGTGTCGGCGTCGGACACTTGCGATAATGTTCCCATCTATTTTGAATGCCATTGGATACAATAATATGTTGAGGGGGGGCTTTGCCCCCATGACGTGTTGTCATCATCATATATATTGCCAGTAAGGGGCAAACAACCAAAAAAATTGCCGCAAAGCCCTCCCCTCAACATATTATTGTATCCAATGGCAGTCAAAATAGACGGGAACATGATAGCAAGCTTCCGTCGCCGCTCTGCGCAGTGTAAACAATGGTGGCGGTACGCCCGAACTCTACATTCTACCCGGCTAGGCCTATATTATAGGCTACAATAAATAAGTAGGCTAGGCTATTTTTTCTATAGGCTATGCCTAGTCTAATATTACAATTTAAGGTAGCATTCAAGTTGACTACAGCAGGACTTACCGTTGACCAGGTATAGGCTATCCTAGTGTTTAATAGGCCTATACCCCTTTGAAAGGACATTAGCCTAGTCTAACATAACAACCTTACCTAACCTATTATAGTACAAAGGAGTACAAAGGAGTACAAAGGAAATCAAGCAACAACAGGTCTAGTGACCCTTCTAGGTTGCTTGTCCTCCAAAACACTGAGGATCAAGTGTCCAAACAGTGGTTTAGAGTGGGTAAGGGAACATTGGAAAGGGAACTACTGCCCTGCCACTAACGTGGCAGGACTAGGAAGTTAGTAGGGGACATATGGGTTAGTAACTGAGGGGAGGATAAAGTTATTCATTTACAACCGCAGCCAGCCGCGGTTTTGTGGCGAGATATTTGCTTGGGCGGAATTAAACTGAAACAACGGTGCTGCAGTCTATAACGTCTCGGGGAAGAATGGAAAGTTGACAACTCGATTGAAGAAGAAATTCTTAGATTCGTGAGAGTTAAAAGATTTACCAATAATTTTGCAACCGTTTCCCCGCGTGTAATTAGATTGGTCGATAGTGAAGTACTTACTACAGTTCATATTGTCGATGCCTTTGATGATTTTGAACACTTGAATTAAGTCACCTCTAAATCTGCGCTGGGTTAAAGGAAATAGATTTAATTCTCTAAGACGCTCTTCGTATGGTTTGTTCTTTAGGCTAGGTATCATTTTGGTAACTCTACGTTGAACTCGTTCTAGCTTGTTTATATCTTTTTGGTAATAAGGCTAATAGTAGGCTATTATGGGTGGGGGCTGCTGCCCCCACACCCCAATTTTTGGTGTATTTGTCTATTTTGTCTGTGAAGTGGGAATTTTGTCAATTTGTCGATAACGAAAATCCTCCATGCGGACTATAGCTTATGGAGAAAAATATGGCGAATCTATTGTTGCCTATTATCTCTAATAAATTGTTTCTCATAATGCTGCAGTAGTGTCGTTTAAAATACCAACCATTTAATTGTGTGCCTTTAAAAATGACCTAAATTAAGCTATAGGCTACTGGAAGATTAGAAGAATCTTTAAGAAAGACTAGGTTAGGGTTATTGTCGTGCCAAAGCTACATTATAGCCTAAATATAAAAGGATGTGAATAAAATGAAATATGCCGAAAAAAATTGAGGTCAAAATCGACGCAAAGTTAACCGCGACGATCGCCCTATGTAATCATGACGACCGTACACCCGGTAACTACATCCATCCCATTAAAAGTTACTGTGGGACACCAAATATGTTGAGGGGGTCTCTGCGGCTCTGCCCCCCCACGTCGGCCCGTCACGTATTACGATGTACGGTAAGTTATCATCATCTGTGCTAATTCATAGGATCCCCAATTAACCTCTGAAGTGTGCATGGGGGTAATTAGACACCTCTCCCTGTGCGCATGTATTTGAGGTGTTTCCGTCACTAAAATATTCATTGTACCATTAATAGCATTATCTATCCATATGCGCCTATTATGGGTTGATTATAAAGGTATTAACCTGAAACAACAATAAACGAGTGAAAACAGCGTTTGGATGGTCAAAACGAGATATAGCCGCGAGTTGTATAATGTATGGTGAGCAAGCTTTCCCGCCAATTTCCCAAGGCCACTGAGACACAGTCGATCGATACTCTCTCTCTCTCTCTTGCATTCGCTTGCTATCAGTGCTCTGCAACTGGATTTCTAATGTTAGCACAAAAATATACCTCAGAATAAGGGAATAACAGGGAAAATAGGTGATAACTGAAGGAGAGGAGGAAAGTGGGGAAGGAGGGGAGGTAGAGGACTGAGATTTTGCATGGATCAGGGGCAAAAAAAAAAAAAACAATTTTGATGTAAAAAGTTGATTTTTTTTTTCTCCGACTCTTAACCCTTATTTATCGCGAGCAACATAAGTCGAAATAAAGCTGGACTATGTGGCGGCGCTCGACATAACTCGAGTGGCAATTTCAGCACGTAATGTGGCTGAGAGAGAGAGACAAGTGGTGGCAGGAGACTAGCGAGCGTATGACTGCTCCAGACCACCGCGGCGAACCTACTGACACAAATCTCAGCTCCCTCCTCCCTCTCTCACTCGCTACATACTCATTATGTACCGAGTACCGAATTACCTGCTTTTTGCACTCAGCGTTGCACGGTTATTGCAAGAAAACTATCCATACAAGATCGTTATGGTGTCATTCGAAAGCTCTGTTTATGCCCTTTCAGGGATAGGTACTTGTTTTACGTTCTGGGTCTTATTTAGGCATGAAAATGATCACGTAAACAGCCCTATTTTGGCTAAAAACACCCCGCTGTGCGGTACACATAAATAAACCGCATAGGCCGCTCGTAAGGTATTAAAGAGTCTCCCCGCAGTTCCCGGGTTAAGGACAAAGTCAATCAACAGACGAAATAAGCTCCCAAATTACAATAACATAGCGGCCCGCCGTTTATGGGCGACTTTTTACACGTCATTTTAAATGTTACTTTCCTGCCCTGGTCTAGGCCTAATAGATTTTTCCAAAGAATCAAACTTAAATTAAAGGAAGTAGCCTAGCCATACAGTGTATAGGAAGGCTATTCCAACATGCATTCCAGAACTTAGGCTAGCCTAGGCCTAGGCTATATGAAAATTTGTGGGTGGTCTGCCAAAAAAGAATCACTAGGCCTATTAGGCTATGGGTAGGCTAGTATGGGGTGCATTTTGCAAATTTTCTGAACTCTTAGGCCTAGGCTAGGCTAAATTAAAACTCACAAAATCTGAGTAAAACCAGCACTAGAATTTGTCTTGTCTTGTCTTGGGGCAACCTCAGGCGAATACTCGCCCACTCCGGCCCTACCGTATTCGCGGAGATCCTATGTCACAATTAAATTAGTTTATAGTTAAGGTTAAAATTCACCACCGTGTCACTTTCATTCTAGGTCATTCGTAGAACCGTAACACTGTAAAGGCAACAACCCAATAGCAGGTCATCAGGTGGTGAACCAGAGACCTACAAACCACGGTACTAGGGCTAGAGCAATGTCTTGAAGCGAGGTGCCCTTATCAACCAACCCCAGACAATTCAGTAGGAGCTGTCGGAAGGAATCCATCTTTGAAGACAGAAAGGGACGCCCATCCACATGCTCAGTGACGGGACGAGGCGAGGCTTAGGAGGCATATGTAGGACGACCAGATGTAGGATGTGGAGGGGAAGAGGTACCGTACGACGATACATGGGATGCGGAGACTGCAGAGGGAAGAGCTTGTCAAAGTCATACGGTTCCTCAGGACCTCAACAATAACCGGGGGACGGCCGGTGCGGGCAATGGTCGATCGCCGTAGTTAATATAAGTTCGCGGTCCCGGAGATCCTATTTCACAATTAAATTAGTTTATATTAAGGTTAAAATTCACCACCGTGTCACTTTCATTCTAGGTCATTCGTAGAACCGTAACACTGTAAAGGCAACAACCCAATAGCAGGTCATCAGGTGGTGAACCAGAGACCTACAAACCACGGTACTAGGGCCAGAGCAATGTCTTGAAGCGAGGTGCCCTTATCAACCAACCCCAGACAATCCAGTAGGAGCTGTCGGAAGGAATCCATCTTTGAAGCCAGAAAGGGACGCCCATCACATGCTCAGTGACCCGACGAGGCGAGGCTTAGGAGGCATATGTAGAACGACCAGATGTAGGATGTGGAGGGGAAGGGGTACCGTACGACGATACATGGGATGCGGAGACAGCGGAGGGAAGAGCTCGTCAAAGTCAAACGGTTCCTCAGGACCTCAACAATAACCGGGGGACGGCCGGTGCGGGCAATGGTCGATCGCCGTAGTTAATATAAGTTCGCGTCTATTTTGACGGCGATTTTTGTTGTAGTTAGGCTAGGCCTAGGCTATTTGCCCCCTGCTGGCAATATATATGATGATGACAATATGTCATGGGGGGCGATTGACCACCTCAACATATTATTGTATCCAACGATCTCTAACCTCTGTATCTCAAAAAGGGCTAGAGCAAATTGGCTGTAAATTTCCACATCTAGGCTATTCCTTGACAGATTTGCTCCCTCCAATTAATATTTATTAGCATAAATTCAGCCTAGTTTAGCCTATAAAACAAAAACTAACATTTGTTTAGCCTAGGCCTACATATAAAAAGAAAAAACCCACTCGTACTGCAATTATAAGCATAAATATGAGTATCTAAGTTACAAAGCAAATGTTTTTGTATAGCCTAAAATAAACCATAAAATTGTCATCTGTCAACTGTTGAGGTCATAAATATAAAAAAATCTAATACATTAGGAAAAAATGCGTTAAGAGTTGTGTTAGCGACCGGGTCTATCGTCCTCTTTATTGACGTAGTCGCACGCTCGCAGTTACATTCGCGTCTAATTTGACTGTGGTTATTTGCCCCTGCTGGTGATATAGATGATGATGACAATAAGTCATAGGGGGATAAAGCCCCTTCAACCCATTATTGTATCTCACGGCCAGGCGTTGGGTAAATTGTTTTGTTAACGGCCGGCGGATTGAGGGTGGCTTTACCAAGTTTACCCCAGCAGTTAAATTAGAAGCGAATGTAGGCCTAACTGCGAGCGTGCGACTAGGCTATATAAACAAAGCTTTTGGTATGCCCACAACTACAACTCCTTACCAAAACTGAAATTAGCCTATTTTTGTTTTGATTTTTCAGTCTAGGCTAAATTATTTAGCTGCAATTAGCCAAGCCTATTTTTGTTTGTTCTTTCAGTCTAGGCTAAATTGTGGTAGGCTAGGTTAAATTCTTTAACATGTGTACTATTGTGTAGGCCTGTGCTTTCCAATAGAAGTAAAAATATGTAGCATAACCTAATGCAATTTTACTAAAACCCAAGCCTACCTGAATATAGCCCTATGCAGAGCTCAAAAGCAAAAAAAAAAAAAAAAAAAATGTTGAGCAGTGAAATAAAATTAAGCTAGGCCTAGGCCTGGTTTCTCATAGGCCTCATAACCTAATGAAGTATACTATAGCCTAACCTAATTTAAGTTATTTCACAAAAAACTAATAGGCCTACCCAGCCCATCCTCATGCATTATTTTCCATTGTAAAATAAGTTTGTGATACACTACGAAAGATTATTCAACATGGAATTTGAATGGAATAGAGAAGCTTAGCCAACGAAAAGCCAATACTCCCCCTCCCTGTGATTGTGACCAGCTTTTGTAAGCAGTGGCAATAACTTAATGAAGGACAGAAAAACTGCAGGATTCTCTGGCATTCTAGCCGAGATGATTAAGGCCTCAGGTGAGAAAGGAGTAGGTGTGTTCAATGAGCTAATTAACTTCATCATCAGAGAGGAAGTAATCTCTGATGAATGGCACAAAAGTATATTATATACTGTATACGAGCAAAGGGGACTCATTGGATAGGGAAAATGATAGGGGCCTGAAAATACTTGATCAAGTCATGAAGGTCTGTGAGAAAGTCTTTGAAGGTATGATATTGACGATATGCAGTTTGGTTTCATGCTAGGACACGGCACAATCCAAGTCATGAAGGTATTTGTGTGATAATGAAGATGTATGAGGACTCACAAACGGCAGTGAGGGTGAAGATGTACCGGTACTGAGTGATGAGTTTTTCAGTTTGCGTCGGAGTCCACCAGAGCTCTGTGTTAATGAAGCCCTTTCCTCTTTTTTTTTTATGGTTCTGGAGGCACTATCTGGTGATTTCAGAGTTTGGGCTCCCCTGGGAACTGCTATAAGGGTCCTGAAAATGCTTGACTAAGTCATGAAGGTCTGTGAGAGAGTCTTAGAAGGTATGATAAGGGAAAGATACTGTATGTACTGTATGTACTTAAAAGATAGGGATCTGATGTTTGTTTGCAGACCGGGAGAAGGCCTTTGATAAGATGGCCAGAGAAGTTGTGCAGTAGGCTAGGAGAAAACTTGGCGTTGAGGAGTGGCTGGTGCATGTGATAATGAAGATGTACGAGGACCCACGAACGGTAGTGAGGGTGAAAGGTGTACAGCTGAGTGAGGGACATATACAGTACTTCTTGTTGAGGATATAGGGTAGTGAAGCTGTGAAGCTTATGTCACCCTATCCGTGCAGTAAGGACCCCAGGGTGGAGAGGTTTCAACAGGGAGGACGGGGACATCGTAGATTTCAGGAGGGCACCCATGCCCCGCAGTCGACGGAGACGCCCCGACACCTCAGGAACTTCTTCATTAGCAGGAGGACATTGGATTGACATATACAGTACAGTACTAGATATTTGGTAAGGGTTAGCTTTATATCCCATGTACTGGTTACTAGGGACATATACTAGGTGTTAGGTGGAGGTTAGTTTGGTATCCAAAGTACTGGGTACTAGGGACATATACTAGGTGTTACGTGAGGGTACTGAGTGATGAGTTTTCAGTTCGCGTTGGAGTCCAACAGGGAATTGTGTTAATTAAGCCCTCTCCTCTTTTTTATGGTTCTGGAGGCACTATCTAGTGATTTCAGAGTTAGGCTCCCCTTGCAACTGCTATAAGAGGCCTGAAAATGCTTGGCCAAGTCATGAAGTTCTGTGAGTGGGAGAGAGTCTTTGAAGGTATGATAACTTCATAGTCAGGCAGCTGCAGGAAGATATCTAAGAGGTGTTTTTCCGGTCCCGTCTCAAGACCACCGTCGCAAGATCTACCCGAAAAACTTTTGTTCTGGTCCCGTCGCAAGCCCACCTTTAGCAAACGAGACACCAATATTCTCTTGCGACGGCAAGAGAGCTCCGGAGCTGGGTTGACGGCAAGCTGAAACATCTCACTCAACTTACTGTTTCTCCATTCTAATTTATGTGGGTATATTTTTTAATCCAAAAATTATGTTATAATTTACTTGCGTATTATTAGGAAGTAGAGTAATAAGAGCCCACAGTAACGTATATCTAATTGTTGATAATAAATTAATGTGGGACAGTACGCTTGGTTAACTTTTGTCCACGAAACAACAACAAACCCCAGCTTTGACTAGGCCTAGGCTATGCTATTTACGGATTGTTTTTTTCATATCAGAATTGCATTTATAATCCTTATGATAATTAAATTGGCGGTGAATGTTATTCCGATGAAATGGAAGTTGTATAGCCTAGCCTATATATTTGTAAGATGTGTGCTGGCTTGGAGCAAGCCTGTGTTGTTTTTTCCCTGTCCTGTGATGATCTTGCAACAGCTCGGTTGAGACTGTGGTCTTGCTACGGGCCCGGAAAATCACGTCTCTACTGAAAGTAAGAAGTTGTGCAGTAGGCTAGGAGAAAATTTGGCGTAGAGGAGTGGCTGGTGCGTGTGATAATGAAGATGTATGAAGACTCACGAACGGTAGTGAGGGTGAAAGGTGTACTGAGTGAGGGACATATGCTAGGTGAAGGTTAGTTTTGTATCCCACGTACTGGGTACTAGGGACATATACTAGGTGTTATGGAAGGGTTAGTATTGTATCCCAAATACTAGGTACTAAGGACATATACTAGGTGTTACGTGAGGGTTAGCTTGGTATCGCACGTATTGGGTACTAGGGACATATACTAGGTGTTACGTGAGGGTTATTTTTGTATCCAACGTACTGGGTCTAGGGGGCGGCAGCCTCCACCCATAATACTAGGATAGGTTAGGTAAGGTTGTTAGGTTAGGCTAATGGGAATGGATGTAGTTTCCGAGTGTACGGTTGTCATGTTTACATTTGTCGATCGCCGTTGTTAACCTGCCCTTCCCGTTTTTTTTTTTTTTTATTCCAACTTCCTTTCATAGGCTCAGAGCCTTAACATTCACCCGTTTTCAATGAACAGTGAAGCCCGTAGGTCTTGTTCCAGTCTCGGGATGAGACATGTTAGGCACAACGAGCCATCTTGCCTTCACATGAGGCACGGTGCTCACTCATGGCCCGAACACAACCGTAGCCACCTCGTTCCCGTGCTTCACTGCTCACCCCCTACACTCGTACTCTCACACTTACACACACACAACGCCACCTGTGAGGCAATAACTCACCAGGCATTGCCCCCCTATAGCATATTTTGAATATGGGAATATTCATACAGTGCTATTTAATCAGGAACAATGAGGTATTTTATTGACGTTTCGGTGGGCTTGTGTAATGCACTGATACTAGTACAGCACAAATTCCATCCCAAATAATCTCCCCCATTGATACATCGGGATTTGAACCCGGGACCTTTGGATTACCATTCAGTGGCAGACCACTCCACACACCTCCCCTACCTCCCCCTACCTCATGTGTTATTGGTTGTCCATCTTGATCTAATTCTTCAGGCCAGCCCTATTAGAGTATTTTGGGGAACTCAGTGGTGTGGTTAAACTATTTTTAATATATATTTGTTTAAATATGTAAGATATGCAATAAATTATGTAAAATATATTGTTTTTACTTTATACCTATACATTATAATTGTCCATTATTAAGGAAATTCCATTGACTATTTACATCGCTAGGCCTAGCTTCCTTATTTCTATTATTTTCCTCCAGTTCACAATGAAACCTATTGCTAATTTCCTTGTTCTTCAGCAGCCGCGGCGGTGTCGGCGTTGGACGCTTGGGATAATGTTCCTGTCTATTTTGAATGCCATTCGATACAATATGTTGAAAGCCCCCCCTCACCCCCCATGACATGTTATCATCATATATATTGCCAGTAGGGGGCAAACAACCAAAAAAATTGCCGCAAAGCCCTTCCCTCAACATATTATTGTATCCAATGGCAGTCAAAATAGACGGGAACATGATCGCAAGCGTCCACCGCCGCCGCCGCTGTCATGTTTACATGGTCGATCGCCGCAGTTTGGTTAGGCCTATTTGCCCCCCTCAACATATTATTGTATCCAACGGCATTCAAAATGGACGGGAACATGATGGCAAGGTTTCGTCGCCGCTCCACCGCCATGTTTACATGTGTCGATCGCCGTGGTTAAGTTCGCGTCTATTTTGACGGCGATTTTTTCGGTTATTTGCCCCCTGCTGGCAATATATAAGATGATGACAATATGTCAACAATGACCTCTAACCACTGTATATCAAATAGGGCTAGAGCAAATTGGCTGCAAATTTCCACATCTAGGCTATTCCTTGACCGACTCTTCCTAATGGTGGACATATTCAGGGTGTCAACGACGCTGTTTTTTTGAGTGATAACGCAATGAACTTTTTGTATAATGATAACAGAAACTCCCCCCCCCCCAAAAAAAAAAGGTAGGCTCGGCTAAATTAACACAATTTTGGTCTCCATATTTCTCTTGTTTGTTTTTTTATTGCAGGAAATACTGTTTTAGACACCTAAATTCTCAAACAAAAATCTGGGGGGCATGCCCCCGGAACCCCTAGAGCTCGCGCCTTCGCCGCGCTATAATGATAACAAAATAGTATTAAATAAGTTGGTCACCAATTATTTTGCAATATGTGAAAACAATATGGATTTTATATGCTCTAAACATAATATGAAAATGTGTTTTAAGCCCCGGCAAAACCTAATAAAAATATATGGTACTAAAATGGAATTCTGTCGAAACATCGTTTTCAATATCTTCCTATAGACGGCCCGATTCGTACACCGCCATTTTCACCTGTCTCCCGAGGTCTGTCCACCAGCTTTTTATTCCACTCCACCTGCCCATCTCTGTCGATAGGTTGGGTTGTTTGGTTAGGTTAATGCTATGTCTCGGAAACAAGATTCGTAGTTGCGGTAGTATTTACGGTATCTGGATACTTCCAGCGAATTCATATTCGAGTGGAGCATTTAAGTTAGGTTTGGTTAGTTAGGTTAAGTTAGTTAGGTTAAGTTAGGTTAGGTTAAGTTAGGTTAGGTTAGGTTAAGTTAGGTTTAGGATTAGGTTAGGTTAGGTTAGTTAAGTTATGTTAGGTTAATTAGGTTAGATTGTGCATCCCCGCTCGATCAGGAATCGCTCGAAGTGACTCGCATTCGATTTTTTTGCCAAAAATTGGCCCGGGTTTTACAAAACTATCCTTTTTGGGGTGTGCAATTTAGGGAAACATGAGGCGAAATTCTAAATTAGGTTACTGTAATTTGTTTACTCTTAAAATTCGCAAAATGTATCCAAGTTTTGCCAAAACTGGCTCGGGTTTTCCAATATTCGGTTTTATGGCTTTGCAATTTCGGGAAACCTGAGCAAAATTTCTGATGAGTTACTGTTTTGTTGTCTACAACTCTCAAATCCGAGCCAGCTTTGGCCAAAACTTGGCTCGGATTTTCGAAATATTGGGTTTTAGGCCTTAGAAATACTTAAACCCCCGAGCCAAGTTTTGCTAAAAACGTTTTATCGCCGTTTTACGCATTTAACCGCGTCATTTTCCCTGTACTTCATAGCCCTCCCACTATCGGGCGGCGTGTCTTAAGATCGTTGTATAATGGGGAACATGGTTTCGCCGAGGGTTGTAATTATTTCCAAACACTATATATTGATGAAAACTAACAGGGAAAAATAAAAAAATCCATGGGAAAATTGGTGACCATCTTATTTAGTTTTTCCCAAAATAATAAACCATAATGATAACACAATTCATATTTTGTGGATTGACACCCTGGAGTCACATATTAGCTTGATCACTCTAGGCCTAGTTGTTTTTAGTTACAGAGGTTATAGCCTAGGTCATGATTTCTTGCCTACTTACAGCGAAATCTACTATTGTAGATTTGTAAAATATTTGCTTAATAGGCCTAGGCTATGCAATTGTCTCGATTTGACTAATTTTACCTAATTAGGCCTAAAGCAGCCTCAGTCTATTCCCAAACCCCAAACAGTATCCCATGTTAAGCCCTAGGCTAGGCCTAGGCCTAATCCCACTCTCAATCAAAATTCGAACTGATAAATTCGTACCTACCGGTAGCGCTGCCTAGGCTAGGCCTATATTTTTCGTGAATAGATATAGAAAATGTTTTAAATGAAAGAGCATCTTATATTATGTTCAAATAATATGTAATAGCATTGTGTATGGTTGTATTACATTTAAATAGTGATAGATGTGTATATTAATGGGATAAATACGCCGAAGTTCGCATACGTTCAGAAAATTGTGTGCAACACTGTTGCCAGATACTAATCAATCCCATTATCATTATATCATAATGGATTTTACTCATTTTGCATAGTTCAAATACCTAGGACATTAATATAATATTTTTCCTATCTTTTTTGTAGTGATATTTGTCTGATTTAGTGGTATATTGGTGTCTGTCTAGGGTTATAATGCATTGTGAAAGTTACCTCTGCATCTCTGACTTGGCTTAAGTACCCCTGCTTTCTTTGAGTACTACACGGCAAGAGAAGCTTTCGGTTCTGTCTCAGAGTGTCAATTACTGTTTGCAAGGTACACAGAACAACTGCTAATTCGACCTCATGTTCAAATAATATGTAATAGCATTATCTATGGTTGTAATTAGACAACACTTCGTGATAGGTTTTTCTATTTATGTGTATAAATAGTATTAAGCTGAATAAACTAAATACCGAAAGTTCACTAGATTGGTGTGTTGATTACATATGAGGGAGGAAGAAAATAGCAGAAGAAAGGGCTAGGCAGGTGTTGCCAGTTATGGATCCGCTAGATTATTACCGCTAGATGTAGAGTCTATTTTACTTCAATTTAGTCATGCCATTTTTTCATATCTAGAGAGATTTACTAGGTATAATTTAAAAATGTCTGACATTCTAGTCATATGACCTTGTAAAATTTGCAAAACAAACAAACCAAAACTATCCTTTAGCAAATTGCAGTCATTATTCTAACATTGTTTTGACTATGTAGCAACATGCTAGCGACTTTTGAGAAAGGATCTAGTCGGTATTTTGTGGAGAGCAGACTGGGTGGTGGTTGCAGTGGTGCCAGTTGTTAAAGTTTCATATTACCGCTAAAATGTAGAGCTATTTACTTCAATCTAGCAGCCATTTTCTTTTATATCTAGAGACATTTACTATGGATAATTTGAAAATTTCAGACATTCCTAGTCATACTACATTGTAAAATTTGCAAAAACAAACAAACCAAAACTCTTTAGAAATTGCAAGCATTATCCTAACCTTGGTTTGGCTATGTAGCAACATGCTAGCGACTTTTGAGAAAGGATCTAGCGGTATTTCGTGGTAACACTTTAGGAGGGTTAAAATACTAGTCACACGGGCAATTGCCAAAACTTTAAAGGTCCATATCATTGTTATTAAACTAAGCATTTGGCAAAGGGAGGAATTGTTAAAAACCTTAGCCAATACTCTGTCATTCACCAAAAATAAATTTGAATTTATCATTATTATTTGGTAGGGTAGGTATGTATAGGTAGGTTGGCTAAATAATTGCTGGCATTCGTAGGGACTCGAACGGTTTTGAGATAGTTAAATAAAAAAACAAAAGATACGACGGAATAATAAAGAGATTATGTTATTAAGCCCTTATTTAGGGCGAGCAACATAAGTCGAGTTAAACTGGACTATGTGGCGCGCTCGAACTCGAGTGGCAATTTAAGTAATTTAAGAGAGAGACAGTGGCAGGAGACTATCGAGCGTATGACTGCTCCAACACCGCGGCGACCTACTGACACATCTCAGCTCCCCCTCCCCTCTCTCACCGCTATACTCAATTATGTACTGAAAGAATTACCCACTCGCGCACGGTTTATTGCAAGAAAACTATCCATCATGGATCTTATGGTGTCATTCAAGCCCTGATGCCCTTTCAGGGATACTGTTTTACGTTCTGGGTTTATTTAGGCATGAAATGATCACGTAAACAGCCCTATTTTGGCTAAACACCCTCTGTGCGGTACACATAATAAAATAGGCTCGTAAGGTGTTAAGCAAAACTGGGGGATGTGTGAAACCTATAGACTGTAGACGGTAAACTTGTGTGTGGTAGCGAATTCGGTTTTAAAGTAATTTAAGAATAGACAGTTTTCAATGCTGCGGCCAAACTATTCCACCCATTTATATTTTTTTGGTATCAAAACGTTCGGAATCGCGAGCCTCACCCAACTACACAAGCAAGGCTTTGATCATCGGCGTAGTTTTCAAGATGTGGAATTTTAAGTGGAATTCGATGTTTTTTCAAGATTGCCGGAAAAAAACCCACATGCAAAAGCAAAACCTTCTCTATAAAATTTGCGGACCATTAGTAGGGGAGTGCGTATGCCAAAGCCCAGTCGTTTCCTGTGAGTGGGAGAGACGGTATTTAGGCGTCAAGTTTTTCGGGAAATCGGCTGCCACGGACCTGTTTGGCCACCATGCCGGATGTTTAATATATCAAAAGTTGCCCAATACAAAAACGCACCTCTTGTGAAAGTTTGATCCCGATCCAAAAAGCGGTTCTGGAGTTATTGCGTCAAAACCGGTGCGTAAGAAGAATTTGGATGAAATTCCAGGTTTAATTATTACAATAGGGGTTCCCCGTAGGGGACGAACGGAACCCCTAATTAAAGTTGCAAGCAACGTTGTGCAGGGTTCGAGCGGGGTTGAACGCAGGGTATTGTGTTGGATACAAGGGCTGTGCCACATATATCAAAATATCATGTATCTTATCGGGCATGGAGAAAGTACAGAAGGAATATAGTGTAGCCATTTTGGCTATGGCCACTTAGACCATTAAGGAGTGTGACCATTTTGGTTAAAGCTATTAATCCTGTACGAGTTGTTGTTGTTGTTGTTGTTCCCTAAGCTGCCTGGCCGAACAGCCCCGAGTCCCTGAGGAAGGCCATGGCCACGATCGGGCTTTCCCACAGAGCTCTCATTGAGTGTAGATTGGGTTGCTGGCGTAAGTGGTTGTGTGAAATGCAGTCTTCTATGATGTGTTTAATGGTATGGGGTGCTGTGTTACATCCCGGGCAGGCGTCGACAACGGAGTCATCCAGTCTCTTCTGATAGCTCAGGAGAGCTGGATGGTGTCCGCATCTCAGCCTGGCCAGGTGGACTCTGTCCTCGCGAAGAAGGGAGGATTCGGAAGGATGGATTTCGGGAGGTCGTGCTTGCAGCTGCGTGTTGTATGTGAGTGAGTGGATGGATCGGCGAGAGATATGAGTATGGATGTGCTTCTGGAAGTTGGTTCGGGGTGGGCAGGAGAAGAAAGGACAGTAATTGTGTGTGATACCGTGTGCTGGGTGTTGTTTTGATATTTCTTGGTGTCTGTGGGTGTGTTGCCATGTAGTTTAGTGGGTGGTCTTGGTTCGTGGAGGCTGCTGCCAGGAATTGAGTGCCTCTCATGTCCAGATGGTCTTTGACTTTGAGGATTTTGGTTTCTTGATGTAGGTGATCTGTGGGTGCAGTAGCTGTGCAGCCTGTAATGATCTTCAGGGCTTTGTTTTGAATAGTCAGTAAGGTCTTATGATGTGTTTCAGCTAGGTTAGAAGCCCAGGCTGGGCTTGCGTATTCCATCACTGATCTTATGTATTGTTTATATACTGTGGTGGTAGTTCTTTGTTGTGTCCAAATTTTGTGTGAGCAAGTGACCTGAGGGCGTTAAGTCTGGGTGTCAGTTTCTTTTCAATGTTTGTGGTGTGCTGTTTGAATGTCATATGAGTATCATATGTTACTCCTAGGATTTTGGGGTGTGTGGATGTGTTAGGGGTGTTTTGTTTATGGTGAGTTGAGGGATGTATTCGTGTTCTCCTGTCCAGCTTGTGAGCAGGGTTGCGGTGGATTTGGCTGGGGCTAGATTAAGTCTGTTTGTAGTGCACCAGCCATGTAGTGTGTTGAGATAGGGTTGAAGGAGATCTGTTGCTCTTTTTGGGTCATGGTGTCCTATCTGCATAGGAGGCTAAGTTTATTTGGGGCGTATTGGGTGTAGTTATATCGTGCATGTACAGATTGAAGAGTGCGGGCGATAGGACGGATCCTTGTGGGACTCGGTTTGGAAAGTTTCTGATTTTAGATGACTGACCGGCAAAAGATACGTGTGCACATCTGCCTGCTAGGAAGTTGGCCAGCCACCTTTTTGTGTTGTGCATGTTTGCGTTGTAGATTTTGTTTGTTAGGTTGTGGCGGGGGATGGCATCGAAGGCTTTACTAATGTCGAGTGTGGCTAATAGTGATCTGTGTGGTGGTCTAGCTGAGTTGATGCCGTCAAAAGCTCTTTGTGTAAGGTCTGTGAGAAGAGTGTTTGTGGAGTGTAGTGGCCTAAAGCCATGTTGTGTTGGAGCTAGGGGTAGATCGGGTGTAATTAGTTGTAATACTAGGCGTTCCATGACTTTGAAGGGGGAGCAAAGGAGTGTGATGGGGCGGTGCGAGGAGGGTAGCGTGGGTCTTTGTTGGGTTTGGGGAATGTGGTGATGAGACCATGCTTCCAAATGTCTGGTATTGTGTTGTGTGAATAACTGTAGTTTGATATGTTAGTGAGTGCTTGTATGCCTTGTGGTCCCAGGTGTCTGAGGTGTATGTTGCTTATGTTGTCTAGGCCACAAGCGGGTGAGTGCTTGAGATTGTTGATGATATGCTTTGTCTGGTGATTGGTGAAGGGTGTATAGTCAGGGTCTGTGGGGAATTGTCTCTTACGTCGGATGACACGTCGGTCGTCTTTGTGAGGTTTTAGGTGGCTGACATGTGAGAAGTGATTGATGAGAGTGTTTGCTTGTTGTTTACATGAAGGAGTAGAGTCTGTTGTTGTGATTGCAGCATGTGATTGTGTTGTGTTGCTGTTGGACAGTGTGATGCTGTTTAGTGTTTTGTAGAGTTTTTTGGGGTTTGTTTTGTGATCAAGTGTTTGTAGGAAGTTATTCCAATTTAGTTTTTGTTGTTCTTGTATTTTGTTGTTAGTTTGGGTGTTGAGTGCTTGGATTTGTTGTGTGATGTCTTGTGTGTGGGGTGCTGGGGAGTGTTTCAGTATGTCGCGTTGTCTGATGAGGTTTTGAATTTCTGGTGTGAAGTTGGGGTTGTGTCTTTTTCTGTTACTTCTTGGAATGTGTTTCTTGTCAGCGTTTTGGATAGTTTTATTGAGTATGTGTACAACATTGTTGATGTTAGTGATGGGTGTACTGCTTAGAGTTGTGAAGTGTTGTTCTGTCTCATTTGTGAATGCTTTCCATTTAGCTCTTTTATAATTTATTGGTGTATGTGTGTTTGTGGCTAGCTGGGGTGAGTCTGGTTTTGGTGGTGATAATGATTGGGAGGTGGTCAGAGCCTAAGGTTCTGACCACCCTCCAGGATGTTGTGGGGGCGAGTTCTGGGGAGCACAAGGTGA
>CM064575.1:30858472-30920972 GCA_032716605.1 Paralithodes platypus
TCCATCCGTGCTGCTTGCAAAAGCTGGCCTGGCTCACAGGCTACAAAATAGCCGGAAAATCGTCTCCGTCATATGAGGGGCCCCGCGGGAATTGGGTTAAGAAGTGTGGTTGTTTTGATTATTTGATAGGGTCACCATAAAGGTAATGGTGTGGCATTTTTTCTGTACAGAAGCTTGGCCTTTTTGGTTGGGGCTTCTTAGGAATGTGACCTTTTTCGTTAGCCATGGAGAAACTGCAGAGGTACAAATTATTATAAGCAACCTCATGTTAAAAATATCTTATATATTTTTGTTTAGCTTTACTTGGCATTCCTCTTCCTCTATGTATCCAGCAATGTAACCCCCTCAAACTCCTTATGACGCGATGGTGTGGTAATTATCCCGGGCCAAAAACTCTAAAAGACGATCGAGTGATAACTCAACCGAGCTTGAAATACGCGGGCGTTTCGTTCATGGTCACCCCTTCGGGGATCAAGGTGTCCGGCAATATATACCGGTAGGCTATAGATAAATTCATTTTTGGGCTATTTCTTCCATTTTATTTATCCTGTTAAAGTGCTTGATTGATTTTTGTGCTAATATAGTTAGTATTTGGTGTAATTTTACATATTTCAGCTAAATCTGAAGAGCACATGCAATTTATTTGTGCATGTTCAGTAAGTATTGCTGGGGAAAGGGTTAACGTATTCATCTTTTGGGGTATTTATTCTATGTTTTTATCCTGTTTCTGTGATTGATTGAGTTTTGTGCTAATGTAGTTGGTATTTGGTATAATTTTACATATTTTAGATAAATCAGAAAAGCACATGCAATATATTTGGGCATTTTCAGTCAGTATTGCTGGGGAAATGGTTAACATACAGTATTCATCATAGGAAGGGAAGAGGATGTGTAGCTCAGATCTTTGCCCTGAAATATGTTGTGGAGAAATATCTTGAGAAGGGACAAAAGTTGTATGCTGCCTTCATGGACTTGGAGAAGGCCTATGACAGAGTTGATAGAGAAGGTACCGGTATGTAGAAAGTACTTGGAATATACAGAGCAGATAGCAAGTTGCTGAAAGCAGTGAAAAGCATGTATGAGGGTGCAAAGGTGTCAGTATGTGTTGAGAATGAACAGAATGAGTTCTTTGATCTGAATTTTGGGTTAAAGAAAGGGTGTGTGATGTCCCCGTGGTTGTTCAATATACTGTACTGTATATGGATGGAGTTCTAAAAGAAATGCAAGGATGAGCAGTGGATGTTGGTGTACCACTAATTAGGGAAGGCAACGAGTGGAATGACAGAGTTGATAGAGAAGGTATGTGGAAAGTACTGAGAATATATGGAGTAGATGGCAAGTTGCTGAAAGCAGTGAAGAGTATGTATGAAAGTGCAAAGGTATCAGTACGTGTGAAGAATGAACAGAGGGAGTTCTTTGATCTGAATGTTTGGTAAAGCAAGGGTGTGTGATGTCCCGATGGTTGTTCTATATATACAGTATATGGATAGTCATAAAAGAAATACAAGGAAGAGCAGTGGATGTTTGTGTACTGCTGTTTGATGACGATATGAATGGGAGTTGCAGGGTCTGGTAAATATGTTTGGAACAGTGTGCGAAAAATGGAATCTGAAGGTAAATGCGGGGAAGAGCAAGGTTATGGTCTTCGAAAGGGGTGAAGCCACAGAGTGTGAGGTGAAGTTGAACGGTCAGGCAATGGAGATTGTCAGCTCATTTAAGTATCTTGGCAGTGTACAGAGTATGGATGAAGAAGTGTGGGAGAGGGTGCAACAGGGGAAGAGGGTTGTAGGAATGCTGAAAGCAGTAACATGAAATAGGGTGGTCAGCATGGAACTGAAGAAGTCCTTGCATGACAGTGTGGTAATCCCGACACTGACTTACGGAAGCGAAGCATGGACGTTGTTGGAGAGATTCAAACCAAGACTGAAAGTGATGGAAATGAGTTACTTGAGAAGTGTGTGCAGAGTTACATGGAGGGATAGACAGACGAATGAGGAAGTACGAGAGAGGTGTGGTGTGAATGTACTGGAAAGTGCAAAAAAGAACACCTTGAGATGGTTCGGCCATGTGGAACATATGGGAAACGAGAGAATGACTAAGAGAGTGTACGAGTGAGGTGGAAGGACAGAGGGAGAAATAAACCGAGAGAGAGGTGGAAGGATGGAGTTAAGAAGTATATGCGTGAAAGCGGTGCTGGATGGGAGGAGGGGCGTCGACTGACTGGTGACAGAGGTGCATAGGGGTGTTTCGTTCGTGGCCAATCCTTCGGGGATCAAGGCGTCCGTCAATAGATAGATAGATAAATTCATCTTTAGGGCTATTTCTTACATTTTCTTTATCCTGTTAGTGTACTTTATTAAAAATGTTGGTAATGTAGTTGGTAATTGGTGTAATTTTACATATTTCAGATAAAGGATGTCAACAGAATAACAAATGATGAGCTGAAGAGACGTTTAGGTATAAAGAGTATTAGCGAGGAGATGCGTACAAGTAAACTGGGATGGTATGGACATGTGGAGAGAATGGATGAACAAAATTGGGTGAAAAGATGTAGGTCTGCGATTGTGGAGGGAGCTGCACCAAGGGGTGGACCGAGTAAGACCTGGGATCGGACTATACGTGCCGATCTCAAATCCAAAAACTTGACAAGTAAAGCATCCCTTAACAGGGTTGCCTGGAACGCCGCCATTAGGAAAAGAGACTGAAACTGCACATCTGTGTGGAGCACTCAGTCTTAAAATGTTATGTACGTATGTATGTATAAATCTGAAGAGCACATGCAATCTATTTAGGCATTTTCAGTCAGTATTGCTGGGTAAAGGGTTAACATATTAATCTTTTGGAGTATTTCTTCCATTTATTTATCCTGTTAGTGAGTTTTATTGATTTCAGTGCTACTGTAGTGGTATTTGGTGTAATTTTACATATGTTAGATAAATCTGAAGAGGACATGCAATATAATTGGGCATTTTCAGTCAGTATTGCTGGGGAAACGGTTAGCATACTGTAGTCATCTTAGGAAGGGAAGAGGATGTGTAGCTCAGATTTTTGCCTGGAAATGTGTTGTGGAGAAATATCTGGAGAAGCGACAAAAGTTGTATGCTGCATTTATGGAGTTGGAGAAGGCCTATGACAGAATTGATAGAGAAGATATGTGGAAAGTACCGGTACTGAGAATATACGGAGTAGATGGCAAGTTGCTGAAAGCAATGAAGAGCATGTATGAGGGTGCAAAGGTGTCAGTATGTGTGGATAATTAACAGAGCGAGTTCTTTAATCTGAATGTTGGGTTAAAGCAAGGGTGTGTGTGATATCCCCATGGTTGTTCAATATATACCGGTACAGTATATGGATGGAGTCATGAAAGAAATACAAGGAAGAGCAGCGAATGTTGGTGTACCGCTGATAAGGGAAGGAAACGAGTGGAAGTTGCCTCAACAGTACAGTACCGGTACTACTGTTGCTGACAACACAGTTCTGATGAGCGATAGTGAATGGGAGTTGCAGGGTCAGGTAAATATGTTTGGAACAGTGTGTGAAAAACGGAATCTAGAGGTAAATGCTAGGAAGAGCAATATTATGGTCTTTGAAAGGGCTGCAACCATAGAGTGTGAAGTGAGGTTGAACGGCTATGAAGAATGTCAGCTCATTTAAGTATTTGGGCAGTGTGTTGAGTAAAGATGTGAGTAGGCCTATGGATGAAGAAGTGTGGGAGAAAGTGTAACAGGGGAAGAGCATTGTAGGAACTCTGAAAGCAGTAAGAAGAAATAGGGTGGTCAGCATGGAAGTAAAGAAGTCCTTGCATGACAGTGTGGTAATTCCGACATTGACTTATGGGAGGGAAGCATGGACGTTTCTGACTGGGATTGATCATTGATAATCATCGGTTATGCTAGTTGGAAAATTAGTTGGGTAGAATGTAGAGTTCGGGTGTACCGCCAGCCTTGTTTACACTACGCAGAGCGGCGGCGGACGCTGGCCATCATGTTCCCGTCTATTTGACTGCTTTTGGATACAATAATAGGTTGAGGGGGGTCACCCCCCCATGACATATTGTCATCATCATATATATTGCCAGCAGGTGGCAAATAACCGAAAAAAACGCCTTCAAAATAGACGCAAACTAAAGGCTGGTTCACACATAGCCGAGTCAGTGCGCGAGTCCAACTCGAGTGATGAAATCTTGCTATTCAGCAATGACTCATCAATACTCCTCAACACTCGTATAGACTCGTGCTACGCTCGTGTATACTCTTTGTTTACTTGACACACTCGTGGGTACTCGCCACGGGGTCCAAAAATTTCATGTATGCATGACAGTTTTGGGCCCCGTGGCGAGTACCCACGAGTGTGGCCTAAATACGTGTAGACTCGTGTACATACGTGTTAACTCGTGTTTGACTCTTCGTTATTCGTGTTAACTCGTGTTGACTCGTGTAAACCCGTGTAACACTCCTTGGTGATTCGTCGCTTTTCGTCATCATTTCGACGTTGACGAAGCAACACGTGTCTACACGCAACAACACGTATGTAACACACATGCAACACGTATCAACAAGAGTAGAAAACACGAATGTGAGTGCCAAAATTTGGTTCCCCCATGATGCCAGAGTTTACACGATTCAAACACGAGTGAAAACACGAGTAAACAAGAGTAAACACGATTCACTGAGAAAAAAACACGAGTGTAACACGAAAAAGCAAGTGTCATTTGAAATACCGTTATTTCAAAAATGTAGGACGAATCAACGAGAGTTTACATGAGTTTACACGGATGTAACACGAGTCAACACGTGTGCAACAGAGATCCAACGAGTCAACGCGTTGTCTTTCGTGTTGATCCGTATAACAATCGTGTTGATCCGTGTAACAATCGCGTTGACTCGTGTTAGACTCTTCCATACTCTTTGTTTACATGCCCTGGAATGTGGCCATTATTTTTCAAATTGGGTTCGTGTTACACTCGTTTTGACTCTCAGCTACTCGTACAGACTATTGCATGAACACGTGTTGACTCGTATTGACTCGAGTTAACTCGTGTTACACTCTCCTTGACTCGGGAGCAATTGCTACTCGCGGCCGACTCAGCCTCCAGCGACGGCGATAATCGACAAGTGTGACTCGTGTTGGACTCGCGCACCAACTCGGCTATGTGTGAACCAGCCTTTAACCACGGTGATCGACATATGTAAACATGAACGGCGGCGGTGTCGGCGTCGGACACTTGCGATGCTGTTCCCGTCTATTTTGAATGCCATTGGATACAATAATATGTTGAGGGGGGGCTGTGCCCCCATGACGTGTTGTCATCATCATATATATTGCCAGTAGGGGGCAAACAACCAAAACAATTGCCGCAAAGCCCTCCCCTCAACATATTATTGTATCCAATGGCAGTCAAAATAGACGGGAACATGATCGCAAGCGTCCACCGCCGCTGCCGCCGTCATGTTTACATGGTCGATCGCCGCAGTTACTGTAAGTTCGCGTTTATTTTGAATTTTTAACGACGATTTTTTTTGGTTAGGCCTATTTGCCCCCTGCTGGCAAATTATATGGTGATGACAATATGTCATGGGGGGGGTGTTTGCCCCCCTCAACATATTATCGTATCCAACGGCATTCAAAATGGACGGGAACATGATGGCAAGCTTCCGTCGCCGCTCTGCGCAGTGTAAACAATGGTGGCGGTACGCCCGAACTCTACATTCTACCCGGCTAGGCCTATATTATAGGCTACAATAAATAAGTAGGCTAGGCTATTTTATCTATAGGCTAGGCCTAGTCTAATATTACAATTTAAGGTAGCATTCAAGTTGACTACAGCAAGACTTACCCTTGACCAGGTACTATGGGACTATGCCTGATCAGTGGAAGCTAGCCAACGTAACACCGATATTCAAAAAAGGCAGCAAATCCCTACCCAATAACTATCGTCCAATTAGCTTAACCTCAATTGTATGTAAAATGCTAGAAACGGTCATAAGAGACAGACTCGTAAATCACTTAGAGGCAAATAACTTACTTAAAGATACTCAACACGGCTTTCGTAAAAAACTTTCCTGTTTAACAAACCTCTTAGACTTCTTCCACGATATCCTCAACCTCTACGATGAGAGTAAAGCTGTAGATATTATATACCTTGATTTTCAAAAGGCCTTTGACAAAGTTCCCCACAAACGTTTACTGCTAAAACTAAAAGCGCATGGAATACAAGACGGTGTGTTGAAATGGATAGAAAATTGGCTCAGCGACAGAAAGCAAAGAGTAGTCATAAACGGTAAGGCATCTAAATGGATCATTGTAAGTAGCGGGGTACCCCAGGGATTGGTACTAGGACCAATTCTCTTTCTAATTTACATCAACGACATAGATGAGGGTCTCACCTGTACAATCTCAAAAATTTGCTGACGATACAAAAATTGCAAATAGCGTACTCTCAAAAGAACAAGTTGACGATATGCAACACAATCTAGATAAATTGTCATGTTGGGCCCAAATTTGGCAAATGAGTTTCAATGCGGATAAATGTAAAGTACTACATATCGGATACCTAAATGAGAAAGCAAACTATTCGATGAATGGCACTCAGCTTAAGAATGTAAACAGAGAAACCGATCTGGGAGTAACAATATCGAGTAACCTAAAACCGAGTCAACAATGTTCAGAAGTTGTTAAGAAGGCAAACAAAATAATTGGCTTTATAGGCAGGTCATTTGAGCATAAATCCAAAGAAGTTATCCTAAACCTTTACAATTCCTTAGTCCGCCCTCTTCTGGAATACTGCGTTCAATCCTGGTGCCCTTATTACCAAAAAGATATAAACAAGCTAGAACGAGTTCAACGTAGAGTTCCCAATGTGATACCTAGCCTAAAGAACAAACCATACGAAGAGCGTCTTAGAGAATTAAATCTATTTCCTTTAACCCAGCGCAGATTAACCCTTAATTAGCGGCGAGCAACATAAGTCGAGTATAATAAATGTGGACTATCTGGCGGCGCTCGACATAGGTCGTGTGGCAATTTCAGCACGTAATGTTGCTGAGAGAGAGAGACAAGTGGTGGCAGGAGAGTAGTGAGCGTATGACTGCTCCAGACCACCGCGGCGAACCTACTGACACGAATCCCACCTCCTCCCTCCCTCTCTCACTCGCTATATACGGAATTGTATGGGGAAAGTGCCGAATTACATGCATTTTGCACTCGCGTTGCACAGTTGTTGCAAGAAAACTAGCCATCATAAAAGGATCGTTATGGTGTCATTGGAAAGCTCTGTTTATGCCCTTTCAGGGATAGATACTTGTTTTACGCTCTGGGTCTTATTTAGGCATGAAAATGATCACGTAAACAGCCCTATTTTGGGTAAAAACACCCCGCTGGGCGGTACATTTAAATAAACCGCCTAGGCCGCTCGTAAGGTGTTAAGAGATGACTTAATTCTAGTGTTCAAAATCATCAAAGGCATCGACAATATGAACTGTAGTAAGTACTTCACTATCGACCAATCTAATTACACGCGGGGAAACGGTTGCAAAATTATTGGTAAATCTTTTAACTCACACGAATCTAAGAATTTCTTCTTCAATCGAGTTGTCAACTTGTGGAATGGGCTTCCCCGAGACGTTATAGACTGCAGCACCGTTGATTCATTTAAACTCCGCTTAGACAAATATCTCGCATCAAACCCGCGACTGACTGCGTTTGTAAATGAATAACTTTATTTTATCCCCCCCTCAGTTACTAACCCATCTGTCCCCTACTAACTTCCTAATCCTGCCACGGACATTAGTTCCAGGGCAGTAGTTCCCTTTCCAATGTTCCCTTACCCACTCTAAACCACTGTTTGGACACTTGATCCTCAGTGTTTTGGAGGACAAGCAGCCTAGAAGGGTCACTAGATATGTTGTTGCTTAATTTCCTTTGTACTCCTTTGTACTCCTTTGTATAGGCTATCCTAGTGTTTACTAGGCCTATACCCCTTAGAAAGGACATTAGCCTAGCCTAACCTAACAACCTTACCTAACCTATTATAGTAGGCTATTATGGGTGGGGGCTGCCGCCCCCACACCCCGATTTTTGGTGTATTTGTCTATTTTGTCTGTGAAGTGGGAATTTTTTCAATTTGTCGATAACGAAAATCCTCCATGCGGACTATAGCCTATGGAGAAAAATATTGTGAATCTATTGTTGCCTATTATCTCTAATAAATTGTTTCTCATAATGCTGCAGTAGTGTCGTTTAAAATACCAACCATTTAATTGTGTGTCTTTAAAAATGACCTAAATTAGGCTATAGGCTACTGGAAGATTAGAAGAATCTTTAAGAAAGACTAGGTTAGGGTTATTGTCATGCCAAAGCTAGATTATAGCCTAAATATAAAAGGAAGTGAATAAAATTAAATATGCCGAAAAAATCGCCGTCAAAATAGACGCGAAGTTAACCGCGGTAAACATGACGACCGTACACCCAGTAACTACATCCATCCCATTAAAAGTTACTGTGGGACACAAAATATGTTGAGGGGGTCTCTGCGGCTCTGCCCCCCCACGTCGGCCCGTCACGTATTATGATGTACAGTAAGTCATCATCATCTGTGCTAATTCATAGCATCCCCAATTAAGGACAAAGTCAATCAACAGACGAAATAAGCTCCCAAATTACAATAACATAGCGGCCCGCCGTTCATGGGCGACTTTTTACACGTCATTTTAAATGTTACTTTCCTGCCCTGGTCTAGGCCTAATAGATTTTTCCAAAGAATCAAATTTAAATTAAAAGGAAGTAGCCTAGCCTACAGTTTATAGGAAGGCTATTCCAACATGCATTCCAGAACTTAGGCTAGCCTAGGCCTAGGCTATATGAAAATTTGTGGGTGGTCTGCCAAAAAAGAATCACTAGGCCTATTAGGCTATGGGTAGGCTAGTATGGGGTGCATTTTGCAAATCTTCTGAACTCTTAGGCCTAGGCTAGGCTAAATTAAAACTCACAAAATCTGAGTAAAACCAGCACTAGAATTTTGTTTTTTCTTGTCTTGGGGGTTAAGGGCAACCTCAGGCGAATACTCGCCCGCTCCGGCCCTACCGTAGTCGCGGAGATCCTATGTCACAATTAAATTAGTTTATAGTTAAGGTTAAAATTCACCACCGTGTCACTTTCACTCTAGGTCATTCGTAGAACCGTAACACTGTAAAGGCAACAACCCAATAGCAGGTCATCAGGTGGTGAACCAGAGACCTACAAACCGCGGTACTAGGGCCAGAGCAATGTCTTGAAGCGAGGTGCCCTTATCAACCAACCCCAGACAATCCAGTAGGAGCTGTTGAAAGGAATCCATCTTTGAAGCCAGAAAGGGACGCCCATCCACATGCTCAGTGACGGGACGAGGCGAGGCTTAGGAGGCATATGTAGGACGACCAGATGTAGGATGTGGAGGGGAAGAGGTACCGTACGACGATACATGGGATGCGGAGACTGCGGAGGGAAGAGCTCGTCAAAGTCAAACGGTTCCTCAGGACCTCAACAATAACCGGGGGACGGCCGGTGCGGGCAATGGCCGATCGCCGTAGTTAATATAAGTTTGTGTCTATTTTGACGGCGATTTTTGTTTTAGTTAGGCTAGGCCTAGGCTATTTGCCCCCTGCTGGCAATATATATGATGATGACAATATGTCATGGGGGGTGATTGACCCCCTCAACATATTATTGTATCCAACGATCTCTAACCTCTGTATCTCAAAAAGGTCTAGAGCAAATTGGCTGTAAATTTCCACATCTAGGCTATTCCTTGACAGATTTGCTCCCTCCAATTAATATTTATTAGCATAAATTCAGCCTAGTTTAGCCTATAAAACAAAAACTAACATTTGTTTAGCCTAGGCCTATATATAAAATGAAAAACCCCACTCGTACTGCAATTATAAGCATAAATATGAGTATCTAAGTTACAAAGCAAATGTTTTGTATAAAAGAAACTATAAAATTGTCATCTTTCAACTGTTGAGGTCATATATATAAAAAAAATCTGATACATTAGGAAAAAATGTGTTAAGAGTTGTGTTAGCGGGTCAATCGTCCCCTTTATTTACGTAGTCGCACGCTCGCAGTTACATTTGCGTCTAATTTGACCGTGGTTATTTGCCCCTGCTGGTGATATATATGATGACAATAAGTCATAGGGGGATAAAGCCCCCTCAACCCATTATTGTATCCCACGGCCAGGCGTTGGGTAAATTGTTTTGTTACCGGCCGGCGGATTGAGGGTGGCTTTACCCCAGGGTGTCAAACGAGAGCCGAGTCCAATATTTTTTGTCTTTATTATTGTATAGGCCTATGTAAAGATAAAATTATGGTTTATAGTTTAAATTATGTCTTTGGAAGTGATAAAGCGGCCAAAACAATGCTATTCCAAGTTAATTTTCTTGTATTCCTTCTCATATTCATTCGAGTCTCCACACAAAATTGCTTCGGTTTGACACCCTGCTTTACCCCAGCAGTTAAATTAGAAGCGAATGTAGGCCTAACTGCGAGCGTGCAACTAGGCTATATAAACAAAGCTTTTGGTATGACCACAACTACAACTCTTACCAAAACTGCAATTAGCCTATTTTTGTTTGTTCTTTCAGTCTAGGCTAAATTGTGGTAGGCTAGGCTAAATTCTTTAACATGTGTACTATTGTGTAGGCCTGTGCTTTCCAATAGAAGTAAACATAATTATGTAGCCTAGCCTAATGCAATTTTACTAAAACTCAAGCCTACCTGAATATATGCAGAGCTCAACAGCAAAAACAAAAACAAAATATGTTGAGCAGTGAAATAAAATTAAGCTAGGCCTAGGCCTGTTTTCTCATAGGCCTAATAACCTAATGAAGTATACTATAGCCTAACCTAATTTAAGTTATTTCACAAAATACTAATAGGCCTACCCCGCCCTCCTCATGCATTATTTTCCATTGTAAAATAAGTTTGTGCTTAACCCGCTGGATCCCAGCGTCGCACGTGTTGCGTCAGCAATGTTTGATCACCAGAACCCAGCGACGCAACGTTTGCGTCAGTGTCACTCCGGTCCCAATTACTCCGGTCCTATGGCACCTAGAGGGCTCAGATTTGTATGGGAACTGTGTAAGTATCCCACGCAGCCATGCCGATGGTTGAACACTCTCAAAGTCCAACCGTGTGCACGTGAGCGTGCAAAAACATGTTTTTTGGGGGAAATTGCCTTCAATTTTTTACTCTTGTAAAATCCGTTCTCGGGGGCTCTGTAGGAGCATTTTTTGAGCTTTTTGATTGTTTTTTTGTGGTTTTTCCTTCATTCCTAACCCATTCGCTATTGTTTCTGGAAAAAAAAAATCAAAACCTGCTGGGCCCTGGTGGTACATTTATTAATAACTAGCTGGGGCTCAGCGGGTTAACTGCAGTAATGAAAGGCAGCCTATAAATAGGCTATTGTTGGCTAAATGTTGGCTGTGCAATTGTCTCGATTTGACTATTTTTACCTAATTAGGCCTAAAGCAGCCTGAGCCTATTCCCAACCCCCAAACAGTATCCCATGTTAAGCCCTAGGCTAGGCCTAGGCCTAATCCCACTCTCAATCAAAATTCGAACTGCTAAATTCGTACCTACCGGTAGCGCTGCCTAGGCTAGGCCTATATTTTTCGTGAATAGATATAGAAAATGGTTTAAAGGAAAGACCATCCTATATTATGTTCAAATAATATGTAATAGCACTGTGTATGGTTGTATTAAATTTAAATAATGATAGATGTGTATATTAATGGGATAAATACTCTGAAGTTCGCATACGTTCAGAAAATTATAGTGCAACACTGTTGCCAGATACTAATCAATGCCATTATCATTATATCATAATGCATTTTACTCATTTGCATAATTTCAAATACCTAGGACATTAATATAATGATAATATTCAAGGACACTAGTGCGACGTTAGAAACAATTTATTAGGGAAAATAGGCACCAATAGATTCGCCATATTTTTCTCCATATAGTCTGCATGGAGGATTTTCGTTATCAACAAATTGAAAAATACCCACTTCACAGACAAATACACCAAAAATCTAAGTCAAAGCGGGGGTGTGGGGGCGGCAGCCCCCACCTATTATACTAGGATAGGTTTGGTAAGGTTGTTAGGTTAGGCTAATGTCCTTTCAAAGGGGTAGGCTATAGGCTAGGCTAGTAAACACTAGGATAGCCTATACCCGGTCAGAGGTAGGAAGAAGAAGAAGAAGAGTCCTCCAGTAGTCTCCTTGAATGCTACCAATATAATATTTTCCTATCTTTTTTATAGTGATATTTGTATGATTTAGTGGTATATTGGTGTCTGTCTAGGGTTATAATGCATTGTGAAAGTTACCTCTGAATCTCTGACTTGGTAACAGTTCGGTATGGGCCGGCTTAAGTAACCCTGCTTTCTTTGAGTACTACACGGCAAGAGAAGCTTTCGGTTCTGTCATTACTGTTCAAGGTAAACAGCAACTGCTAAATTCGACATCATGTTCAAATAATATGTAATAGCACTGTCTATGGTTGTATTAGACAAAAATCGTGATAGGTTTCTATTTTATGTAAATAAATAGTATTAAGCTGAATAAACTAAATACCGAAAGTTCACTAGAGTGGTTGTTGATACATTTGCTAGATATGAGGGAGGAGGGAGGTAGGAAGGAAGGGCAGGGTAAGTCACACAGGCAATTTCCAAAACTTTAAAGGTCCATATCATTGTTATAAAACAAAGCATTTGGCAAAGGGAGGAATTGTTAAAAAACTTGGCCAATACTCTGTCATTCACCAAAAATAAATTTGAATTATCATTATTATTTGGTAGCGTAGGTATGTATAGGTAGGTTGGCTAAATAATTGCTGGAATTCGTAGGGACTCGAACTGTTTTGAGAGAGTTAATTAAAAAAAAAAATAATAGATCTGAATAATAAAGAGATTATGTTATTAAGCAAAACTGGGGGATGCGTGGAAGCCTATCGACTGTAGACGGTAAACTTTGTGTGGGTAGCGAATGCGGTTTTAAAGTAATTTAAGAATAGACAGTTTTCAATGCTGCGGCCAAACTATTCCACCCATTTATAGGCAGGTGGTGGTGGTTGTAGGCAGTGTTGCCAGTTGTACTGCTACATATTACCGCTAGATGTAGAGCTATATTTACTTCAGTTTAGCAGCCATTTTTTCATATCTAGAGACATTTACTCGGGATAATTTGAAAATTTCAGACATTCTAGTTATATTACATTGTAAAATTTGCAAAACAAACAAATCAAATCTCTTTAGGAATTGCAGCATTATTCTACCATTGTTTGACTATGTAGCAACATGCTAGCGACTTTTGAGAAAGGATCTAACGGTATTTTGGGGTAACACTTAGGCAGTGTTGCCAGTTGTATCGCTACATATTACCGCTAGATATAGAGCTATTTACTTCAATTTAGAAGCCATTTTTTCATGTCTAGAGAGATTTACTAGGGATAATTTAAAAATTTCAGACATTCTAGTCATATTACATTGTAAAATTTGCAAAACAAACAAACCAAAACTCTTTAGAAATTGCAGCATTATTCTAACATTGTTTGACTATGTAGCAACATGCTAGCGACTTTTGAGAAAGGATCAAGCGGTATTTTGTGGAGACATACTGGGAGGGTGTGAGGGAGGTGGTGGTTGCAGTGTTGCCAGTTGTAAAGCTACATATTACCGCTAAATGTAGAGCTATTTACTTCAATCTAGCAGCCATTTCTTTTATATCTAGAGACATTTACTAGGGATAATTTGAAAATCTCAGACATTCTAGTCATACTACATTGTAAAATTTGCAAAACAAACAAACCAAAACTCTTTAGAAATTGCAGCATTATCCTAACATTGTTTGGCTATGTAGCAACATGCTAGCGACTTTTGAGAAAGGATCTAGCGGTGTTTCGTGGTATCACTTTAGGAGGGTTAAAATACGAGTCACACGGGCAATTACCAAAACTTTAAAGGTCCATATCATTGTTATTAAACTAAGCATTTGGCAAAGGGAGGAATTGTTAAAAACCTTAGCCAATACTCTGTCATTCACCAAAAATAAATTTGAATTTATCATTATTATTTGGTAGGGTAGGTATGTATAGGTAGGTTGGCTAAATAATTGCTGGAATTCGTAGGGACTCAAACTGTTTTGAGAGAGTTAAATAAAATTAAAATATAGATCTGAATAATAAAGAGATTATGTTATTAAGCAAAACTGGGGGATGCGTGGAAGCCTATAGACTGTAGACGGTAAACTTTGTGTGGGTAGCGAATGCGGTTTTAAAGTAATTTAAGAATAGACAGTTTTCAATGCTGCGGCCAAACTATTCCACCCATTTATATTTTTTGGTATCAAAACGTTTGGAATCGCGAGCCTCACCCAACTACGCAAGCATGGCTTTGATCATCGGCGTAGTTTTCAAGATGTGGAATTTTAAGTGGAATTAGAGTTTTTTTCAAGATTTGAAAAAAACCCACGTGCAAAAGCAAAACCTTCTCTATAAAATTTGCGGAGCATTAGTAGGGGAGTGCGTATGCCAAAGCCCAGTCGTTTCCTGTGAGTGGGAGAGACGGTATTTAGGCGTCAAGTTTTTCGGGAAATCGGCTGCCACGGACCTGTTTGGCTGCCATGCCGGATGTTTAGCATATCAAAAGTTGCCCAATACAAAAACGCACCTCTTGTGAAATTTTGGACCCGATCCAAAAAGCGGTTCTGGAGTTATTGCGTCGAAACCGGCGTGTAAGAAGAATTTGGATGAAAACCCAGGTTTAATGATTACAATAGGGGTTCCCCGTAGGGGACGAACCCCTAATGATAATCATAATAATAATAATAATATTAATACTAATAATGATAATAATAATAATGATAATAATAAAAATAATAAAAATACTAGAAATATAATAAAATAAATCAACTCATGAACCAAGCTCCAGCGAGGTAGAGCGGTATAAGGGAGGGACTGTTAAAAGGTCAAGCCAGGTCACACGAGTAGGAGGTCAAACACATCATACTTAAGGGGAGGTATGTCGCCAGAAACAAAATCGATGTCTAGATGGCACGAAAGGTCTTAAAATATACAAAAAAATGGAGCGAACAGTCTTACAATAGCCAAACTAATAGGGTTAACGTCTTAAAGTCTCAAAACACAAATGGGGCTGAACATGAGGGAGATGGGAGTCCTGATAAATCACCCCCTTAACCTCGGCATTAGAGTGGAAAAGTCTGGAAAGTGTTGTCTTGCAGTGGAGCAACTATACTCTGTTTCTTTTCAGCTGGCGATAAATTGAATCCCTTAGACGCTAATTTATCGATACTTAATGGACAAATATGAAACTACTAGGTCTCTGCATCATATCAAGACCAAGTTTATATAATTATCACCATATTTCACTACAAAATCTTTAAAACAACTGAGAAATTTAGATGGGAACTTTGCAATTTACCGTCAGTTGAAAAGAAACAGAGTTTAGGACTGGAGCAAATGGGCTGTACATTTCGACACCTATTCCCTGGCTGACCCTTCCCAACTGGTAGAAATATTAGCTGGATTACTCTAGTTGTTTGCGAGTTATATAGGTTAATGTTCAAGAGTTGTTGGCCTACTTATTTGGAACAGGGTATAGGACACCTCACCACACACCCTCCTCCTCCTCCCCCCATTCCATACAGATTAAGGGGAGATGGGTCGTTTTTCTAGATCCCCTTCTCCCTCATGTTTAGCTCCATTAGTTTTCAGATGTTAAGATGTTTGCCCCATTAGTTTGTCGATTTTAAAACCTTTCGCCTCATTTCTTTGTCAATATTAAGACTTTTCGTGCTACTTAGGTGTCGATTTTTTCATGGCGAGCGATAGCGAGCCTGTCATTTTAGAAGGAATCGGCCTTTGGCCTAGACATTTTTCTACCGAAAAATTTACAATTTATCATGAAAAGGGGTCTAAGGGGTATTTTTATTAAGCTCGATGGAGGTCTAGCGAGGAAATTACAAACAAAAATATAAAACATATTCATATACATATACATATACATATACATATACATATACAGTATAGACTAAAAAACAGCACTACCCCGTTAAGCCAAGACTGTGGAATATTTTGCTTTCCAGCTAAAGGTATATCAAATCCCTTGGCAGCTGATTGCTCACTTCTGAAGGGGGGGTGAACCGCTTTTATTCTCTTCCTTTCTCTCTCTATCTGGCTTATATCCATTCGGCCCCATTCAGCCTACTATTTTAAGACGTATATCCCCATTCAGCTGTCGATTTCTTCCTGGCGAGCGATAGCGAGCCAGCATTGTATGGAGAAATCCGGCTTCGCCGGAGTCCTTTTTCCATCGAAAGTTTGTACAAATTTAGCCTACTGTCAAAAATAGTTTAAAAAATAGGCTGGCTCGCTACCGCTCGCCAGGATAAAATCGACACCTGGATGGGGATAAATGTGTTAAAACAGTATGCTGAATGGGGCCGAATGGATATAACCCAGAGAGAGAGGGAGAGAAAGCGAAAAATAAAAACGAGGTAGGCCCCCTTAATGGAAGCATAGCGTACTGCAATCTCTCTGTCGTGTCAATGCCGAGTCTTCATAATTAACATCCTTTGTTCGCTACACAGTTTTCGCAATAGCCGAGGAATTAGAACGTTGAACATGGCAAATTATCCTCAGCTGAAAACAAAAACAAAACAAGAAAACAAAAAACACTGAATATAGGACACCTATCCAACCCCTCCCTCTTTCCTCTACTACCTCCCTCCCCACATCCCCACTCCTACCCCCTCTCCCCCTTCCTTCCCCTCTATTCCTCTCTCACTCCGCCCCTTCTCTCCCTCACTCCCTCCTCCCCTTCCCTCTCCCTATTCACCCCATCAAACTGCCCTTGCCACTCTACTCTCCCACCACCCCTTCCCTCTCCCTATTCACCCCATCCCACTGCCCCTTCCCTCCTTCTCTCCCTCAGCCCCATCGACTCCCTCTAACTGCCCCTGCAATCCTTCTATCCCCCTTTCTCTCCTCCCCTTCCTTCCTCCTCCCTATCCCCCTTCACCCATTCCTTTCCCTTCCCCCCCTCCTCTTATCTCCCTGCCTCCGCCCCTTCCTTCCCCTTCCTCCCTCCCCTTCCCTGCCCCCCCCCCTTTCACTCCCCCCTCCACGTGTAACATGATTGAACTAGCTGATCCAGGCGGCTCCAAAACTGAATTCACTCGCAGGGAAGGAAAAGAGAGAGAGAGTGTGTGTGTGCAACGATGGAAAAGTGGACAGCGACATATTCCTGTATTTCTCATTTTACCGTTTGAAGAATATGGGACATTATGTATGAACCGTATGTTGCTGAAATTTAATAGTTAAAACTCGAAATGAAGCACCTATGGCTATGCAGTCTCTCTCTCTCTCTCTCTGTTTTATGTATACCGGTAATATTTACAAACGAATTTACGCTTACCTAGTCAGCAATCTTAAATCAAGTCCTCCCATTCCACCCTCACCCCTCCTCTCACTCTCTCTCTCTCTCTCACAAACACACACACACACAGACACACACAATCATACACACACACCCTCTCTCTGTTTCACCCCCCCCCCTCTCTCTCTCTCTCTCTTTACCTATCTATATATCTATCTATCTATCTGTCTATCTATCTCTCTGTCTGTCTATCTATCTATCAATCTATCTGTCTATCTAACTATCACCTATGTAGTTCTCTCTCTCTCTCTCTCTCTCTCTCTCTCTCTCTCTCTCTGTATCTGTGGTAACATTATTCAGACCACACATATGAGTCTGTCAGCGCGGAGATCATCATTCATAGCGGTGGTTGGTGGTGTTGAAAGGTCTTCACCACCACCACCACCATCACCACTATTATTAACAGTATTATCACAACCAGTATCACAAGTATTACCAGTATTGTCAGTATATCACCACCACCACCACCATCATCACCACAAGTATTACCAGTATTGTCAGTATATCACCACCACCACCACCATCACCACTAGTATTAACAGTATTATCACAACCAGTACCAGTATTATCAGTATTACCAGTATATCACCACCACCACCACCACCATCATCACCACAAGTATTACCAGTATTGTCAGTATATCACCACCACCACCACCATCACCACTAGTATTAACAGTATTATCACAACCAGTACCAGTATTATCAGTATTACCAGTATATCACCACCACCACCACCACCATCATCACCACAAGTATTACCAGTATTGTCAGTATATCACCACCACCACCACCATCACCACTAGTATTAACAGTATTATCACAACCAGTACCAGTATTATCAGTATTACCAGTATATCACCACCACCACCACCACCATCATCACCACAAGTATTACCAGTATTGTCAGTATATCACCACCACCACCACCACCACCATCATCACCACAAGTATTACCAGTATTGTCAGTATATCACCACCACCACCACCACCACCATCATCACCACTAGTATTACCAGTATTACCAGTATATCACCACCACCACCACCACCATCATCACCACAAGTATTACCAGTATTGTCAGTATATCACCACCACCACCACCACCATCATCACCACAAGTATTACCAGTATTGTCAGTATATCACCACCACCACCACCATCATCACCACTAGTATTACCAGTATTATCACAACCAGTACCAGTAATATCAGTATTGCCAGTATATCACCACCACCACCACCACCATCATCACCACAAGTATTACCAGTATTGTCAGTATATCACCACCACCACCATCACCACCACTAGTATTACCAGTATTGTCAGTATATCACCACCACCACCATCACCACCACTAGTATTACCAGTATTATCACAACCAGTACCAGTATTATCAGTATTGCCAGTATATCACCACCACCATCACCAGTATTATCAACATCAACACCAATATTGCTAGTATTATCACCTACACCACCACCACCACTAATATCTCTAGTAGTATTAGTATCACCACCACCACTACCACCACCACCATCACTACCACTACCACCACTACCACCACCACTACTACCACCACCACCACCACCACCACCACTGTACCTTGTTTCAAGTAGGTAGGCCAGAAAGCTTGATTCTTAACCTCTGTATCTCAAAAAGAGTATTTGCTAGAGCAAAGGAGCTGTAAATTTCCAGACCTTTTACCTGGATGACCCTTTCCAAATATTACAAATATTAGCTCTTCTACTCTAGTCGTTTGTGAGTTATATAGGTTAATGATCAAGAGTGATGGCCTACCTATTTGGAATAAGGTATAGTAACTCTAGTATTATCAGTATCACCACCATCACCACCACCACCAGCATCACCACCAACACCAGTATCATACACGCATGTACAAACACACACACATGACAATTAACTCTAACTCACTCTCACACACACACACTCTCTCACTCGCACACACACACACACATGCACACTTTCGATCATTATATTCATTGGGTTCGATAAGTCAATGCATACATTACACCGGTACTTCTCACACACCACACCAGTCTATCAATATATATATATATATATATATATATATATATATACATTATATATATGAAGGGACTGTATAGGGGAAACACAGTTAACTACCATATACTACCATTCTGCTATAGTCTTGTATCTTGTTAAACCGGTATCAAACTAGAACTACCATCGTTAATTTTAGATGATAAATATTTTTCAGGCAACATTTCTGGGATCTCAGAGGGCTTTTAAACATTCATGATTTTGATCTCGACGCTCCACAACTAGCCTAACGTGGTGCAATCGGCAGCATATTCAAGATCTCACGGCATGGGTTGCCATTCCAGCGTCCACATGAAGTCGGCGTGCATTGAAAAAGTTTTGGTCGTAATAAAATTTTGGAGATGTTGTCGTGGCGCTGGACATTGTTGTTTGCCGTCAAGGAGGCATCGTAGCACCGTCGTCGTACAGTGTGGTGCATCACGACAATGCCTACAACCACCGACGGTACCACGACGGTTGTGATAATTCGTGTGAGGGTCAGGACGGCACCCCTCTTCGTGCTGCTGTTGTCCGTCGTCCCGAATTGTGTACCGATTTTGACCATTAAATGTTTTTTTTTTTACCCATCGTGGCCTATTATCCTTCAGCGTGACGTTGTTGTAGGTCTGTCATCAATCATTGTGGTACCGTCGTTACACCATCGTGCTGCGCTCAAATTATGGCCTTTCCGGCCTCGAGGTACGCCAATTTTCAGATTTGTGTTTGTTTAGGCATTTGTCATGAACGTGTGAAATGCACTGCCATCGGAAACTAGACCGAAAATAAACTTATTTAGGCAACAGAATTAGGCGTCAATCCAGAGTTACCGATAACAGTTGTGGGTAAATGCGGTGGTGTGCTACCTGCCTTAGTTACCTGGGGGCTGTGGTCTCTTTTGGCAGAGTAGGAGGAGACTTGTTAGCGTTAAAGAAGATGGGTCGTTTATTTGGTCCCTTTTCCTCATTCAGCCAATTAGTTTGGAGATTTTTAGACCTATCTCCGCATTTGTTGTCATTATTAAGACTTTTTGTGTCATTTAGGTGTAAACATTTTCCCAGTGAGCGATAGCGAGCCTGTAATTTAAGAGGAACCGGCCTTCAGCCGGGACACTTTTCTATCGAAAAATGTACAAATTTATCTTGAAGGAGGATCTTGGGTGGGTCTTTTTTAAAACTTGATGGAGGTCTAAAGAAGTAACTAAAAGAAACAAAAAAATAATATATTAATAAATAGATCCCCCAAAAAACACTGTCCACTTAATTAAGGGGAGGCTGAACCTTACACCCCCAATTCAGTCAAAATTTCAATTTTGTTTTTCTTCTTCTAAAATGCTTCTTTCAACATAGGAGAATAGCATAGGAGGGCAAAAAAAACATATCGCATCCATAAACCCCCCGAACGGGGGTTCACCCGCCCCCGACTACCAACCAAAATGTACCCCCTCAGCCTAATTTTGTGTTTGTTTGTGCTGTATGTCTAAAAGGCTTCTGTAAACAATAGAAATTATCATATGAGGGCATAAACACCCATATGACATCCCTAGCACCCCCCCCCCCCCCTCCCTTGGCCCCCAATATCATGGATTTATATACAAAACTTTGGTAAATATTGTGTAGAGCCTATGATCCAAGATTGTTTACATTAGGCTAGTATCCCATACAACTTAGTTTTCTCTAACAGCTTAGTAATAGAAAACATCTCAGGAAGGAGAAGCTTAACTATTTTCCCCAAAATTATGGCACTCTAGGAATGTTTTAAAACGTTTTGCGATATACAGAGATCATATATTGGCAACTCCCAAGTGCCACTACATTTTTGTATATTGCTCTGCTTCGTTCCCCTTCTACACACTATATATAGGACTATAATTATAGCAACGGTAGAGCGTTAAGATAATGGCCGCATCTCCGATATTTCCCAAGATTCGAAATTTTTCATGTCAAATTTTGCGCTACCAAAAAAAATATATATATATTATATATTTTTGTCAGCACCTTCTATTATTCAATATGGGAAAGCAAAAACCCTCAGTTGTATGGGATGCTTGTAGGATACACCAGACAAAAATTGAGGGAAATTTGAACAATTTTCAATGACTCATTAGATTTTTCATATAGTGCAATGAAATTCGCGCTCGCACGCGCACGCATGCACATAGAGAGCTGATTTTTTTCAGTGAGTCTTAGTATTTCCATTGGTATTAAGATGGTATAATGCCAGAAACAAAATCTCTTATCCAGGGTGAATTGGGGGTGTAAGGCTCAGCCTCCCTAATGACACAAAAGGCTTTCCTTTCTACTTTGTCTAGGAGTGCTGTGTGAGAGGATTCTCCCCACAAATGTGAACAATACTCAATACAGGGACGCACTGTGCCCCTGTACAGAGTAAGATGCTGCGCAGGGGTAAACAACCCCTTGAGGGGGTTGAGCACACCCACCTTCTGTGAGGCTGCCTTAGCGAGACTGGTAATATAGTCTTTCCAAGTGAGAGCAGAAGAAAAAAAAAAGACACCGAGAACATTGAAAGAAGATGAAGGGTTGATTTTCGTATTGTTAAAGAATAAGGGATAGTCCTCTGGAGGTTCCTGACGGGTAGTAAGATGGATAAATTGAGTTTTGGAAGCATTAAATGCAACAAGGTTTTCTCTACCCCAATTGGAAATAGTAGCTAGATCAGAAGATAAGTATTTTATGGCTTCATTACGTTTGCTTTTGAGGGACTGCTGGCTGGGGCGTTCTGGAAAACTTATTGAGTGGTTTAAGGTAGAGTCGTTTCCATATGAATGGATGGGACTGGATGTACAGTTGAGAAGATCATTTATGAAAATTAGAAAGAGAATAGGAGATAGGACAGAACCCCGAGGAACACCGGAGTTGATAGGATTAGAAAATGAGCGTTGGCCGTCCACAGCAGCAGCTGTGGAACGGCCGGAAAGGAAATTAGAGATAAAGGCACAGATGGAGGAACAGAAACAGAAGGAGGGCAATTTGGAAATTAAAGATTTGTGCCAGACTCTATCGAAAGCCTTGGATATGTCTAGTGCAACAGAAAAAGTCTCACCGAAGTTCCGAAAGTTGGATAACCAAGAGTTAGTAAGATATGAAAGAAGATCACCAGTAGAGCGACCCCTAAGGAAGCCATACTGGCGATCTGAGAGCAGATAATGAGAAGAGAAATGCTTAAGAAATTCGGAAGCAAGAATAGTTTCAAAACTTTAGAGATAAAAGAGATGAGAGCAATTGGACGATAGTTGGAGGGTTGAGAGCGGTCACCCTTCTTTGGGACAGGTTGAATGAGAGCAAACTTCCAGCAAGAAGGAAAGATGTTAGAGGAGAGACAGAGTCAAAAGAGTTTGCCTAGGCAGAGGGTCAGCACGGAAGCACAGTTTTTAAGTACAACATGAGGGACACCGTCCGGACCGTACGCCTTCTTAGTATTAACCCATTAGTATTAACCCTTTTCTACCGAAAAATGTAGACCAGCGACGCACTGTTTGCGTCGGCAATGTTTGTAACGCTAAACCCAAGCATCACATAAGGTGCGTCACGGTTAATTACTCCGGTCCTATGGCACCTACAGGGCTCAGATTTGTATGGGAATGGTGTAAGTATGCCACGCAACAATGCCGATGGTTGAAAACTCTCAAAGTCCAACCGCGTGCACGTGAGCGCGCAAAAACCTGTTTTTGGCTGTTTTTGCCTACCCATTTCCCCTCTTGTAAATCCAACTTTCGGGCGCACCGTAGGAGCCCTTAACCCGGGAACTGCGGGGAGACTCTTAAGAGTTCCCCCGGCGGACTGCGGGAGGACTCTTAAGGGTCAGAGAAAAAAAAAATCAACTTTTGACATCGGAAAAAAAAAAAAAAAAAAAAAAAAAAAAAAAAAAAATTGACATCTAGGCCATGCAAAATCTCAGTCCTCTACCTCCCCTCCTTCCCCACTTTCCTCCTCTCCTTCAGTTATCACCTATTTTCCCTGTCATTCCCTTATTCTGAGGTATATTTTCGTGCTAACATTAGCGAGTTGCAAGCAGGGTGTTGTCATCACTGATGGCAAGCGAGTGCAAGAGAGAGAGAGAGAGTATCGATCGACTGTGTCTCAGTGGCCTTGGGGGAAATTGGCGGCAAAGCAGCTTGCCTCACCCATACATTATACAACTCGCGGGCTATATCTCCGATTTTGACCATCCAAACGCTGTTTTCACTCGTTTTATTGTTGTTTCAGGTTAATACCTTTATAATCAACCCATAATAGGCGCATATGGATAAGTATTAATGCTATTAATGGTACAATGAATATTTTAGTGACGGAAACACCTCAAATACATGCGCACAGGGAGAGGTGTCTAATTACCCCCATGCGCACTTGTTAGGTTAATGACCTAGGGGATCGTTTTTGTTTAGGTTTTCCTTCATTCCTAACCCATTCCTGGTGTTTTCTGGAAAACAAATTTTTTCAAAACATGCCGGTCCTGGGTGGTACATTTATTATTAACTAGCTGGGGCTCAGTGGGTTAATCCCAGATAGGGTAGAAAGTACATCTTTAGAAGAGATTAGGTTAGTAGGCATATATATATATGTATATATATATATATATATATATATATATATATATATATATATATATATATATATATATATATATATATATATATATATATATATATACAGTATATATATACATATATATATATATATATATATATATATATATATATATATATATATATATAATATTATATATATATATATATATATATATATATATATATATATATATACTGTATATATACAGTATATATATATATATATATATATATATGTACAGTATATATATTTATCTTCAGTATAGTTTCCGATACCAGTGCAAAATATCCAAACTATGTTGCCAGAAAATTTTTGAGCATTTTTTGTTTACTATGTGAGGAAGACAAAAGGCAGAACTGCCTGTAACGAGTGCCTCCCCCAGAGTTGGAAGAGTGACAGGGCCAAAATCAAGGGACGTTCGAGCCAAAATACCTTGACACACGGAGTTTGAAGCAATTTAAGTCATAGGAAGAAGGAAAGACTGATTCTGGGAGAGAGTTCCAGAGCTCAGATGTTGAATAGAAGAAAAACTGAGAGTAACGTTTCACTCTTGGGTTGGAGAGTTGCACAGAGTAGGGGTAAGACTGTGTTGCATGGTGGGTACCACGTACCCTACGTAGAAGAGGTGGTATACACTGGGAAAGCTCTGAGTAACACTGATTATTGTAGTAGTGATAGAATAGCGAGAGAGATTTAACATGTGGCGAAGAGAGAGAGATTGCAGAGAGTTGGTGAGTGGACGGTAGTTAATGATACAAAAGGCCTTCTTTTCTATTTTGTCTAGGAGTGCGGTATGAAAGGATCCACCCCAGACATGTGAACAATACTCAATACAAAGATGCACTGTGCCCCTGTACAAAGTAAGAAGCTGAGCAGGGGTAAACAAAAACTTGAGGCGATTGAGCACACCCAGCTTCTGGGAGGCTGCCTTAGTAAGACTGGTAATATGGTCCTTCCAAGTGCGAGCAGGAGATAAAGAGACACCGAGAATATTGAGAGAAGATGAAGGATTGATTTTTGTATCATTGAAAGATAAGGGAATGGCCTCTGGGAGTTCTATCTATCTATCTATTGCCGGACGCCTTACTCCCCTTACGAGGGTGGCCATACACAGAATGCCCCCAAGCGGACCTATTCCCGGTGAGAGGGACAACCCGAGCCAGTTTAGTGAAGGACTTACAGAATTGACCACTCAATTTAGGATCCATCCGACTCCGAGGCCCTCTGTGTATCTTGTTAGCACTATTTTTCTACAGTGGTGTTCGGCTAATCCATCCACTAACCTGCATTACCCTTAGGTAAGCAGTACGGATTTGTATCAGGTTTACTCCCCTAGACAGGTTGCCAACCAAGGCTGACGAGTCCCATCCACCCGGCTTTGTATAAGGTTGTCTCCCCTAGATGAGTTGCCGACCAAGGCTAACGAGACCCACCCCCCCACTCTGGGAGTTCCGGACGGGTATAGAGATGGAGAAATTGGGTTTTGGAAGCATTAAAGGCAACAAGGTTTTCTCTTCCCCAATTGGAAATAGTTGAATGAGAGCAAACTTCCAGCAAGAAGGGAAGACGTTAGAGAAGAGACAGAGACGAAAGAGTTTGCCTAGGCAGGGAGTCAGCACGGAAGCACAGTTTTTGCTTGGATGGGGTTAAGGAACTAATATTTTACCCCTTTCAAGATTTTGACGCATTTTGACAGTTTATTATGGCTATCATTAGACGGTTTTATGCAACTTAGGAAGGGTCTGTGTGAATTTAATGCTAAAGGTTATCTCAATTAACCCTCTCACTTTCATATAGCCTTCCTAATATGAATATAATCGCCTAATAAGACCCAGAAAACCGAAATAAATTGCATCATCGTATCATCTAAGGGTGAATATCGCTGAGCAATCTGGCAAGAGTGGTATGGAGGAGAAAATTGATGAAGACGAATATTGTCGTAAAGTAAATTGATTGGTGATATTTTTGTAGCTGTGGAGTGATGAGGTGATTAGGAGGATGAGGTGAGCTGATGTACTGGTTAATATACTACATATATTAGGAGATACATAATAAAATACACACACACGTACACTCGCAAACACACATAAACACACACACACACACACACATACCTATATATATACAGTATGTATATATATATATATATATATATATATAATGGAAGCAATTGATTCTCCTACTGGGAATCGAAGACGAATAAGGAATATGAAGACCAAAGCGAACAGGAACATATTTGTTTATTGGCAACGTTTCAACACTAATCTTGTGCAAGCCTCTAAAAAGATAAAGAATAAAACCTATCGTGAATATCATAAAATCATCACGTTAAAATTGAAAATGTATTCAAAGGATAATATTAACGAAAATATAGCTAAGGTTCATTACGACATTAAAAGTAGAGATATTTGAGAGGTGAAAAAGGAATAAAAGAGTGAGAATAATGCAAACAATAATAATTAATGTTAGGCAAAATAAAGATAGATGAGGGTGGCGAATTTAAAAGTCAAGGAGTGAAAGCGGCGGGGTCGACTAAAATAAGGAAACAGGAGTACAAATGGGCACATATATCTATTTAAACATATGCCTACACGTACCAGCACAGGACACTAAAAGCAGAGGAGGGGCGTGGAGGTCTCGTGGGTGCCTAGAGACGGGCGGAGGTGGTGGGTGAGGAGGGACTCAGCTGCCACACGTGTCATGTCGTCTGTTACAGTGAACAATATGGTAAAATCCTGGCTATTTATAGTATAATCTGAAGTTTCGCTGTGGTTTCGGATTGCAGAATATGATGGCTTTGACAAAGGGAAATTGGTACGGTAAGGTCTACCCTTGTGTTCCGAGATTAGTGTTGCCAATAAACAAATATGTTCCTCTTCGCTTTGGTCTTCATATTCCTTATATATATATATATATATATATATATATATATATATATATATATATATATTGTATATCTACTGAATATATATACATATATTACTGTAGGTGTGGAGAGACGAAGTGACTAGGAGGGAGGGGAGAACTGATTAATTGGTTAATACATATGGGAGATACTCACTCACACACACACACACACGCACACACACACACACACACACACATTGTACTAACTGTAAAGAGATGAGATGATCAGGGGAAGGGGAATGCTGATGCACCGGTTAATATATTTTATGTAAGGAGATATATATGAAGATACATACATACACTCACACACACATAAACATACGTAAGCACACAAACACAGCTTAAGAAAGATCTTTAGGAATTACAAGGATAATGACTATCGTAATTAACCCTCAGACTTCCATAATTACAAGGATATTGACTATCGTAATTAACCCTCAGACTTCCATAATTATACCTTTCCTATTCTGAATAAAATCGTCTAATAATAGCCAGAAAACAGAAATATAATGCCTCGTCGTATTTTCTAAAGATTGTATCATTGGGAATATTAACAGTGATTTACTTTTCTATGTATGTATGTATGTATTTACTCAGGCCCATTCCCCATTTGTCCTTTTTTTCTGAGGGTGGCCGACTCAAGACAGAGCCCGAATAGGAACAACACAACACAACAGAATACAATGAACACACAAAGAGAAAACACAAATGCACACACATCTAGGCCATCCAGGAGAAGACCCAGAGACTTGTCTTTCCTTATATATTTTGTCTTATACCAATATACCTGTATTTGGCTATATTATTTTGGACACTTTAATTAACCTCTTCATGCCCATATTTTTTAGAGTGTAGCCACATTTTTCCACCTGGCGAAAAATGTAAAGCCTATAAGCCGCTTATGTCTCGATACTCAAGGGGAGATGGGTCGTTTTTCTGGTCTCCCTCCTTCCTCATGTTTTCCCCCCTTACTTTTCAAATTTGTTAGTCGTTCGGGCCATTAGTTTGGTTATTTTAAGACCTTTTACTCCATTTCTTTGTCAATATTAAGACTATTTGTATCATTTAGGTGTCGATTTTAACCTGGCAAGCGATAGCGAGCCTGTATTTTAAGAGGAACGGAAATTTTTCTATTGCACAATGTACAAATTTATCTTGAAGGAGGGTCTTGGGGGTTGTTTTTATTAAGCTTGGAGGTGTTGTGAGGAACTATAAACAGTAATAAACAGATACATACACGAGCAAATAAATACGTCCATCCCACCTTAATGGCAAAATATGACGCTATTTTGTCTCTGCATCTTATGAAGGTCAATTTTGTCATCATTAACAACATATTTCAATATAAATAATGTTCGTAATGCCGGAGTTATGAAGCTGGGTACAGTTTGCCTAATAGGTAGTGTCGCCGCTGTCATTACATTTTGCTCGCTGTGTGCTGTGTTAATGTCTGTCAGATGTTGAATAGGGATTGCATAGAAAATAACATGTTTGCATATCTCATGAAAAGCGATAAATTAATGGTTAGATAGTGCTGATGCCAATTATTGATCGAAATATACCTGGTGCTGCGACATCACTTATTTGACCGACTGTACATGGCAATTTACCGCTGATGAGAAAAACGCACACTCTTTTATATCCCATTCTGTACCAGTCACGTATTTTCCATAATATTCTGGCAACTATTAGATGATTGTATTCAGCTTAGGAAAGACGTCTACCAACCAATGAAATAGCTACGGACCATAGCTCTATTAATCCTTTTAGCTTCCTTATATGCTTCTTAAGGGGTGATGGGTCGTTCTTCTGGCCCCCCTTCTTCCTCATGTTTAGCCCCATTTATTTTGAGATTATGAGACGTTCGACCCATTAGTTTGACGAGCTTAACATCTTTCACTCCATTTTGTTGTCAATTTTATGACCTTTTCTGTCATTTAGGTGTCGATTTTATCCTGGCGAGCGATAGCTAGCCTGTAATTTCAAGAGGAGCCGGCCTTTGGCCTGGACATATTTCTACCGAAAAATGTACAAAATTATCTTGAAGCGAGGGGGGGTCTAGGGAGGGTCTATTAAAGCTTGTTGGAGGTCTAGGGAGAAAACTAAAATAACAATAAAACTATGTAAAAATTAGCAATTAAATATGCCCCACCCCCATCCCCTAAACTGCACACAATATGCCCCACCCCCATCCCCTAAACTGCACACAATCGTCTTAATACAGCAAGAAGAAAATTTAAAAGACGTCGCTGGTACAGAAAGGGTTATATAAGCTCTTCAGTATTTGCGTTTATTAATTATGTTTTGGCTATCATTAGACGGTTTCATTCAGCTTCGGAAGGGCCTGTGACTGTCTAAGGGTTAACTGACCCCTTGCGAGTTTCAGGCTAGAAGGAAGTTGGAGCTGCAAAGATCGATATAAACAAATACAATAATAATTTAGATTTTGGATCAATAAAACGCATGATCAATTAGGTTATATGTGTTTATGAATGTACAGTCGACCAAATAAGTGATGCCTCGGCACCAAGTATATTTTGATCAATAATTGGTGTCCCCAATATCTAAACTTGATTTATTCATTTAGAGTGAGGTACATATACATGTTCCTACACTTACCAACCCTATTCAACATCTGACAGACATTAATAAAGCCCAGAGCGAGTGAAACTTAATGACAGCTGAGACATGAGTTATTAGCGCCACCGTACTACATCCGTATTTATATATTTATTCTGTTAAATATGGATGTCTACAGCTCCAACTTCCTTATAAAACAAAACTCGCAAGTGGTCATTGAGATAGACATAGTTGTTTACACTGGTGGCTCGTTTGGTACCCTCTCTCACTCGTTAAGGGGGGTTGATTTTGTTGGTTAATATATTTATTTATTTATTATTTTCCTATTTTCCTCCCAAGACCTCCATCAAGCTTAATAAAAATATCCCTAAGACCATTCTTCTTGATAAATTTGTACGAAGGTCGGTTCCTCATAAATTACCGGTTCGGTATCGCTCGCCAGAATTTTTTTACACCAAAATGGCACGAAAGGTCCTAATATTGACAAATGATGCAGACACATAGCAGCATCATATTTTTCCATTAACCGCTGCTGTACCTGCGACGCCTGTTATATTTTATTCTAACTATATTTATACTATTTATGCAGCTTAGGAAGGATATGTGGTAGTTAGAAGAGTTTGTTGCTGTTGTTGCTGTTCCCCAGGCTGTGTGGCCGAGCAACCCCAAGGTCCCGAGCAAGGCCAAGGCCATAACCGAGCGATCCCACAAAACCCACCCTGCTTACCACTAATAAAGCCCAGGTGAAAAAAGCCATTCCAAGGTGGGGTGCTGAGGAGGGTGCGGAAACGCCCGGAAACCCAAAGCCCCGCCCAAGGCCCTGTGCCCCTCAGCAATTATGAAGGAAGAGTTGAGGGGCAAAGGAGAAATGTGACGCTTTGGGTCCCAGTCTGCCAACCTCTAAGTTGGCAGATTGGGAGGTCAATCCACGGAAGAGACGCCGTCACTTGAGATCTAGAAAATGTATAAGTAAAATGAACAATCAGAGTAAACTATGAATATGATTAGAGAACGCTCAGCTCTCACTCTGATAGACCAGCCCATCACCACATGACTAGAATCCAATCCTCTCAGTATCGGGATAGGCCCTAGAATGCCGCCTTTGGCTGAATTATATCGATTAGTAGTAGCCAAAATATAATGACAAGGTTGTCGTCAGTACAGTTGGGGTTTAAGAAATCAGATGCTAAAGAATTGAATTTACCATCAGCTGAAGAAAAAAAACAGAGTACAGTGAATTTGAAGGTAGGATGTGGCCTATTGCTCACAGTGAAGACCTCCAGCCTCATTGCCAGCCACCCACACCTCAATGGACCAACCTTGTAATATATTATATGTTTCCACCTCTTTGGAATTTGTATAATTTTAGATGATCTTTAGACAAGGTTATTAACGGGATAGGGTTTATATTTCGGTCTGTGTATTTGATTATTTATTATATTTTTAGCTTCCTCGCTAGATCTCCATCAATCTTTAAAAAAAAAAAAATAGAACCCCCTTCAAGATAAAATTGTGCATTTTACGGTAGAAAAATGTCCTGGGCGAAGGCCAGCTCCTCCTAAAATTACAGGCTCGCAATCGCTCGCCAGGAAAAAAATAGACACTTAAATGGCACGAAAGGGCAATACATAGACAACAAAATGGGGTTAAAGGTCTTAGAATTGCCAAACTAATAGGGCGAAGAACTTCTAATCTCAAAACAAATAAGGCTAAACATGAGGGAGAAGGGGGTCTAGAAAAGCGACATTTCTCCCTTTGTGTTTTTTTTGTTTTTTTTTTTGCGCACGTTGTTTTACCCTGTTCCAAATAGGTAAGCCAAAAATCGTAAACCCCAACCTCTGTAACTCAAAAAAGGTTAAGGGGCTAGTGGCTTTTTTGTTTTCTATTAATTAATTAATTCATTTATTTTTTAGTTTCCTCACTAGACCTTCCTCAAACTTAGAAAAACACCCCTCAAGATACACTTGTAAATTTTTGGGTAAAAAATTGTCCCTGCCGAAGGCCGATTCCTCTTATGAATACAGGCTCACTATCGCTCGCCATGAAAAAAATCGACACCTAAATGCCACGATAGGTCTTAAAATTGACAATGAAATGGAGCTATTATTATTATTATTGTTATTATTATATGAGTTGCCAAAGTCTCCAACCAGGGTGCAGAAACACCAGCAAGAGGGATAAATCTACACAAAACACCCGGGGGCACTGGAGAGAGACTACGGCATCTTTAACACCCTAAGAGCGGGTGGTGGAGTATATTTCACCGTGCCGCCCAGCGTTTTTTTTTTACCATAAATGGCCTTGTTTCCGTGCTCTTTTTCATGCATAAACAAGAGCCAGAGCGTAATACAATTATCTATCCCTGAAAGGGCGTTAATTGATCTTTCCAATGACACCTGGACCATCCTTCTACGATCACTTGTTGTCTTGCAACGATCGCGCAACCGAAGGGCAAAATCGCTAAAATACGGTAATTTCATTACATAATTACGTGTGTAGCGAGGGAGGGAGGGTGGATGTGTGTGGAGTACATGTCAGTAGGCCCACGGCAGCCGTGGCGAGCGGTCATGAGGCAACCTACGCTCCTCCCGTCGCTCGTCTCTCTCTCAGAGCCAATATTGCGCCAAAAATTGCACACGGACTCAGGTCGGGCCCCGCTCTTTGGGCTGGTGTTCTCTATACGGACTAGAGTCGGGCCCCGCTACGAAGGGGTTAAGGAAAACAAATAAAAAATATATAACTGTACTGTATATAGGGTCTTTCATAAATACCTTTCATAAATTTCAGAATGAATAGACCTATCAATAATAAATATACTTTACTATGTGAAGGTTTTGGACATTTCTCATATTTACCGGGATATTACACATTTTAGTTTAAATAGGAAAGTCTAGGGGATGAACACAATCAGTAGATTACCATCACCTCAATTACTTTATTTTGTCATACTGTTTGAACAGTATTTACAATAGGTGCTCGATCAATTTGCTTCATGGGTTCGAATACTGTATGAATGAAGCTTCACAAATTGAAGGTAATGTGAGAAGGTGAGAGAAAGAAGGATGTACTGGCAGTCTTAAGTAAGTACCAGACATGGAGCCATATACCTCTGCTGAGTACACAGACATGTTACTTACTTTAGGTGCAGCTGGAGGAAATGCAGCTGAAGCAGTAAGGATGTACGGTGAACAATATCCCAACCGGAGGCAACCATCTTGGCCTACTTTCCTCAGCGTAGAAAGATGACTACGGGAATATGGCTCACTGAATCCACGTGCAGTAGACAGAGGAAGGCCTCATGATGAGCAACTACTCGATGCAGAAGAGGATATCCTTGATGCCATCGCAGATGATCCATCTACAAGCACACGTCGACTTGGTGCACGATTTGGTGTGGCTCATGCATCAGTATGGAGGATTGTAAACAGACCCATATCATCACCAGCCCATCCATGCTCTGACTGAACGGGATTATCACCAACGAGTGGATTTCTGTCGGTGGCTCCTTACTCAAGAGAGGGAGAACAACGGTTTTATTGCAGAGGTTTTGTTTAATGATGAGGCAAATTTCACAAGAAATGGCATGTTGAACCTACATAATACACATACATGGGGAGCAGAAAATCCACATGCAACAACAACGAGGGGACATCAGGAACGCTTTTCGATTAATGTTTGGGCCGGTATTCTTGGTGACCATCTAATCGGACCTTTTATGTTACCACAATGACTTACAGGCAATGTGTACACCAGATTTCTTCAGGATGACTTACCCATACTACTTGAAGATGTGCCTCTCAGAACACGTAGACATATGTGGTTCATGCAGGATGGGGCTCCAGCTCACTTTGCACGAGGTACGAGGGATTTCCTTAATGTTATGTACCCTGATAAGTGGATAGGCCGTGGTGGTCCCATCGCCTGGCCACCTAGATCACCGGACCTAACTCCACTTGACTTTTATCTTTGGGGACACTTGAAGAGCAGGGTGTATGCTACACAAATCAACACCCGTCAGCAACTGTGGCAACGAGTTCAAGAGGCATGCAGAGAAGTAAGAAACACACCAGGGATATTTGAAAGAGTGCGACAGTCTCTTATGCGCCGAGCCCAAGCCTGTATCAACAAGGGTGGGAGAAACTTCGAGCAACTATTGTAAATACTGTAAAATACATTGATGTTCAAACATTTATGACAAAATAAAGTAATTGAGGTGATGGTTATCTACTGATCGTTTTCATCCCCTAGACTTTCCTATTTAAACTAAAATGTGTAATATCCCGGTAAATATGAGAAATTTCCAAAACCGTCACATAGTAAAGTATATTTATTATTGCTAGGTCTATTCATTCTGAAATTTATGAAAGGTATTTATGAAACACCCTGTATATACATATATTAAACACAGATAACATGCATAATTAAATATTATGCAGTGGAGGATATCAAATATAAATATAAAACAATAACATAGAATAAATTAAGTTTAAAAATTAGATTAATGCTGCAAAAAAGCATTAACTCTTGACTTAAAGATGGAGATATGAGCTGAATTGACTAGGTCATTTGGCAACTTATTCTACAAGTCAACCATGGCCGGCACAAAACACCGTGAAAACTGTGTAGTAGAAAAATTAACACGGCTCATGGCAAGATCATTAAGGTTGCTTGTGAATCTAGTTGCACGATCCCGGACATAGGGCCCTGGCAGAATCCCATGTAAGGGATGCTGAGGGTTGTTAAAAACTTTAAATAAAAGACTAAGGGCACCAACTTTACGTCGATGACACAAATCAAGAGACAAATGAGGTAGAATAAAGCTGATAGAATTTAGTGACCTGTCAAGCAACTTGAGATGGCAGTCAGCTGCTAACAACCAGACAGGTGAGCAGTGTGGTATAATAAAAGCATAAACAGACTTGATAACTGTGGCGTCACAAGCAAGCGTTTTATAACACTTGCGAAGCAGACCAATTTTTGGGGAAATGGAAGAGGAGAAAGAACGAATATGCTTTTCAAAAATAAGTTTGGGATCCAGAGTAACTCCTAACAAACGCAGAGTATCCACATTCTCAATTTGCTCGCCAGAAACTTGTAGATAAGGATGGGGAGGATCCAAGGTACGAGATCTGCTGATGATAATGGAGTGTGTTTTACTAGCATAAAGTTTCATACCCCAACGTTCACACCATGATGTAATATTGGCTAAGTCCCTATTCAGAGCAGTAGCAATTTCGTGTCGATCAATTGGTGATGGAATTGACGTATATAAAGTTGTATCATCGGCATAGGAGATTAGTTTATTTTCAAGCTCGGAACACAGGTCGGCAGTAAAATAATAAAAATCAAAGGCCCAAGGACACTGCCTTGTGGAGCGCCAGAAACAACAGTAACAGAAGGGGAATGACACCCATCAATGACCACAGACTGAGATCTTTTCGTCAAAAAATCTTCAAAGATCCTTAAAAAATTGCCACCAATACCGATGAGCTGTAACTTATAAAGAAGTGCTTTATGGTTGACTAAGTCAAAAGCAGAACTAAAGTCAATAGCCACAACACGAGACTCATGTCCCTGGTCCAATGAAGATTGCAAGTCATGGGTGAGTGTCAGAACCGCATCACATGTACCCAGTCCCTTACGAAAACCAAACTGTGAGTTTGGTATCAAATTATGACTATTACAATAAGAGGAAAGGCGTCTGGACAAAAGCCTCTCATAGAGCTTGGATAGGATAGGCGTAATGGAGATTGGGCGATAGAATAAGGAGATGATGAGGCAGTATTTCCCTTTGGAATAGGAGTGATACTAGCCTTACGCCAGCAAAGAGGAAAACTACCTGATTTCAAAAACAACCTAAACACAATGGCCAATTTAGGTGCCAAGACCACAGCAACCTTTTAAAAAAAGAGAGGGAAAAACCCATCCGGGTCTGTGCCACCATAGGTATCAAGATCCAGCAAGTACCTTTTCAGTTCAGCTGATTTGAATGCCATTGAATTGAGGTTGGGTCTAGAGAAACATGTAAATGGCAAAGACAATTCCTGATTACTCTGCTTATTAGTAAAAATATTAGATAGAATATTGGCCTTCGATAATGGATCAAAAGATATGGAGCCATCAGAATCACAAAGAGGAGGCATGGAGGAATCTATTCCAAATAAAGAGGACTTCAAAGCGGACCACCATTTATGAGGCTGTGTAGCTCCTGCCAGAACATCCTGAAGATGGGAGTTATAATCCCTCTCAGCACTATCATAAACTCTCTGCGCAGCTGCCCTTTTAAAAAAATAATGTTCCCAATGCAAGGGGGTTTGATTACGCCTCCATAGACGATATGCAGCTTGTTTGTCATCAAATGCACGCTTGCAGTCATAATTAAACCATGCTTTATCCTTCATACGAGACTTAATTGTTTTTGATGGACCTCTTTTGCGAAGGATACCAAGAACGGAATAGTTGAGAGCTGAAACCGGGTCATGAGATCTTTGTATGAGATTCCATTCAATATTACAAACATCATTACAAACGTTGTCCCAGTTAACCCGGGATTTAAGGTAGACTTTTTGTGAGAGACTAATATCAGGAACAGAAAAATCAACCTTAATTTTACACATGATGGCATTGTGGTCGGAAGTGCCAACAGGTACAAGAACGGAGGTTTCTACTATGCCAGGAATATCTGTTAGTACTAGATCAAGATAATTTCCAGACATATGAGTAGGTCCTTTGATTAGCTGTTCACAACCAGATAAGTTTGCAAAATCCAAGGCAGCAAGACCATTTCTATTAGTTGGAGAGACCGAGTTCAACCAAACTAATGGGCTGAACGTCTTAACATTTTAAAACTAATGGGGCTAAGCACGAGGGAGAAAGGGGTCCAGAAAAACTACCCATCACCCCTTAAAGCAAATGGGTTTTAACTTTCCACAAATATTCCCTGGTTGACCCTTCCCAAATGGTAGAAATATTAGCCGGATTACGCTAGTCGTTTGTGAGTTATAAAGGTTAATGTTCAAGAGTTCTGGATTACCTATTTGGAACAGGTTACCAGCATTGGATGGGTTAAAACACAAACAGATACAGTATAAATGAAAAATCACTATGAACATGAATAAAGCAAAGGAATAATATCAAATAAAAACATAATTAATAATGAATACAAGATAATAATAAAGGATTAATTCATAATAATAATAATTATTATTATTATTATATTTATAATAATAAAAATAAGCATATATAATGAATAACAATAATAATAATAAATAAATAAATAATAATAATAATAATAATAATAATAATAATGAATAAAACAACAACAAAAATAATATAGGTGAAAATAAGGTGGACTGCCTGAGTGACTAAAGGTAAAAATGTGGTGGCCGAAACACAAGCCTCTCCAAACATCACTCTCTCCCCACCCCAGGGATCGGTACTAGGACCAATTCTCTTTCTAATTTACATCAACGACATAGATGAGGGTCTCACCTGTACAATCTCAAAATTTGCTGACGATACAAAAATTGCAAATAGCGTACTCTCAAAAGAACAAGTTGACGATATGCAACACAATCTAGATAAATTGTCATGCTGGGCCCAAATTTGGCAAATGAGTTTCAATGCGGATAAATGTAAAGTACTACATATCGGATACCTAAATGAGAAAGCAAACTATTCGATGAATGGCACTCAGCTTAAGAATGTAAACAGAGAAACCGATCTGGGAGTAACAATATCGAGTAACCTAAAACCGAGTCAACAATGTTCAGAAGTTGTTAAGAAGGCAAACAAAATAATTGGCTTTATAGGCAGGTCATTTGAGCATAAATCCAAAGAAGTTATCCTCACCCTTTACAATTCCTTAGTCCGCCCTCTTCTGGAATACTGTGTTCAATCCTGGTGCCCTTATTACCAAAAAGATATAAACAAGCTAGAACGAGTTCAACGTAGAGTTACCAAAATGATACCCAGCCTAAAGAACAAACCATACGAAGAGGTCTTAGAGAATTAAATTTATTTCCTTTAACTCAGTGCAGATTAAAAGGTGACTTAATTCAAGTGTTCAAAATCATCAAAGGCATCGACAATATGAACTGTAGTAAGTACTTCACTATCGACCAATCTAATTACACACGGGGAAACGGTTGCAAAATTATTGGTAAATCTTTTAACTCGCACGAATCTAAGAATTTCTTCTTCAATCGAGTTGTCAACTTGTGGAATGGGCTAGAGATTGTGGCATTATTCTAGCGATATTCTGGAGATTGTGGTATTATTTTAGGGGTTACCCTGTGGGTGTTGAGCCATTTTGGAACGATATTTTAGAGATTGTTGCATTATTCTAGCGATATTCTGGAGATTGTGGCATTATTCTAGGGTTGTTGTTGTTGTTGTTCCCCAAGCTGCCTGGCCGAACAGTCCCAGGGCCCGGAGCAAGGCCAAGGCCATAACCGAGCACCCCCACAGAACCCTCCCTGCCGACCACAATAAAGCCTGGGTGACCGAAGCCACTCCATGGCGGGGAGCTGAGGAGGGTGCAGAAACGCCCGGGAAACCAAAGCCCTACCCAGGGACCTGTGCCTCTCAGCAATTATGAAGAGAAAGTTGAGGGGCAAAGGAAAAATGTGACGCTTTGGCTTCCAATCTTGGTAGATATGGAGTTCAATCCACGGAAGAGACACCGTCACTTGAGATCTAGAAAATATATAAGTAAAAGGAACAGGCAGAGTAAGCTATGGGTATGGCAGAGATCGCTCAGTTCTAGGGTTATTCTCGAGTGTTGAGCCATTTTGGAACGATATTTTAGTAATTGTTGCACTATTCTAGCGATATTCTGGAGTTTTGAGCCATTTTGGAGCGATAGTCTAGAGATTGTGTCATTATTCTAGCGATTTTCGGTTTTGATTTACTATCTAACGGACTTGATTTGGTAACCCTGATTTTTTTTTTTTTTTTTTTTTTTTTTTTTTCTATATTCCAACTTACTTCCTCTCGGGCATAGGCTGAGAGCCTTAACATTCACCGCTTTACAATGAACAGTGAAGCCCGTGAGGTCTTGTTCCAGTCTAGGGAGTGAGACATGTGAAGCACGCAGAGTACAACGAGCACCTGCCATCTTGCCTTCACAATTAAGGGGGTAGTGCTTCGTTTTTGGTCTATATATTTATATATTGATTTAAATTTTAGTTTCCTCGCTAGACCTCCATCAAGCTTAGAAAAACGCCCCATAGACAGGGGGTGGTAGGAAAATGTCCCGTCCGAAGGCCAGTTCATTCTAAAATTAGAGGCTCGCTGTCACTCGCCAGGAAAAAATCGACACCTAAATGGCACGAAAGGTTTTAATATTGAAAAAAAAAATGATGCGAAATGTCTCAAAATCGCCAAACTAACGGAACGAAAATGTTAAAACTTCAAAACTAATATGCTAAACATATGGGCGAAGGGGATCCAGAAAAAAGCTAGTTCTACCCCCTTAACCAACGTGCCAGGCGGAGGAGAAAATTAGCCAGTAATTTTAACATGGTGGGCTTAATTTGTTGATAGTGGGAGACATTATTAACTGAGAGAGAGAGAGAGAGAGAGAGAGAGAGAAAGAGGTAGAGTGAGTTCATTTGCTGCCGTTGGGGGAGATTAGCCATGTGTGCATATATACTGTATATATATATATATATATATATATATATATATATATATATATATATATATATATATATATATATATATATATATCTACCCTTCAGCTTCACCCTTCAGCAAATCACACTCAATCTCACCATTCACCAAGTTAGCAGAAAATTTACCTCCAGCACCTCTCATTATTACTGATTCGCCAGCTGGGCATTCAGAATAGGGATTCACCATGAGGGTGCTAGTAGAACCAGTATCTCTTAAGATTGTTATCTCATGTACACAACCATTTATTTTCACACATCCAGATGAAATAAAGGGACGGTAGCTATCCTGAACTGATGGGGACACTAAGACAGGCTAAACCCTTGCGGGTTGTAACACACACGCTACTACACCATTTCCTGTCTGATTTACGTTAGCTAGGTACTCCTGCGGTCGGGAGTCCTGCATCAAAGGCACATTTGGGTGGTTTTGGTTATTTGGAGAGGCAGTTACTGCGGCTACTGTCGGCCCCGATCTCTCGGCTCTCTCCTTGGCCCAACATTGATAAGCTAAGTGGCCTCTCTTGCCACAATAGGTACACACTTTCTGGGATACATTCCCCTTGTAAGCATTATTATTATTGGTTTGGGCCCCACCTCTGTTACCATTACCAGGAGTCACATTCTTAGTTGGGGGAGCATTTTTAGTTTGGCTTACGTGGAGAGACGTTACAGGCTTTTGCGAGTGACTAGATTTATCAGATTTGTGATTGGAGAACTTATTATTATCATAGGGCTTTTTCCCACAAAATTTGTTGCTTAGTACATAAGTATCAGCCATGTCTGCAGCTTCGGCAAGAGTTTCTACCTTTTTTCCCTCTCAAATGATAGGCTACGGATGAATCTACCTTCCATAGGAAGTTCTCAAGCAAGATTAACTCTTTCAGACCCTTTAACTCAGTGACATTCTTACTTGTTAGCCAGTTGTGTAAAGCTTTGTTCATGGTCCTGGCAAATACGGTATGAGTTTCCTCGAATTTTTTCTGAGTCTTTCTGAAAGTCTGTCTATATGCTTCAGGCAGCAGTTTGTAGGTTTTAAGAATGGCTGCTTTGAGACGGTCATAGTCTTGCCGAACCTCAGACTCTACTGAAATGTAAGTTTCCCGACCTTGTCCTGTCAACACAGTTTGCAACATAAATGGCCACCGATAACTTGTCCACCCCATACCTGTAGCAACCTCCTCGAACAACACAAAAAAATCCTGAACATTGTCTTCGGTGAATGGGGGAATTACACTAGTCATGGTTAATCCCGGAGGGGGAGCAAGCACATGGTTTTTGGCCTCGGTTTGAGCAGTTAATTGGGCCATGCGATATTGATGATCTAGCTCTAGCTGAGTTTGGGCTTGTTGTGCCTGGACTTGTTGTGCCTGTATTTGAGTTTGAGCTTGCAGCTGAGCGTCTGCCTGGGCAGCATTAACCTAGCTAAATCAAGATATTGCTCAGGGGTAAATCCCTCTGGCAAATGCTCACCAAACAGCATCTGTATCCCATTACCGAGTCCTCCACCAGCCGCTCCGTTTGGCTCACCGCCCTCGGCTCCGTTATGCTCACCGCCCTCGTCTCCGTTATGCTCACCGCCCTCGTGAATCCCAAATAATTCTGACTTTATGATCTGTGCAATTTCAGGTTTTGACATGTCTGAGACCGTTAGCTCAAGATACGAGGCTAGTACTATTAACTCTGCCTTGGACACGTGATCGATGTCATCGGCAACGGGTGACGATTCTAAGAAATTCTTAACATCTTCCTTATTAATAATTTCAGGCATGATTATGATATGATATAAACTTAGTGAAACTTATACAAAATGTATCCTGGCAAGGTCGCCAGTTAATCTGTTATGTATCTTGATTTAGAAGTGGTTAACTAAATAAATAAAGACAGAACAGTTAATATGAAAGTGTAGCAAAACAACTGAAGGCCAAAAGAACGTAAAATATTAAAGTCAGTTCTGTTGTTACTTGCTGTCCCTCAGTTGTTGGGACAGTTATCCTTTATACTCTGATACACTTCAATTATATTTAATCAGTAAACTATTTAAAGTTACATTGAATGTTTAATATGAAATAGGCTATTTATTACGAATACTAAAAGTTCAATATGTAAGCAAAGTTTTAAGACACTAGAATATCTCAATTAATCTTGATTATCAGCAAAGTATTAAGATTTTTGTATAATTTATGTAAGTTTGTTAACCCTTTAACACCTTACGAGCGGCCTATGCGGTTTATTTATATGTACCGCCTGTTTAGGGCTGTTTACGTGATCATTTTCATGCGTAAATAAGACCCAGAACGTAAAACAAGTATCTATCCCTGAAAGGGCATAAACAGAGCTTTCGAATGACACCATAACGATCCTTTTATGATGGCTAGTTTTCTTGCAATAACCGTGCAACGCGAGTGCAAAAAGCATGTAATTAGGCACTTTCCCCATACAATTCCGTATATAGCGAGTGAGAGAGGGAGGGAGGAGGTGGGATTCGTGTCAGTAGGTTCGCCGCGGTGGTCTGGAGCAGTCATACGCTCGCTACTCTCCTGCCACCACTTGTCTCTCTCTCTCAGCAACATTACGTGCTGAAATTGCCACACGACCTATGTCGAGCGGCGCCACATAGTCCAGCTTTATTTAACTCGACTTATGTTGCTCGCCGCTAATTAAGGGTTAAAGATTGTTTTATTCTTTCTACGTTATCTTGTTATTCTTAGTTTATTATTATTATTCTCCTTTAGTATTTTATCTTATTTATTCTTATCACTGAAAGACATTTGACTAAATAAAAATGGTAAGGAAATATTATAAAGTCACATATAAAATGGAATTGTATTTATAAACGTAATAAAGGTATTTCACATTTAATCAAAATAATAAGCAATGAAAGTTATGATAGAGTTTCAGGATCGTTTTGCATACGTTCTGATTTCACTAAAGTACAAATTAAAGTTTAGTAGGCTTAGGCCTTTACAATGCCTATTCCGAATAATAGTCAGGTAAGTATTTAACTTATACAAGGCTTAATCATTAATTATGAATGACAATAACTTTACATCAAGTTAGTTAATCGTTAATAAATAAAGTAGAATATCACAATTCATCTCTGAATCAAACATTAATTATAATCACCAAAATTAAACAGTAATTCAAAATATATATCTCTCCAATTAAATTAAACATATATGATTCTCCAATCCAATCTATGATTCTCCAATCACGAAATTTTAAATCAAATGAGTGTATGTTTTCGACATACCTCTGGTTAATTAATAGTCACAAATAATCCCTAACTAACGTGTAAGAGGTCACTCTGGGACGCAACTTAACACATAATAATATACAAGCCTTTGAAGTCTGTCTCGTCTCCCCACCACTCTGCTCAATTCCCCAGCTAAGAAAGTACTGCTTTTAACTATCAAATCTCCGGCTTATATAATATTATCATATCCCAGACCAAGCTAGTCCAATCCGAAGGCAGGAAACAGGTGCCAGACAGTAGGGAGAAGGGGGGCTTGTTCCGCCTCGTCCAGTAGTTCCCCCCCCCCCCCCCCCCATACTGTGGAATGTGAGTGGAATGTCACGTCCACACCAACTTGGCTGGTTTCTCTCTCTCTCTCTCTATCTCTCACGTAAGCGGGTTGAGTTGTTGCCACGAGGTAGTAATTGTAAAGTCACGTTCAACAGGTTGGTCTGGTCACATGACATCCGGTCGGTACGGATGTTACAACATGTTAATCATGTATCAATTATTTAGTGCTTTATTTGTAACCCCGTTTTGCTAGATTTCTAAATATGGACATATCTCATTAATATCTCATTCTTGCCTTACTAATTTGCTTAGCTTTTTCTCAGAGGTATATGAAGCAGTAGATAATGACAAATCATATGATATTATATATTTAGATTTCAGTAAAGCTTTCGACAGAGTCCCTCATGAGAGATTGATGAGAAAGGTTGAGGCGCATGGAATAGGTGGGGCGTTGTTAGGATGGATTAGGTCATGGCTAATTGGTAGGAAGCAGAGAGTCAGCATAAATGGTACTAAGTCAGAGTGGGGATCAGTCAAGAGTGGTGTCCCCCAGGGATCTGTATTTGGTCCTCTGTTATTTATCATATACATAAATGACCTTGATTTAGGTATAACTAGTAGGATAAGTAAATTCTCAGACGATACCAAAATAGGGAGACCAATAGATTCAGATAGCGACATAGAGTGCCTCCAAAGGGATCTAGATACCTTACACGAATGGTCAGTAAAGTGGCAGATGAATTTTAACATTGACAAATGCAAGGTATTAAAGATAGGGAAGACGAATACTAATGCAAAATATAAACTAGCTAATGCTGAATTAGAAAACTCAGACTGCGAGAAAGATTTGGGTGTGTTTGTTAGCAACGATTTGAAACCAAGAAAACAGTGTATAAGCGTACGTAACAAGGCAAACAGGATTCTGGGTTCATCTCAAGGAGTGTGAGTAACAGAACTGCCGATGTTATCTTGAAACTTTACTTGTCATTAGTGAGACCTCATATGGATTATACTGTCCAATTTTGGTGTCCTTATTACAGAATGGATATAGATTCCTTGGAGAGAGTACAGCGAAGAATGACAAAAATGATTCATAATATTATAAATCTACCATAATGAAGAAAGGTTGAACAAATTAGGCTTACATTCGTTAGACAGACGCAGAGTTAGAGGGGATATGATAGAAGTGTTCAAGTGGTTCAGTGGGGTAAATAAAGGAGACATAAAAGATGTACTGAAGCTCAGTGATAGCGAAAGAACTCGAACAAATGGTTATAAATTAGATAAATTTAGTTTCAGAAAAGATATTGGCAAATATTGGTTTGGTAACAGAGTTGTAGATGGGTGGAATAGGCTACCAAGTGATATAGTGGGATCAAGAACGATAGGGAGCTTTAAGATAAAATTAGATAGGTATATGGACGAGATGGGTTGGGTGTGAGGGGGATCTACCAGGTGTGGGCCAATCGGCGCTCAGCAGATCCCCGTTATCTTGTGTTAATCTCTGACCGTTTTGGTAGGGTCAGTACTCAAGGTATTAGTGAGTTGGGCCTATAATTGGGGTTGAGTGTGACAGGGATCTGCCTTGTATTGGCCGATCGGCTTTTTGCAGAGTCCCATTTTCTTATGTTCTTTCTTATGTTCTTATAACACATTTTTGGGGAAAATGTGATACGACAATATATGCTAATTTTCCATTTTACAAGGTGTTCGTCATAGTCTGCAACAGTTATTTCAATACACCCTGTATATATATATATATATATATATACTGTATATGATACAGTATATATAGCTATATATATATAATATACAAAACAGAGAGAGAGAGAGTCTTCTTCCAGTTTTGTTTAAACATTTCAGTGCAAACAAAAATGCATTAAACTGTTGCTAGACCTGAGGTTGCGGATATAAATTTGACGATGAAATTTGTGGTGTGTTAGCTTGTGAAGTGTGTTTTAGTGTTGTGTGTGTGTATGTTTGTATCGTTGTATGTATGTATATGTATATATAGGTAAGTGTGTCTGTAGCGTTGTATGTACTTGTGTTTGTATATATGTATGTATGTGTGCATATATGTATGTATGTAATTGTGTCTGTAGCGTTGTTTGTATGTATTTAGGTATGTATGTATGTATGTATGTATTTATCAATATTTGTTTGCATATATGTATGTAATTGTGTCTGTATCGTTGTCTGTTTGTATGTATGTATGTATGTCTGTAATTATGTATGTATGTATGTATGTATCGTTGTCTATATGTATGTATGTAGCGTTGTCTGTCTGTCTGTCTGAATGTATGTATGCATACATGTATGTGTGTCTGTGTTGTTGTATGTATGTCTGTATGTATGTATGTCTGTATCGTTATCTGTATAGGGGGCTGCAGTATCAAAGACAATATAAGTATTCCTGGTTGGTGATTGGTCTGACGCCAGGGAACCAGCCAATTCAGGAACATGCAAATGGTTGCTGGCGTCATGAATACAATACCTTCAAAGGGATCTGCCGCATGGGGGGACAATTGGCTCTCTGTAGACTACCGTTGTTGTTGTTGTTGTTGTTGTTCCCTAAGCTGCCTGGCCGAACAGCCCCGAGTCTCTGAGAAAGGCCATGGCCACGATCGGGCTTTCCCACAGAGCTCTCATTGAGTGTAGATTGTGTTGTTGGCGTAAGTGGTTGTGTGAAATGCAGTCTTCTATGATGTGTTTAATGGTATGGGGTGCTGTGTTACATCCCGGGCAGGCGTCGACAACGGAGTCATCCAGTCTCTTCTGATAGCTCAGGAGAGCTGGAAGGTGTCTGCATCTCAGCCTGGCCAGGTGGCTCTGTCCTCGCGAGGAAGGGAGGATTCGGAAGGATGGATTTCGGGAGGTCGTGCATGCAGCTGCGTGTTGTCTGTGAGTGAGTGGATGGATCGGTGAGAGATATGAGTATGGATGTGCTTTTGGAAGTTGGTTCAGGGTGGGCAGGGAGGGAGAGAGGACAATAATTGTGTGTGATACCGTGTGCTGGGTGTTGTTTTGATATTTCTTGGTGTCTGTGGGTGTGTTGCCATGTAGTTTAGTGGGTGGTCTTGGTTCGTAGAGGCTGCTGCCAGGAATTGAGTGCCTCTCATGTCCAGATGGTCTTTGACTTTGAGGATTTTGGTTTCTCGATGTAGGTGATCTGTGGGTGAAGTAGCTGTGCAACCTGTAATGATCTTTAGGGCTTTGTTTTGAATAGTCTGTAAGGTCTTATGATGTGTTTCAGCTAGGTTAAAAGCCCAGGCTGGGCTTGCATATTCCATCACTGATCTTATGTATTGTTTATATACTGTGGTGGTAGTTTCTTTGTTGTGTCCAAATTTTGTGTGAGCAAGTGACCTGAGGGCGTTAAGTCTGGGTGTCAGTTTCTTTTTAATGTTTGTGGTGTGCTGTTTGAATGTCATATGAGTATCATATGTTACTCCTAGGATTTTGGGTGTGTGTGTATGTGTTAGGGGTGTGTTGTTTATGGTGAGTTGAGGGATGTATTCGTATTCTCCTGTCCAACTTGTGAGCAGGGTTGCGGTGGATTTGACTGGGGCTAGATTAAGTCTGTTTGTAGTGCACCAGCCATGTAGTGTGTTGAGATAGGGTTGAAGGAGATCTGTTGCTCTTTTTGGGTCATGGTGTGTGCATGTGAGTGTTATATCATCTGCATAGGAGGCTAAGTTTATTTGGGGCGTATTGGGTGTAGTTATATCGTGCATGTACAGATTGAAGAGTGCGGGCTATAGGACGGATCCTTGTGGGACTCCGTTTGGAAAGTTTCTGATTTTAGATGACTGACCGGCAAAAGATACGTGTGCACATCTGCCTGCTAGGAAGTTGGCCAGCCACCTTTTTGTGTTGTTGTGCATGTTTGTGTTGTAGATTTTGTTTGTTAGGTTGTGGCGGGGGATGGCATCAAAGGCTTTACTAATGTCGAGTGTGGCTAATAGTGATCTGTGTGGTGGTCTAGCTGAGTTGATGCCGTCGAAAGCTCTTTGTGTAAGGTCTGTGAGAAGAGTGTTTGTGGAGTGCAGTGGCCTAAAGCCATGTTGTGTTGGAGCTAGGGGTAGGTCAGGTGTAATTAGTTGTAATACTAGGCGTTCCATGACTTTGGAGGGGGAGCAAAGGAGTGTGATGGGGCGGTGCGAGGAGGGTAGCGTGGGGTCTTTGTTGGGTTTGGGGAATGTGATGATGATACCATGCTTCCAAATGTCTGGTATTGTGTTGTGTGAATAGCTGTAGTTTGATATGTTAGTGAGTGCTTGTATGCCTTGTGGTCCCAGGTGTATGAGGTGTATGTTGCTTATGTTGTCTAGGCCACAGGCGGGTGAGTGCTTGAGATTGTTGATGATATGCTTTGTCTGGTGATTGGTGAAGGGTGTATAGTCAGGGTCTGTGGGGAATTGTCTCTTACGTCGGATGACACGTCGGTCGTCTTTGTGAGGTTTTAGGTGGCTGACATGTGAAAAGTGATTGATGAGAGTGTTTGCTTGTTGTTTACATGAAGGAGTAGAGTCTGTTGTTGTTGTTGTGATTGCAGCATGTGATTGTGTTGTGTTGCTGTTGGAAAGTGTGATGCTGTTTAGTGTTTTGTAGAGTTTTTTGGGGTTTGTTTTGTGATCAAGTGTTTGATGAAAGTTATTCCAATTTTGTTTTTGTTGTTCTTGTATTTTGTTGTTAGTTTGGGTGTTGAGTGCTTGAATTTGTTGTGTGATGTCTTGTGTGTGGGGTGCTGGGGAGTGTTTCAGTATGTCGCGTTGTCTGATGAGGTTTTGAATTTCTGGTGTGAAGTTGGGGTTGTGTCTTTTTCTATTACCTCTTGGAATGTGTTTCTTGTCAGCGTTTTGGATAGTTTTATTGAGTATGTGTACAGCATTGTTGATGTTAGTGATGGGTGTACTGTTTAGAGTTGTGAAGTGTTGTTCTGTCTCATTTGTGAATGCTTCCCAGTTAGCTCTTTTATAATTGGTGTATGTGTGTTTGTGGCTAGCTGGGGTGAGTCTGGTTTTGGTGGTGATAATGATCGGGAGGTGGTCAGAGCCTAAGGTTCTGACCACCCTCCAGGATGTTGTGGTGGCGAGTTCTGGGGAGCAAAAGGAGATTTCTGGAGATGATGGGTTATAGAGGGCTTGGTGAGGAATATGGGTATGTTGATGGATGTCGTTAAGGATGATGAGGTTATCGGTTTGGTTTTGTAGTACCAGCCCTCTGTCTGTGTCGGGGTTGTCGACAAACCAGGCTGACATCTTGGCGTTGAAGTCACCACCCAGGATGATGTGTGGGGTGTTTGTGATGTGTTGTAGGTGTGGTCTGTATTCATTTGGTACTGTAGGGGATGTATGTGTTTATGATGGTTATGTTGGAGTTGTTGCCAGTGCGTATTTTAATTGACTGTATTTCTGTTGTGTTATCATTTGGCGGGAGGAGGGATTTGGTTTTAACACTGGTTACTATGTATGATATTTCTTTGTGTACCAGGGTGATGAGTCCACCGCTCCCGCCGACAGCCCGGTCTTGTCTGATGGTGGTGAAATTATGAAATGTGGGTGTTTTTTGTGTTGTGCGGAGTTTTGTTTCTTGTAAGATGGCAATGTGTATGTTGTGTTGTTTGATGAAGTGTGAGAGTTCGTGTTTCTTTGTGTTGATGCCATCTATGTTCAGTTGAAGAATGTTAATGTTATGTGCACGATGTATGTTGGGTGCTGCTGCACGAGGATGGGGGTGGGGGTGAGGGGGGGGTTGCGGGTTGGGATGGGTGAGGTGGGGGTGCGGATTGGGGAGCAGGAGATGGGGGTTGGAATGGATTAGGATGGGGTGTGGTGTGTGGAGTTGAGGATGTGGATGGTATGGGAAGGTTAGGTGGGTTAGGGAGGAGAGGTGGACGGGTTTTAGGGGGGGGAGTGGATGATATGCGAAGGTTAGGTGGGTTGGGGAGGAGAGGTGGACGGGTTTTAGGTGAGGGATTTGACTGGGAGAGGGAGGGGCATGAGGAACAGGTCCAGGTGTTTGTGTAGTGTTTCTTGGAGGCAAGTGTTGTGCAGGTGAAGTGGGTCCAGTTCCCGCATGAATTGCAGAGAACTGAACCCTTAGTATGGCGACTCGAAGTGATGGGTTTTGAGCAAGTTGGACATATGTATGTGTACGTGGGTCCTGAGTTGCTCTCAATGTCTCCGGCTAGAAGAAGTCTTCGAGAAATGACAGCCGGAGAGTCATTTCTCGGTGTAGGAAAAACTGTGTGATGTGTGTGTGTGGTGTGAGAGGTGTGGAAATTCCCGGCGCGACCGAAGCCGCTCCAAGGACCCGTGCCCCCAGGGAGGGGGCAGGGGATGGTTGTGACGGTTTGGCTCCCGAAACTGCTCCCCGCGGCCGGCATCCGGTTTTCCTCCACTGGTCGTTGATTTTGTCTTCGGCCGTGGTGGGTCGGCAGCCATCCGCGGTTGGCAGCCTCGGGAGGTGGCCCCACGGCGTAGACGCCGCCACATCAGGACCTGTAGACTACCGTTGTCTTATGTTGTTCATGCTATACCCTGATCCAAACTGGTAGCCAAAAAATCTTGTCCCCCAACCTCTGTAGCTCACAAAGGGCCAGAGCAAATTGGCTGTAATTATTCACACCTATTCCCTGGCTGACCCTTCCCAGACAGTAGAAATACTAGCTTGATTACTCTACTCGTTTGTGAGTTATAGAGGTTAATGTTCAAGAGTGTTGGTCTACATAATTGGAACAGGGTATAGTGTCATGAATGCAATATTTTCAAAGGGATCTGCCACGTGGGGGACAATCGACATTCTGCAGACTCCTGCTGTCTTATGTTGCCCATACCAGGGTCGTGCAGTACACAATGTTCGTCATATAAGACTCAAACCGATCCCCGTGTACACACCAATGCATCCCCTACTATACAGTAATCTGTTTATCCCCGTGTACACACCAGTGCATCCCCTACTATACAGTAATCTGTTGATCCCCGTGTACACACCAGTGCATCCCCTACTATACAGTAATCTGTTGATCCCCGTGTACACACCAGTGCATCCCCTACTATACAGTAATCTGTTGATCCCCGTGTACACACCAGTGCATCCCCTACTATACAGTAATCTGTTGATCCCCGTGTACACACCAGTGCATCCCCTACTATACAGTAATCTGTTGATCCCCGTGTACACACCAGTGCATCCCCTACTATACAGTAATCTGTTGATCCCCGTGTACACACCAGTGCATCCCCTACTATACAGTAATCTGTTTATCCCTTTGAGTACCAGCGGCGTGTGTTATATTGTGGTCTAGCTATATTTAGACGATTGTATATGCAGCTTAGGAAGAATCTATGGTAGTTAAAAGGGTTGGTAGAGATTGTCTGCAGTATTTTTATTGCTAGACAGCTTTCCTAAACTAAATATAATCGTCTATCTGTAGCCAGAATACCACAATAAGGACGTCACCGGATACTGAACGGGTCAAGTATCGATAAATCAGTTGATAAAGCCGGTATCACACGGGAGCTTTTATAGTCAACATTCGATGATCAAAAAAATTCTGGCATCATTTCTGGAATATTTTGCACTGGTATCAGAAACTAGACTTATGGTAGATGTATTTAAGTAACCCAAATATTTTATAAGTTGACCTCATAAACTGCCAGACCAGTGTTGAGGATTAATGTTGAGGATTAATGTTGAGGGAAAAAGTACTCGTGTGATACCGGCTCAAGGGATTCATTTTACTGTCAGCTGAAATTAATTAAAAAACAAAAACATGAAACTACCATTCCTATGTGTCATATTAGAGCCAAGTTTTCATAATTAACAACATATTTCACTTCAGAATGGTCTTAATAGCCAAGTAAACAAGATGTAAACATGGTAATATACCGTGATTTGGAAAAAAAAAAACAAAAAAAAAACACAGTATAGCCATGTTTGTTCTCCTAACGTGCAGTATCGTTAATTCTCCCTCCTTCACTTATCTTGGCCAGAAGGATAATAGTCCAAATTATCGCCTCACCACGAACATTTTGAGTAAGTTACCAATGCTTTGGACAGGCAGCATAATTTTGGGCAGAGAAGTCAGAAACTGTATGGGGTAATAACAACAAAAATGGTCAGTCATATTTTCGACAGAGCATCCAAAAGATTAGCTGGGTGGCAAAATGTTTAGTAGATAAGCCAACAAGTTCAGTAAAGAGGCCGAAATGTTCAGTAGAGAGGCGAAAATGTTCAGTAGAGGCCAAAATGTTCAGTAGAGATGCCAAAATGTTCAGTAGAGGCCAAACTGTTCAGTAGAGAGACGAACATGTTCAGTAGAGGCCAAAATGTTTAGTAGGGAGGCCAACATGTTCAGTAGAGAGACCAAAATGTTCAGTAGAGGCCAAAATGTTCAGTAGCGAGGCCAAAATGTTCAGTAGAGAGGCCAAAATGTTCAGTAGAGGCCAAAATGTTCAGTAAAGAGACCAAAATATTCAGTAGAGGCCAAAATGATCAGTAGAGGAGAACATGTTTAGTAGAGGCGAAAATGTTCAGTAGAGAGGCCAAAATGTTCAATAGAGGCGAAAATGTTCAGTAGAGGCGAAATTGTTCAGTAGAGGCCAAAAAGTTCAGTAGAGGCCAATATGTTCAGTAGAGGCCAAAATGTTCAGTAGAGGGCAATATGTTCAGTAGAGGCCAAATTTTGTAGTCGAGAGGCTAAAATGTTCAGTAGAGGCCAAAATGTTCAGTAGAGGCCAAAATGTTCAGTAGAGGCCAATATGTTCAGTAGAGGCCAAAATGTTCAGTAGAGAGACCAAAATGTTCAGTAGAGACCAAAATGTTCAGTAGAGGCCAAAATGTTCAGTTGAGAGACCAACATATTCAGTAGAAATGAGACAATGTTCAGTAGAGGCCAAAATGTTCAGTGGAGGTAAAAATGTTCAGTAGAGAGACCAAAATGTTCGGTAGGGGCCAAAATGTTCAGCAGAGAGGCTTGATGGAGGTCTAGGGAAGAAACTATGACAAAAATAATAGAAAAAACTAAATATATATATATATATATATTGTCACTCCCAACTGAGTTTTGCAACCTAAGTCAGTTGTTAGTGTGTGTTATAATACCTCATGTGGCCTGTGGAGAGGCTAGGGGCCTTCCCTCGTGGCTAGCTCTTGTGTTGACAGGATGGCGCATGCAGTATATGTTGCCGTTCGGCTAGCAGTATATTTATTTAGTTTATTTAGCCTTTGTGCGATTGTTTTCTGTATCATAAGTTTACACAATGTTGTCTTATGTTTTACTTGATTACTTTTTATTTGTTAATGAGAGCCCAGGCTGCCTAGTTAATTGTATAGTCTGGCGGTGCCTGGCACTCTCCTTCCTTCCCTCGCGTGGCTCTGGGATATCTTGTGGCCGCGGGAGCTCACTCTAGTCCTGGCTCTCGCGCTGACAACATCAACTGTCTGATGCTCTTAGGCTTGCTTCCCTTGTTTCCCTTTGAATACTGCATGAAGCTTTTTATTCTTTAGTAGATCGAAGCGTAGCAGGGCTGGAGTCATATAAAGCATATTATTTTTGTCTTAATCCATTTAGTTTAAGTACTAGAGTTTATATTGTTTAGCTTAGGAAATTCACTGCATTCTTTTCGCTGGCAATTATAAATTATAAGCTTCTCACTTTTCTTCTTCCATTTTGTTTACTTTTTCTACTGCATTGCTTATTATTATTATATGTACTTATTCTTTGTTATTGAAGTTGGTATTCACAGTGGTTTGGTGTTTGCTCTGTGTAGCCTGCCCCAACCTACTGGAATACCAACTATTATGTGTCATGTGTTAGGATAGTGCTTTAGACTTTCCCATGGTTTTGTTCATATGATTTTCAATTCCTAAGCAATTGGGCATTGTATGAATTGTTCTGGGAGTCTAACAGCCTTTTAGGTACCATTTATGTGCAGTTTAGAATAACCTTAGAAGTTCTCTTGACATACTAACAGCATTATCGACCAGACTCGGGGACAATATATATTTTTGTGTCTCCTTGTAGTACTGCTTTAACACCTTAAGAGCGGCCTATGCGGTTTATTTATATGTACCGCCCAGCGGGGTGTTTTTAGCCAAAATAGGGCTGTTTACGTGATCATTTTCATGCCTAAATAAGACCCAGAACGTAAAACAAGTATCTATCCCTGAAAGGGCATAAACAGAGCTTTCGAATGACACCATAACGATCCTTTTATAATGGCTAGTTTTCTTGCAATAAACGTGCAACGCGAGTGCAAAAAGCATGTAATTAGGCACTTTCCCCATACAATTCCTTATATAGCGAGTGAGAGAGGTAGGAGGGAGGTGAGATTCGTGTCAGTAGGTTCGCCGCGGTGGTCTGGAGCAGTCATACGCTCGCTACTCTCCTGCCACCACTTGTCTCTCTCTCTCAGCAACATTACGTGCTGAAATTGCCACTCGAGTTATGTCGAGCGCCGCCACATAGTCCAGCTTTATTTAACTCGACTTATGTGGTGAGCCGCTAATTAAGGGATAATAGAGCAAAGAGGAAGATAACCCCTTTTCCTCGAGAACCTGCGTGTCTTGGTGTTTGAGTCAGATATTAAGAGCGTGTCTGTTGCAGGGTAGTGCAGTACGGTGGGCAGTGTTGGGTGCAGGTCTACCGCATTGGTGTCTTTTTGCTACGGCGTCTCCTTTTTGCCAGTGCTGTGGGCTAGGCTATTACAGCATCTGTTTTCCCCGGGCTCCCATCATAACAATATATATATATATCAGTGGTGGGCATCGCAAATAATTATCCACTTTCGTAATCGCAATGCCGCATCTCGTAATCGTTGTCCTCCGCAACTGCTACACCGTTGATTAATTTATTAATACGGTTCCGCTTAACGCTAAACATAAACGCAATCCGATTGGGATTTTAATTAAAACAGTACAAACATGAGGGTGAATCATTTGATAGTGTAGTAATTTTGTTTCTTTACTTACTATTTATCACATGCTTAACCCTCACAGGTGTTATATCCCATACTTCATCTCAAGTCAGGCCTCACTTATTAATTGTTATATTTAACCTATTTTGTATTATTTGTACGGGGATAAATTAGTACAAATTATGTATATTATGGACTTAAGGGCATGACTTTTACTCTATATTTTACCTATCCCTTGAATTATTATGAGTGGGATAAATTTGATAGCCTAATAACCTAATAACTCTCTGACAATTTATCTTGCAACAATTTTGTTTGGGAAACCATTTAGAGATGTATTTATATAAATAAATAAATAAATATATATATATATATATATATATATATATATATATATATATATATATATATATATATATGAGAGGTGGAAGGATGGAGTGAGGAAGTACTTGAACGAAGGCGGTGCTGGTTGGGGGGAGGGGCGTCGACTGACTGGGGACAGAGGGGCGGTTCGTTCGTGGCCACCCCTTCGGGGATCACGGCGTCAGGCAATAGAAAGATAGAGATAGATATATATATTCCTTATAATATTGCATAATATTGTTTATTTATTTATTATGGAGTTCAGGAGTACCAGTGTAGTAGACTATACTCCGTTCAGCATAAACAGTCCGTTGGTAGGGCAGAACTTGACAACACTGTTTTACCCTCGCTATCAGCTGATATGTTGATAATGGGGGCGAGAAACCATTTGCCCCCTCTCTCTCTCTCTCTCTCTCTCTGGGAGATGAAATTGTACTAACTTAATTATTAACGTGATTTTTATATACCCTAAATGTATATATATAATGTCTTAAATGATAAAATAAACTATTGGTCAAAATATTCTGTGTGGCAGACTTTAAAGTGTTTGCATCTATTGTACGGTTTTCTGTATTCATAATGAATGGGATACTTCTCTATAGTAGAAAATTATCCAGTGTTTCTGATGTTATTACTTTTTTTCCACACCACCATTGAGGTAAAAGTCTAGGTGCGTTTATTTTTATAGAGGTTTCCCCAGTATGTAATGTATTATGAATACATATACAATAGTCGAGTCATGGGTGGAAAGGTTAAGGTGTTAAAACTGTGGGATCAAATGAACCAATTTAAAAATCATTAGGATGTATCATCAGGATGTATTAATCCTGTACAGTACTACAGGAGTGTAGCAGTACTCTCTTCAGTACAGAGACTAAACGCGCTCGGCTACCGTGACCGTCTGTCTGTCTGTCTGTCTGTTTGGATTTCTCTCCGTCTACGCGCTTGGCTACCGTGACCGTCTGTCTGTCTGTCTGTATTTATCTCTGTCTATCTGTATAATCTGTATGTCTGCTTGTGTATAGGTCTGTTTGTCTATCTGTCTCTCTGTCTGTACATCTAACTGTATCTTTGTTTGTCTGTATAGCTCCCTGTTTGTCTGTCTGTCTGTATATCTATGTTTGCTTATCTGTATATCTGTTTGTCTGCATGGTATGTACTTTATATCTGACTGTATATGTGTATATCTATATGTCTGTTTGTCTGTCTGTTTATATGTCTGTCTGTTTGTCTATCAGTATAGGCTACCTGTCTGTCTGTCTGCAAATATGTCGGTGTGTCTATCTGTATATCCAACTGTCTGTATATCTGTATGTTGTTTGTCTATCTGTATTTTTTTTTTTTTTTTTTTTTTTAAAGAGACAATGAACTGAGGAAGGAAAAACACAGATAAAACAAAAAGGTCCATGTGCCTAAAGGCATCCTCCATTCATAAAATGTTTGTAACAACTGGATTTAAACATTTGTAGATTGTAAGTTTGTGGAAAGCAATTCGAGGGAAGTTAATTCCAAAGAGTAGTAGCTCTGGGGATAAATGAATTCTGATAAGCAGAAGTTCTGCATTGTGGAGGAGAAAGTGTAAATTCATGGGCGCTCTCAGCTGCCCTAGTTCTACGGGGAAAGATGTGGAGAGGCGGCACAATTGAAGCAAGTTCCTCGGAACAATTGCTGTGAAAATATCTGTAGAATAATGCAAGGGATGCAACGTGTCTTCGTATGGATAATGTAGGAAGGTCCTGTGTGATTGCAGGGTTATTGATTAATCTAATAGCTTTATTTTGAATTTTGTCCAACTGCCTCAATGCAACCACTCCACTTCCACCCCACAGAGGTGAACAGTAATCCATCTGAGAACGCACATGACTTTTATATATCACGGCCAACAGTCAGTCAGTGTCAGTGAAGAATTCTCGAACTCTGTACAGGAGTCCCAGTTTTTTAGAGGCATTCTTAGCAATGCTTCTAACATAATATGTCCAGCTCAAGTTAGTAGTTAATGTTACACCGAGAATGTCAATACTAGGGGAAGTGGGAATATTTACATCATTACAAAATATATGGGAGTCAGTGAGATTCTGTCGGTTAGAAAATTGAATGTACTTGGTTTTATGTTCATTAAAGGAAACTAGATTCTTTTGTCCCCATTCATTAATTCTAGAAAGGTCCTGGTTCAGAGAAATTGCAGTGTTTATTTTTGAATTTATAAGATCGGGTTGGGTGAAAGAATTGGTAAATGTGAAGGAACTGTGGAGTGTTGAGTCATCTGCGTAGGAATGTATTGGATTATGAGTGGTAGATATGAGATCATTGATATGAATGAGGAACAGAATTGGGGCCAAAACTGATCCCTGGGGAACACCAGCATTTATTGAGTGAAATTGAGAATAAAGGCCATCTACCATTACACGTATTTTTCTGTTATGAAGATAAGAAGAAATTAGTGGAACTAATGATGCAAGGCCGTAGTGTGACATCTTCGACAATAAGGATTGATGCCAGACTCTATCAAATGCCTTTGATATATCCATTGCTATTGTATGTGTTTCACCATGTTGGTCTGTAGCTTGGTTGATTTGATGCGTAAGAAGGCAAAGAATGTCTGCAGTTGATCGACATCGTCTAAAACCATATTGCCTATCACTGATTAATTAATTATTCTCCAGATGCTTAATTATGTGATTATTTAATATAATTTCAAAGACTTTACCAAGAGTGGAAGTTATAGCTATTGGTCTGTAGTTTGATGGATCTGAAGAGGCACCTTTTTTAGGAACTGGATGGATGTTTGCTTGTTTCCAGGGTACTGGGAAGCATGAGACATGAGTACACAGACGGAAATTTTTGCCAATACAGGAGTGAGCACCAAGGAGCAATTCTTATGTACTATTGGAGGAATTTCATCTGGACCAGGAGCCTTATCTACTGAGAGATTCTGCAAAATAGTTTTGACATGTCTGGTGTGGATCTTAAGTGAGGGAATTTCAGGCGAATTAAAATTAAGTACAGGGACATCTTGATTTATTTCATCTGAGGTTGAGTTGGTGGAGAAAATATCTGCAAGAAGGTTAGCTTTACCTCGTGGGTCACTTACAAGATTGCCAGTCGGAGATTTTAATGGTGGAATGGATGAAGCAGTAGTGAAGTTGGATTTACATGAGTTAAGAGTAGACCAAAATATTTTGTTATCATTTGGGTTATTTAGAAGTTTATTTGCCTGCTTGTGGAGAAAGTTTGATTTAGTTAGGTTTAATACAGTTTTGGCATGATTTCTGATGTTTCTAAAGTAATTATAGGCTTCATGTGTTTTTGATCTTGTGTATGCATTGTAGGCTATTGCTTTTTGTTCAGTTACTCTAGCACAATTATGGTCAAACCATTTAGGTGAATTAGATCTTTTACTGTACTTTTGATGAGGAATAAAAGTTTCCATTCCAATTTTTACAAAATCTTGTATGTGGCTCAAGGTGGAGTGTGCATCATTAGAAAAAAAAGGTCCAGGGAATATCAATAAAGAAACCTTGAAGACCCTCCCAGTCTGCCCTATCGTAATGCCATTTAGTCACCAAAACAGGTTCAGAGTGGGAAGGTGTGGTAGGTGATAGACAGGTGGCCTGTATCAGACAGTGATCAGAAGATCCAAGCGGGGACCTCACTGTAACATCATAATTTTCTGAATTGGTTGTTAAAAATAAGTCCAGTAGGTGGGAATTATGATTAGGATTATCTGGTACACGGGTGGTTGGTTGACTAGTTGAGTGAGATTAAATGAGTCTGCAAATAGCTCACATTCAAGACCAGCATCATCAGTCCTGGCTGAATGAGTGAGCCATTCAACATTATGGACATTAAAATCACCCAACACAGTGATTTCAGAAGAAGCATTTAAGTTGAGGACACTGAGTTGTGAGGACAGAGAATCAAAAAGACTTTGCTCTGGAGGAGTATTTGGGGAACGGTAGATGCAACGTATGTATTTAAATTTACCAGCAGAAATTAATTTGTATATAGAATAATCAAAATAGGGACAATTGAAACTAGTAACCTCCTCCAGGGCAATTTCAGATTTTGCGAAGCAACATACACCTCCTTTAGGTCTGAAATTTTGGAGCAGTTGATAACCTGGAAAATTAAATCTAGACGTGTCAGATGTGGATGTTACTTGAGTCTCTGTCAAAAAAAGGAGAGTAGGGGATTCTGCTTGAAGAAATTGGTGTACAGAATTGATGATATGTGTCTGTCTGGCTCTGTCTATCTGCCTGTCTGTATGTTTGTATATATCTCTATCTGCCTGTCTGTATGTTTGTCTATATCTATATATTTCTGTCTATCTGTCTGTCTGTCTATGTCTGTGTATCTGTTTGTTTATCTGTCTCTGTGTCGGTCTGTCTGTCTGTCTTTAGTTGTCTGTCTATCTGTATATCTGTCTGAATATCTGTCTGTCTGTGTGTATATCTGTCTGTTTGTCTGTATATATGCCTGTTTGTCTGTATGTATATCTGTATATCTGTCTGTTTGTGTGTATATCTGCCTGTATGTCTGTCTGTATATATGCCTGTTTGTCTGTATATATGCCTGTGTGTCTGTATGTATATCTGTATATCTTGACCAATATTTTGACCAATAGTTTATTTTATCATTTAAGACATTATATATATAGATTTACGGTATATAAAAATCACGTTAATAATTAAGTTAGTACAATTTCATCTCCCAGAGAGAGAGAGAGAGAGAGAGGGGGCAAATGGTTTCTCGCCCCCATTATCAACATATCAGCTGATAGCGAGGGTAAAACAGTGTTGTCAAGTTCTGCCCTACCAACGGACTGTTTATGCTGAACGGAGTAGTCATAGTAATAGTGTAAGGAGATAATTAGACGCTCCACGGACAAGCTTCTTGGGGTGACCACCAGATGGAGAATGGTAGCTTTGGGGACGAACCACAATATTTTTTAGGTCAAAAAGAAATATACCAAGATTATGCATTATATACTATTAGCAGCCATTAGTATGATTTTTGAAGCAGTTTTCGTGTGTTTAATTTGTAGCATATTCGCTCTTTGTAAATATAAAACTAGATTTATCTGAATGTCTCAAACCTTTGTACAAAATATATTATCGCTTCAGTTCATCTATTCAGAGGTTTATAAAGTAAATAAGTCATCCAATGTAAGTTTCTTAGAAGTGCTTGACATTATATAGCGCTTAACCTCACGTAGAGTAGAATATTATAATAGTCCATAAAATAAGACGGGCTTTTGACCGTGGTCCCGGGCGAGTCGGGCTTATCAATTTTGCTGCCTTTACGGTACGAAAATCTCTATCCGTAAACAGGTCTTCTCGCCGTTCTAGGATTTCGCCATGCCTTTACTCTTTATTACTATATCACGATAATCCTGATTATAGTTTCATATAAGTATGCTCTATTAATTGATGCTATGTATTATCATAATATGATAAGTTTTTACAAGAAATCAACAGAAGTTCTGGAAAATTAAGTAAGCTGTTGATATAGTTTTTGGAAACGAAAATGACAGTGGGTTGCTCGCGCGTGTGAGTGTGAGGGGTGAGGGAGAGTGTGTATCCTACGTCGGCAGTGATGAACTATGGGGTCCTGCCATAGCCTCATATAAATACGCGTCCATATGTTTAGTGAGTTTTAACGATAGTTAAACTTACTGACAGTAGCTTTTTCCAATGTAAACAATTCTACTATAACATGTGTTTATTATATATACTATTTCTATAAGGATTTGGTGCTTAGCAAGTTAACATTCATACTTTGCAAGCAATTTGTGGATTCTCATATATATATTTGTTCGGCATGTGTAATGATTATAGGGTTAAAGTTAGTTGATACATATATTAATTTTGTGTGCACAAATAGATATGTTACTACCAAAAAAATACCATTTGTGAAAGGAGTGTCTTTTAAACGAAGCTTATTATATTGTTGAGTTACCAAGTAAATTACCACTTGTCCTAGGGTCCTGCGACAATGCGACAATTTTCCGACGGTGGTCATCACAAGAAGCTTGTGCGTGGCGCGTCTAATTGAGAACAAAACTAAATACTAAATTCAGAGGGAAATTACCCCAGTGACACCATGGTGGTTGAGGTTGGGTGATGTCTTAGATTGTTACTATGTAATCAATCTATTGATGGGATCACTAATACAAATACTGTCCATAAGACGTTGGACAAAGCAGATTGTGAGATGTATGTAAAACTAAGTACTAAGTAGTAGACATATAGTGGTAGGAATAAGTTTAATATGATTAGGTTATCAAAAGAATACTACAAAACAAAAAATGGTTTTATAATTCACATTAACAGCTCATCTTCAACTTAATAATATAGTCTAAATACAGCAGAGCAATTTACAATTTAAAAGACGTCTCCGGTACAGAAGGGGTTAAACCGTTAAACAAAATTAATAAATAACGCATTCCTCCAAGGCCTCGCTCTCCCAATGTAAACAAAAGGTAGGCTCCGGCCTAGCCACGGCCTGGACGCGGCAACTGTCACTTCACAATGCCGCGTCACCTATAGCATCACGTGGGATTCCTGTTGGACCTTGTCGTCTATAAATATACACCAGGGTCACGCTGGGAAGAGACAAGACGTTTCCTCCCACTCTCACCACAAAGAAGAGAGTGCGGTTCAACCTGCATGTCTGAACTCCCTGGCACTTTTCGCCTGTTCACCTATGTTCCCCCTTCCATGTTCCCTCTTCCCTAATTATTATAATGTACCTGTCGGACAGCACCTGTGTTCGTATATACAGGTATACACATTATTATGATGTGCTTGCCTGTGTTCATATATATATGTATGCAAATTATTATGATGTACTTGCCTGTGTTCATATATACAGTATATGTATAAAAATTATTATGATGTACTTGCAAGACAAGCACGTATGCCAATTGTTCACCTATGTTCCCTCTTCCCTAATTATTATAATGTACCTGTCGGACAGCACCTGTGTTCGTATATATAGGTATGCAACTTATTATGATGTACTTGCCAGACAGCCCCTGCATTCTGCCTATTCCTATATACCTGTGTTTGTTCCTTTTCTCCCCTCATGACAATATAACTAGGGGAGAATAGATCAGTAGAAATTAAGAAAAACTCATATCTTCGCTACCGAAGAAAGCACTGCCAGATGAATCCATTATATGCCTGTATGAAAACTTTGTTATGCAATAAGATGTGAACCTATACTTCAATAGACCCTGAAACCTTGTTTTCCACACATTTGACACACATGCCTTTTTTTGACATTCTTCAATTAGTTTACTAGTTATACAAACCACACCCACTTCTTTCTATATAAGAGTCCCCTGTAAATCCTCGTCCCCAGGTAAAATAGCGCGGGAGATCTGCCGCCCCCGCGCCCTGAGATGGGGCGCTCCGGACGTTTAAATACCTGGTGTACACACAGGCCTACCAACACGAACCAGGAAGGTAGATACGTACACAGCCCTGTAGACACCACCATGCCGAGAGAGATTTATATATTCTTATGCCTAAAATTACTCTCAACCACGATCAGTAGTAAACCCCAGCCAACACCACCACGAGAAGGAGGGAGAAAAGAATAACGCTGTCTCCCACGCATCGCGACCCTCAACTGTCCGGTCCACACGACACACCTTCAATGCACCCGACACCACCAATCCTCCCCGAGAGCTAAAAACTCGGAATTCATTCACTTCCCCCACTATTATTGTTTTTCAGAGTTCTATTCAGGTAACCCCGACCGCCTATGATTTTATAATTTAACCTTGAAGAAGTAGCCTACTCTAAGGTCATTAATTGACCTTACTCATCACACCACCACCGAATATTTACCTTCTATTGAAGGAGACCTGACCAACAGTGTAAGAAGGGTTCAAGGACCCCATCTAAGAGAACTCCCCATGCCCTTACCATCTTAAAGGTACCACAGGAGTGCACTCAGTAATCCGCAATACCAGTTCAGGATTTGTGAGGAAAGTCAGGCAATTGTTGATGCTTCAAAAAAAGTTAGTCACTTAAGAAAGCTTAAAATTGCTCTCCATTCAGTTGGACTATTACGGCCTGCCGGAAAGTCCTGATACAGTCTGTAAAACCCTCTACTAGGGATCTCGTTGGGCCCGGGCCTGCCTAGCTGATGTAGATACCCTACTTAGGCGGTGACTAGTGTGTCTAGTGAAGAGTGTGTACGGCCTGCCGATATCTCTTCTTAGACTTCAATTCCCCGTTAACTACCAACCCTATACTAGGGATCTCGTTGGACCCGGGCCTGCCTAGCTGACTTAGATATCCTACTTAGGCGGTGACTAGTGTGTCTAGTGAAGAGTGTGTACGGCCTGCCGATATCTCTTCTTAGACTTCA
>CM064575.1:30923472-30968472 GCA_032716605.1 Paralithodes platypus
ATATATGTTTGTGTGTGTGTTAGAGTCTGTATTAGTAGTTGCTTGAGTGTATTGTCAGTAATACAACCGTTTAATATAAGGATTGCAACGTATTATCACAATCACTATACCCATTTATCCTATATACCTTTATCGTGCCTCTCTATCTTATACCGTATTGCTCTTGTATTCAATTAAGGGATGAAGAACACACGACCCTCCGATAATCATGATGTGAGGTATCGCTCTGAAGGCTCTTATGATCAAATGTTGTCACCGACACACATCATAATTATTAGCGAGTTGATGTTCTATCTCTCTCTCAATGTATCTCACACACACACACACACACTCTCTCTCTATCTATCTGTGTGTGTGTGTATTTGTGCGTGCGTGAGTGTGTGTGCGTGTCTGAGTGGTTGGCTGTGTGTTTGTTTGTACATTAATTCCCCTGTTGACTCCACGTATACAAACACCTACACACATCATCTTGGTGAGAGATAGAGAGGAAGAGAGTGTGTGTGTATGTGTGTGTGTATGAGTGTATGTGTATCTGTGTGTTTGAAGAGAGAGAAAAATTATGTACTGTACTGTGTGTGTGTGTGTGTGTGTGTGTGTTTGCATGCATGTGTGTGTGTGTGTCTTTCTGCATGTGTGTCTGTGTATATAATGTGGAAACAATTATGTGGTGTGGCTTTCTTAATTAAAGTTGTTGGCGTTTTGTTCGTGTCCAACCCCCCGGGATCTAGGCGTCTGTCGATAAATAGACTACCACGTCATCCTTGCAACACCAATTTAAGGGGACAGTGGTTATTTTGTATATATATATTCATTTTTTTTTAGTTTCCTCCCTAGACCTCCATCAAACTAAAAAAATAAACATCCAGTAGATCCCCCTTCGAATTAATTTGTAAATTTTTTGGTAACAAATGTCACGGCCGAAGGCCGTTTTCTCCACAATTTCAGGCTCGGTATCACTTGCCAGGAAAAAAATTGACACCTAAAGAGCACGAAAGATCTTTATATTGACAAAGAACCGGGGTGAAAGGTTTTAAAATCGACAATCTAATGGGGCAAACGTCTTAAAATCTCAAAACTAATGGGGATATGCATGAGGAAGAAAGGGGACCAGAAAAACGGCCCATCTCCCCTTAATCTACATATTCGTACTACAATTTCTCCCTACGAATAAATGCCTACAGTGGCCAATAGAGGCGCTGAACTAAATGTTTACCTCGGTGCATTGTGGGAAATTGGCGTGATCGCGGCCCTATGCACCCTCCCTCTCCTTCAACAATACTATATTATAAGCAGTTAGTCGAAATTTCTGTAGTTGGCAAACTTTGGTCTATGCATACTAATGTTTTATATACAGTATTTTAAAATTACCCATATTTATAAATAATGTATAGGCCTATATACAATACAAAGTCAGGAGGTATCTTTGCACCAATTTTGTTATGATAATTAATCAGCTTATAATTATGTGTAGTCATTATCAGCTGCATATGAACTTTCCCTTTATTATTATACTATATAAGCACTTAGTGTAGTCATATACTGTATAATAAAAACGTGTAGAATCACCAAAAAAAGAGATAAACTGTACATATCCGAGGTGTTGGGTAAAGTGATGTCTGGCATTAGTTCAGAAGCGTCCACCAGAGGTCTCAAGCGAATTGTTGGTAGGGACAATTGGAATACATTAACCTTTTTAGCAATGTGACGTGTTTCTGTCTTTTTGTTCTTGCTTACATATGACGATTTTATTAACCCTCTCCGACATATGACGCAATTTTGAGCCTATTAGGGATACTTTAAAGCCTTATTACCATCAGGGGTATTTACAAACCTTTAGTTTAGTTACTTCAACCTCTGCAGTTGTCTTTGAGTTAGCTGTGGGCAGAAAACTAATTTTGGAGAGGTAATTATAAGAGTGAGAGAACTCTATTTCTTATTGCTAAGCTGGCAACCTCTGCGTCATATGAGTCTGAAGGGGTTAATCTTATTAAAAAATTGTGAGAGTTAAGGGGAGGCAGACCCTTTCGCCCCCAATTCACCCTGTATAAGAGATTTTGTTTCTGACATTAAATTTTATTATTTATATTATTACCATCTTATTACCAATGGAAATACTAAAAATCGCTGAAAAAAATCAGCTTTCTATGTGCGTGCGCGCGCGAGCGCAGAATTTCATTGAAATATATGAAAAATCATCTAGTCATCGAAAATTGTTCATATTTCCCCCCAATTGTTTTCTGGCGTATCCTACTAGCATCCCCTACAAGAAAATGAACTAGTTTTCCCATATTGAATAATAGAAGGGGCTGAAAAAAAAATATAATATATCTATATTTTTTGGTAGCCCTAATTTCGACATGAAATATGTCGAATCTTGGAAATTATGGGAGATAATGCCATTATCTAATCATTTTACAGTTGCTATATAGTCCTATATGTAGTGTGTAGAAGGGGAACAAAGTAGAGCAATATAAAAAAAAGTAGATGCTCTTGGAGTTGCCAATATATGATCTCGGGTAATCGCAAAACATTTAAATTCATACCTAAATGGTGAAACGTTTTGTCGAAAATAACTAAGTTACCCCTACTATATAGGTTTTCTATTACCAAGCTCTTAGAGAAAACAAATTTATATAGGTTACTGATGTAAAACATCTTCCAATCTTGGGTCAACAGATGACTTTCACAAGTGTTTCATATAAATCCATGATATTGGGGGCCATGGGCTAGGGATGTCATATGGGTGTTTATGCCCTCATATGATAGTTTATATTGCTTACCTTTGCCTTTTAGACAAACAACACCAAAAACAAATTTTTGTTTTGGCTGAGGGTAAACAAAATTGTTGATTCGGGGGTGTGGTTGAACCCCCGTCCGGGGGTGTTATGGATGCGATATTATAATTTTTTGTTTTGCCCTCCTATGCCATTCTCCTATGTTGAAAGAAGCAATTTAGAAAAAGAACAAAACATTTGAAATTTTGACTTTCGGGCCTCATCCAAGGTTTAGCCTTTAACAGTTTGTAGAGTACTACGTACCCTACGTAGAGGAGGTGGTATACACTGGGAAAGCTCCGAGGAACACTGGTTATTGTAGTAGCGATAGAATAGCGAGAGAGATGCAACATTGCGGCGAAGAGAGAGAGATTGCAGAGAGTTGGTGAGTGGACGGGAGTTAAGGAGGCTCTTACCATGGTAAACCAACTCTTAACAGTTCGTGCTTTGCGAGATACCATCTAACTAATGGCACTTATCATATAGAAGTCCATACTGCATTTGTCCAACACCATTGTCAAAGACATATGCAGTAAAAAGGTTTAATAACCGAACTCGAGTGAAATAATAAGTTCATGATCTTATTTATTTCCTGGTGTTAGTCCGATACCTTGTCACTGTGACATGACACTAGAGGCTTGGTATTTAAGACCCTACATCAAGAGTACCGGAACAGAACTTAATCACCGATTAGTATAACGATCAGGGCAGACGAGCAGATATAACTCAGGACATGTCCTAGTTTATGCTCGCGTTATTCCGGTGGTATGTACCCCATGTCATGACATAAAGGAACTACCATTCAAGACCCAAAACGAACTAATCCATCTGTATCCCAATCTCCATTACAACCATACGGCAGGACCACCTATGCGGAACTAGACGGAACTAGAGAAAAAAACTCCAACCACTCTCGCTTCATCACCCTGTGTCTGCAGGTCCAGATCTACCACAGTGCTAGAATAGGAGTGTTGTCACAGTGACATATTAATTCTTCACACCAGTGCGACTAAGGTGTATTAGTTACAAATATATGTATTCGCGTAGGAAGGCCAAGTGTCTAGCTGCTCCAATTTCCTATAATAGTGTTACTCAGTGTTTCTACATAATTAATTTAGGAAAGGGAACTAAAGACACAAGTGATACACCAGCGATCTTATGGTATAGAATTCGGAGTATAAAGGCCGCGTCATACTGAGGTCGACCACGACCCGACAGTAACCCAAAAGAAATTACTTGCACTTTTCACCCGAATTAACCCGAAGGCCCCGAATGAGACTCGTACCACGACTATGACTAGAAAGCAATTTGAATGCAACTCGAGGGACTCGAATGCGTCTCGAATACGAGTCGATGTTATCCCGTATATTACTCGAAACTAACCAGAAGTAGAACGGAATTGAATCGACCATGAGTCGAAAGCTAATCGACGGTGACCCGAGTAGCAGATACCAACCCAAGTTAAAACCGAATCACACCCGAAGTAACCCGACTTAAAACCGAATGAAAATCGAACCCCACCCGAAGTCAGGAACCCAACCGGAATGAAACCAGAATGTAAGTCGAACGTGACTAGAATAAGTAGATTATGACACGATTTTGAAGTTATGCATCACCCCACTATATAAAGAGAGGGTGTGCTCACACAAGCTTCATTTGTACAGTGCACCCAACACAACAACATGTCACAGGAAACAACCTCCCGGACCCATCACGACCAGAAGAGATGGATGACGAGGCATTGGAGTTGGCAATCTTGAGGCAGGAGATAGTTAATGCCAACCTCAGATATCAGATTACTGCCCACGCCATCATGGACAAAGAACGTGAACCCCAACGTGCTCAACCTCGACGGCCACGACGACCAAGGAAACCCCGAAGCTGCAGCGTCAAGCCAGTGTTGAACATCAATTTATAGAGTAAATAATTTTCTAGCAACACTCATACATATATATATATATATATATATATATATATATATATATATATATATATATATATATAATATATATATATATATATATATATAATATATATATATATATATATATATATAATATATATATATATATATATATATATATATACTGTATATATACATATATAATATAATATCAATGGTTATTTAATTTGGTCATTTTTACATAGCAATAAATATTCACAATAATCTGGGTGCAGCTTATTTATACATAGAAATAATTAAAAAAGTATTATACATGTTAGACAATATTAATATTCGATTTTATTCTATTTACAACATCCAACAATAATGGTGAAACATTTATGTAACTTATGTTTATTAAATCTTATGTTGAACAGCACCAAGATATTTATTTATACCTTTAACATTTATTTTTGGCTTCGACAACCCTTCGACTTACATTCTAGTCATTCGGGTCACGATCGAATATTCATCGAGTCTAATTAGGAATGTCGGACATGCATCGAGTCATTTTCTAGTAGTATTTAGTATTCGGGTATCCATCCAGTCACCATCCTAAAATTCGGGTCAGCATCGAGAACAGTAGAAGTTCGAACAAGTTTATGTAGGAATTTTCCAGTGAGCATCGAGTCTAATTCGGGTTACGGTCTAAATCATCGGGTCTAAGTCCACTCAATTCTGGTATGAATCGAGTTAAATTTTTTGACTCGAAAGTGACTCGCATAGGTCGAATGCGATCAGAATATGGTAGAATGTAAGCCGAATACGAATTGAATGTAAATCGAAGGTGACTCGAGGATTTTGTAACGGTTTTTTGACCCGAACGCACTCGAGGATTTCCCAAAAGTTAACGTATGCACTAACTTTTGGCCGACTCATCCGAACTTTCGGGTGATGACCAGAGCATGACTAGAACGACTCGAACATACCAGAATCATACTCGATGTCGCCCGATTTTTGGGCCGAATACACTCGAACCGCAAAAATTTGAATTTTTGTTGCAAGTCATTGCCTTCGGGTTTCTGTCGGGTCGCGGTCGACCTCTGTATGACGCGGCCTTAAGTGTGTTGACACTTTCTCCATAACCAACATCGCCAGAAACGCCTACGAAGCAGGTGAAGCCGCCCGGATAGCAGAGAGCAGAAAGCGAGAAAAATATCAAGCCATCGCCAGAAGTCATCAGTTCGAGCCTCTGGCATTCGAAACTTCAGGAGTCTTCGGCACTACCACCCTTAAAATGGTGAATGAAATAGGCCGCAAAATCAGAGAAGTTTCAGGAGAACCCCGGGAAACCCTCTGTCTCAAGCAAAGACTAGGGATGGCTATCCTCCGGGGTAATGCCACCAGCGGCATGAGCTCAGTACGACTGGGCCATGCCATTGTGTGAGGCCCGGGCAGGAGTGGTGTATCCGTAGTCTTTCCACGGTAGGGTATAAAAATAAACTTTATTTGACTTTATTTGTTTTTAACATGTTTGATGTACAATTGTACATAGATAAAAGAGGATGTGTCAGATGGTTGAAAGCCACAGTTGCTCGCGTGTTTGGGGCTAGCAACACGTATTATGAAAAACATGTATCCTCATACATTCACTGTCTCTCACTTCTCTCACTGACCCCGTAAGTTGCCAGAGGATAACAGGTTTTTCACAAAACGTAGACGGAGGTCTTTAAAAAAAAAACAGTTATCGAGAATAAAGTGTATACCTGGTTCCATCGTGGATTCTCGGCCGTGCTCGGAATATTATTTATGTATTTTATGTACCAGTGCTGAAGTTAATTCTTATGTAATATCATTACGTGAATATAAAAGAAAGTTCTTGTGTGTACTCAGTATTATATTTACCCTTTACGACTTTCGTGCATGTGTTGTTTTGACTTTAACTTCATCAGTCGAGGAAGAACCTACCAGAGACCAAATAAAACCGGGTAAAAACTCTGGCATAACAATTACCACCATCACCACCACCAGTATCACCACCACCTCCAGTATCATACACACATGCACAAACACACACACATGACAATTAAATCTAACTCACTCTCACACACACACTCTCTCTCTCTCTCTCTCTCTCTCTCTCTCACACACCTTTGATCATTATATTCATTGGGTTCGATAACCAAGTCAATGCATACATTACACCGGTACTTCTCACACACCACATCAGTCTATCAATATATTAATAATTCAGATACCATGGCGCCCTCCTTCCTGGTATCTTAGTATTTTTTGTGCATATAAAATTGTTTATCGAAAATTGTCGGAAATTCACTCGTGTCACCCTGCATTTAAAATCATAGTCTATTTGTTTGAGCATAATTTACTTTTGTTTTCATCCTTGTATTAGATGGATTTCAAACTACTAATATACCTAGATACGGACATAGTATAATGGACACTTGAATAACCCTCTTCCTACCCTACTTTTCTGCCAGTGTAGGCCAGAAAAAACATCAATGAGAGAGAGAGAGAGAGAGAGAGAGAGAGGTTTATTATGAAGACAGTATTGATTGTGGAACCTTGTTGTTGTATACCTGTTAGCGACATGGTATCCAATTAGTGTGTGTGTGTACAAAGGAGTACAAAGGAAATCAAGCAACAACAGGTCTAGTGACCCTTCTAGGCTGCTTGTCCTCCAAAACACTGAGGATCAAGTGTCCAAACAGTGGTTTAGAGTGGGTAAGGGAACATTGGAAAGGGAACAACTGCCCTGGAACTAATGTCCGTGGCAGGATTAGGAAGTTAGTAGGGGACAGATGGGTTAGTAACTGAGGGGGGGATAAAATAAAGTTATTAATTTACAAACGCAGTCAGTCGCGGGTTTGATGCGAGATATTTGTCTAAGCGGAGTTTAAATGAATCAACGATGCTGCAGTCTATAACGTCTCGGGGAAGCCCATTCCACAAGTTGACAACTCGAAGAAATTCTTAGATTCGTGTGAGTTAAAAGATTTACCAATAATTTTGCAACCGTTTCCCCACGTGTAATTAGATTGGTCGATAGTGAAGTACTTACTACAGTTCATATTGTCGATACCTTTGATGATTTTGAACACTTGAATTAAGTCATCTCTTAATCTGCGCTGGGTTAAAGGAAATAGATTTAATTCTCTAAGACGCTCTTCGTATGGTTTGTTCTTTAGGCTAGGTATCATTTTGGTAACTCTACGTTGAACTCGTTCTAGCTTGCTTATATCTTTTTGGTAATAAGGGCACCAGGATTGAACGCAGTATTCCAGAAGAGGGCGGACTAAGGGTTAGGATAACTTCTTTGGATTTATGCTCAAATGACCTGCCTATAAAGCCAATTATTTTGTTTGCCTTCTTAACAACTTCTGAATATTGTTGACTCGGTTTTAGGTTACTCGATATTGTTACTACCAGATCGGTTTCTCTGTTTACATTCTTAAGCTGAGTGCCATTCATCGAATAGTTTGCTTTCTCATTTAGGTATCCGATATGTAGTACTTTTCATTTTTCCGCATTGAAACTCATTTGCCCAACATGACAATTTATCTAGATTATGTTGCATATCGTCAACTTGTTCTTTTGAGAGTACGCTATTTGCAATTTTTGTATCGTCAGCAAATTTTGAGATTGTACAGGTGAGACCCTCATCTATGTCGTTGATGTAAATTAGAAAGATAATTGGTCCTAGTACCGATCCCTGAGGTACCCCGCTACTTACATTGGTCCATTTAGATGCCTTACCGTTTATGACTACTCTTTGCTTTCTGTCGCTGAGCCAATTTTCTATCCATTTCAACACACCGTCTTGTATTCCATGCGCTTTTAGTTTTAGCAGTAAACGTTTGTGGGGAACTTTGTCAAAGGCCTTTTGAAAATCAAGGTATATAATATCTACAGCTTTACTCTCATCGTAGAGGTTGAGGATATCGTGGAAGAAGTCTAGGAGGTTTGTTAAACAGGAACGTTTTTTACGAAAGCTGTGTTGAGTATCTTTAAGTAAGTTATTTGCCTCTAAGTGATTTACGAGTCTGTCTCTTATGACCGTTTCTAGCATTTTACATACAATTGAGGTTAAGCTAATTGGACGATAGTTACTGGGTAGGGATTTGCTGCCTTTTTTGAATATCGGTGTTACGTTGGCTAGCTTCCACTGATCAGGCATAGTCCCAGACTGCAAGGATTCATTGAATAGCAATGTCAGTGGTTTGGAGAGCTCATCCTTAGCTTCCTTTATAACTCTAGGCGAGATTGTATCAGGTCCAGGCGTTTTATTTACCTTGAGTTTATCTAAACAATTCAATACTTCTCTCTCTGTAACGGTGATATTGCTTAGAAAATCTGAATTATCAATCTGAATCGGCGATGGTGTAGGGATATCACTGATGTCTTCGGTTGTAAAAACTGATGCAAAGAAGGTATTGAGGGCATTACTCATTTGTACTTCGTCTTTGGTGTATTCTCCATTTTCATCGACTAACGGTCCAACAGTTGAAGTAACTACTTTTTTCTTTCTGATATAACTATAGAATTCTTTCGGGTTTGTTTTACTTTGATTCGCAACATGTAACTCCAGGGTCTTTTTACTTTGCTTAATTAACTTTTTGGCTTTGCGTCGTAGCTTTACAAATTTCACCCGTTCTTCGTCATTTTGTGAGGATTTTAATCTATCATTAGCAAATTTTTTAGCAAGCAGACAGTCTGAAATATCTTTATTCCACCATTTGGGCTTATCATTATGGCCTGGACGCCGTATTTTCGATGGTATGCAGTCTTGCACTGCCTTAAGGTAAGTGGTTGTGAAACACTCCCAAGATGTATTTATGTCGTTATTGTTAGTCAGAAAGCTCCAGTCAGTTTTTTTAAGCTTTGATTTAAGTTTATGAAAATTTGCTTTCTTAAAATTAGGGACTTTCTCAATGCTGCTATTTGATTTGTTACTAGTAAACTTTAAGGTGAAAGTTATCGTACGATGGTCGCTGTTACTGAATTCATCACCAACATTCAAATTCTCTATTAATTCTTCTTTTGTTGCGAGTACAAGGTCAAACACATTATTACCACGGGTCGGAGATTGTACAAATTGAAAAAGTGAACTCTCTTGCAAGTTAGCATAGAGGTCGTGTCCAGAGTGTGAAGTTAGAATATCGCCCCATTTAGTCACGGGTAAGTTGAAATCGCCAAGAATTACGGTATCTTGTATGTTAGTTATTTCTGCAATTTGTTCATAAATTTCACTGTCAGTTTGCACTGATTGAGCTGGGGGTCTGTATAATAAAGCTAGTGTTATTTTAGTTCCTCGTTTATTATTTAATAGTATGTAAGATATATCTATATTCGCAATTAGAGGTTTTGACATTAAGACGGGATTAAGACTTTCCTTTATAAAAAACAGAACTCCTCCTCCATTTCTATTGATCCGACTTTTCTCAAACATTGTATAACCAGGAAGCGTATATTCGGCTAAAAAGTCTCTGTCTTCCGTATTTAACCAAGATTCTGTAATGCCGATTATATCATAATGTTCTGTAAACACGATTTCCTCTAGATCTGAAAATTTATTGCGTATGCTACGAGCATTTACATAAAACACCTTAAGAGTATTAGAGTTGGATGTTACTGATTGTGCATTGTCTGAATTTTCAGTTCATATTTGACTTACACTACCCTGTCTGGATACCCCCGGTTGACCCCGTTTTTTGAACGGAAATCCTTGACTGCATCGTTCAGCAGACGACCAAGACGTGCAGCTCCTACTTCATTGAGATGTACACCATCTCCGGAAAACAAAGTTTTATCATAGTAAAAATGATCCCACGTGTCGACAAAGCCGATGTCCTCCTCCCTGTAGAGTTTGGCTAGTCGGCGATTTGTACTGGTAGCTATGTTGTAGAATCTGTTTTCTACATCAATCCGGGGAACAATTCCTGAAATTAAGATTCTATTAGATTTTTCCTTGAAGGACCTGATCAGCCGCCGGTACTTGCAAAGTAGTTCCTCTGACCACGTCCGTTGGATATCGTTTGATCCAACGTGGATGACGTACGTGGTGCTTGCGGGGGCGAGCATGGAAACCTCTTCCACAGCCGCAACAATGTCGTCCACGCCGCCACCTGGAATACAGAATCGCTTTCTGGTCCTGGGTGCCCTGGCGCAGAACTCGGTTAATTGGCCACAGACCATGGACTCGCCCACAAGCCGAACTTCTTCCGTTTCCTCTTCTTCGTCAATAGCAAGAATTTTGAAGCGGTTTTGGCATGTTGTCGGGATGACCTTCCTGGTACTGGTACTGGGATGCACATTGTTTTTCACTAACTGAAAGTTGTCCTGGGGGGGAGTGAGAGTAGAGTCATTATTATTTTCTGCAACATCTAAGGTAGCTGCAGGTGTGGGTACCGGTACCGGTACTGTATGCACTGGAATGGCGGTTGACATCGTAGTGGTTTCTTGGGCCGAGGGCACTCCTACGTTGAGTGTGGCAAATTCTTGAAGGGATTCAAGTTTCGTAGTCAGGGCATCGATCTTGCGGTGAGCTGCATTCAATTCATCCGCAATCTTCTCTCGGAGCTGGCAAAATCTACAAATTTGGACATCAGTATCAACAAACATGGTAGGGCCAAATTTACCGGAACAACTCGTTCAGGTTCGTTGCGGCGCCATGACGATATAATCACAAAATGGTCCAATTAAAGCCTGAAACTCACAAAAAATGTATGTTAGCAATGTGATACAATTAATTACTGAAAATCACACAAAATGTTGTTAGCAATATGATAAAATTAATATGCCTGTAAATCACAAAAAATATGTTAGCAATAGAACACAATTTATGCCTGAAAATAAAACAAAAATTTATGTTAGCAGCATGGCACAGTTAAAGCCTGAAAATCACAAATGGACTAGAAATTTTTTACAAAATTTACTGGAAAAAAACAAAAAGTGGGAGAGGGTTAATGTAGCCTAGTGAGAAAACTGGAAAACAGTATACAGTACAGTAACAAAAAATATTTGTTAGCAATATGGTACAATTAATGCCTGTAAATCACAAAAAGAATATGTTAATCACAAACAGAATATTATGCCTGTAAATCACAAAAAATATATTAGCAATAGAACGCAATTTATGCCTGAAAATAAAACAAAAATTGATGTTAGCAGTATGACACAGTTAAAGCCTGAAAATTGCAAATGGACTAGTAATTTGTTATCTGAAATGCGATTAATAAATAGGCTATCAAAAAGCATTTCAGTAACTAAATTATTCTAACCCAATATTAAAACTATCTTGACAAATGTTAGTGTGTGCGATTTATATAGATAACCAAGTTAAAAAGTTCAATCAAGTACAGTATTGGCTAGACTATGATATATAAAATAAGAGAAGAGCGTTTGTTTATGCGTACACAGGTGGCGCTGGTATCGGCGGCGTCTCTTCTAACTTGACAAATAGAATTTTGAAAAACAAATGTTTATCAGTCAAAACTACAGTACAATGTCATGCAAGATAACTACTGGGTGGTTTTCTAAGCACTTAACTACAGTGAGGGATAAAATATCTACAATAAGTGCTAGAACTTTATAATATGAAACAAGCAAATAGTTTGTTTACTTTAGAGCGTCGGTCATCACTAACCGGTACAAATATAAACAAAAGCAGTCTCGATAAACAAACGTTTATCAGTCAGAAACACAGCAAAATTACATGCAAAGCAACTACAGAGCAGTTAAGCTAGAGCTTAGCTACAGCTCATGCAAACAAATATGGGGATGAGTAATGGAGTACTCAAGTTATGGTCAAATTTCGAGCAGCGAGAGCGAAGTGCTGTTGGCGGGTTGACTCGTCGGGCTCGAGAGGTGAGCCCGAGGTGAGGTGTGAGAGAGAGAGAGAGAGAGAGATAGAGAAAGAAAGAGAGAGATAATTCAACATTATATATATATATATATATATATATATATATATATATATATATATAACTATCGTCCAATTGCTCTCATCTCTTGTATTTTTAAAGTTTTTGAAACTATTCTTGCTTCCAAATTTCTTAAGCATTTCTCTTCTCATAATCTGCTCTCAGATCGCCAGTATGGCTTCCTTAACCCATTGGCTGTGGCTATGTTTGGGCTATTTAGGGCATATTCAGGCACTCCTGAATGATAAATCAAGCATCTGCATTAAATGAACTGTATTCTGCCGAAAACTAGGCGAAAATAGCTTCAAAATGAGACCAAAACGGGCCCCGTATGTGGTCTGGTTCACCCGCAGCAGTGCCAGTAAAACGCGGGAAACACGCTATTTGGTAGCACTCGCTCGCTTGGCTACACTGTTGAGAGAGACAGAGAGAGACCCGCGCGAGACACAGCCTACCTCAGTGAGCTGCTCGGTTCTCTGAGGAACGGAGGTGGGCCCCTCATGCTCCCGCCCACTGACACTCGATTTTTACGGTTTTTACAGGCTTTTAAAGCCTGGAAGTTGCTGTAACTTGCCAAAACATTCTAGAACGTCACCCGCAGCAAAAGGGTTAACCCGGGAGCTGCGGGGAGACTCTTAAGAGTTCCCCCGGCGCACTGCGGGGAGACTCTTAAGAGTCAGAGAAAAAAAAAATCAACTTTTGACATCGAAATTTTTTTTTTTTTTTTTTTTTTTTTTTTTTTTTTTTTTTTTTTGGCCCCTGGGCCATGCAAAATCTCAGTCCTCTACCTCCCCTCCTTCCCCACTTTCCTCCTCTCCTTCAGTTATCACCTATTTTCCCTGTTATTCCCTTATTCTGAGGTATATTTTCGTGCTAACATTAGAAATCCGATTGGAGGGTGTGGTCATCACTGATAGCAAGCGAGTGCAAGAGAGAGAGAGAGAGTATCGATCGACTGTGTCTCAGTGGCCTTGGGGGAAATTGGCGGGAAAGCAGATTGCCTCACCCATACATTATACAACTCGCGGGCTATATCTCCGATTTTGACCATCCAAACGCTGTTTTCACTCGTTTTATTGTTGTTTCAGGTTAATACCTTTATAATCAACCCATAATAGGCGCATATGGATAAGTATTAATGCTATTAATGGCACAATGAATATTTTAGTGACGGAAACACCTCAAATACGTCAGCACAGGGGGACGTTTCCAATTACCCCCATGCGCACTTCAGAGGTTAAGGGTCGCTCTACTGGTGATCTTCTTTCATATCTTACCAACTCTTGGTCATCCTCCTTTCGGGACTTCGGTGAGACTTTTTCTATTGCACTAGACATATTGAAAGCCTTCGATAGAGTCTGGCACAAATCTTTAATTTCTAAACTACCCTCCTTCGGTTTCTATCCTTCCATCTGTACCTTTGTCTCTAATTTCCTCTCTGGCTGTTCCATAGCTGCGGTTGTGGACGGCCATCGCTCACTTCCCCATCCTATAAACTTCGGTGTTCCTCAGGGCTCTGTCCTATCTCCTATTCTCTTTCTAATTTTTATAAATGATCTTCTCAACTGTACCTCAATTCCCATCCATTCATACGCATACGACTCAACCTTACACTACTCCATTAGTTTTTCAGAACGCCCAAGCCAGCAACTCCTCAACGACCTACGGAATGAAGCCATAGAACACTTATATTCTGATCTAACTACTATCTCCAATTGGGGCAGAGAAAACTTTGTTACCTGTAATGATTCCCAAACCCATTTTCTCCATCTATCTACCCGTCAGGAACTCCCTGCGGACTATCCCTTATTCTTCAACAATACAGAAATCAATCCTTCATCTTCTCTCAATATTCTTGGTCTCTTTTTCTTCTGCTCTCATTTGGAAGGACCATATTACCAGTCTTGCTAAGGCAGCCTCCCAAAAGCTGGGTGTGCTCAACCGCCTTAGGGTGTTCTTTACCCCTGCACAGCTTCTTGCTCTGTACAGGGGCATAGTGCGTCCTTGTATTGAGTTTTGTTCACATGTGTGGGGAGGTTCCTCTCACACCGCTCTCCTAAACAAAATTGAAAGGAAGGGCTTTCATATCATTAACTCCCGTCCACTCACCAACTCTATGCAATCTCTCTCTCTTCGCCGCAATGTTGCATCTCTCTCGCTATTCTATCGCTACTATAATATTCAGTGTTCCTCAGAGCTTTCCCAATGTATACCACCTCCTTTACGTAGGGCACGTGGTACCCGTCTTGCAACATAATCCCACCCCTACTCTGTGCAACCCTCCAACCCAAGAGTGAAACGTTACTCTCAGTCTTTCTTCTATTCAACAGCTGAGCTCTGGAACTCTCTCCCAGAATCAGTCTTTCCCTCTTCCTATGACTTAAATTGCTTCAAACTCTGTCTGTCCAGGCATTTTGGCTCGAACGTCCCTTGATTTTGGCCCTGTCACTCTTTCAACTATCAGGGAGGCACTCGCTATAGGCAGTTCTGCCTTTTGCCTCCCTCACTCACATAGAACAAAAATAAATAAAAAAACTAAAAAAATATATATACAGTATATATACATAAATATATATATATATATATATATACATAATTATATATATATATATATATATATATATATATATATATATATATATATCTATCTATCTATCTATTGCCTGACGCCGTGATCCCCGAAGGGGTGGCCACGAACGAACCGCCCCCATGCACCTCTGTCCCCAGTCAGTCGACGCCCCTCCCCCCAACCAGCACCACCTTCGTTCATGTACTTCCTCACTCCATCCTTCCACCTCATATTCGGTCTACCTCTCCCCCTCTGTCCCTCCACCTCGCTCTCATACACCCTCTTAGTCATTCTCTCGCTTTCCATACGTTCCATATGGCCGAACCATCTCAAGTTGTTCCTTTTCACACTTTCCAGCACATCTACCTCCACACCACACCTCCTTCTTACTTCCTCATTAGTCTGTCTATCCCTCCATGTAACTCCGCACGCACTCCTTAAGTAATTCATTTCCACTGCTCTCACTCTTGGTCTGAGTCTCTCAACCAACGTCCATGCTTCGCTTCCGTAAGTCAGTGTCGGGATTACCACACTGTCATGCAAGGACTTCTTCACTTCCATACTGACCACCCTATTTCTTGTTACTGCTTTTAGCGTTCCTACAACCCTCTTCCCCTGTTGTACCCTCTCCCGCACCTCTTCATCCATAGTCCCATCTTTACTCAACACACTGCCCAGATACTTAAAAGAGTTGACGATCTCCATAGCCTGACCGTTCAGCTTCACCTCACACTCTGTGACTTCACCCCTTTCGAAGACCATAACCTTGCTCTTCCCCGTATTTACCTTCAAATTCCGTTTTTCGCACACTGTTCCAAACTCATTTACCAGACCCTGCAACTCCCATTCATTATCACTCATCAGAACTGTATCATCCGCAAACAGCAGTATAGGTAGCTTCCACTCAATTTCCTCCCTTTTCAGCGATACACCAACATCCACTGCTCTTGATAGTATTTCTTTCATAACTCCATCCATATATACAGTAAACAACCACGGGGACATCACACACCCTGTTTCAAACCAACATTCAGGTCAAAGAACTCGCTCTGCTCACTCTCCACACGTACTGCCGCCTTTGCACCCTCATACATGCTCTTCACTGCTTTCAGCAACTTGCCCTCTACTCTGTATATTCTAAGTACTTTCCACAAACCTTCTCTATCCACTCTGTCATAGGCCTTCTCCAAGTCCATAAAGGCAACATACACCTTTTGTTTCTTCTCCAGATACTTCTCCACAACACAATTCAGGGTAAAAATCTGATCTACACATCCTCTTCCCTTCCTAAAACCTCCCTGCTCGTCGCCTATCCATTTCTCCGTTCTCACTCTCACTCTCTCAATCACTACCCTACTGTATACCTTCCCTACTACGCTTAGAAGACATATTCCTCGGTGGTTACCACACACTCCTCTTTCCCCTTTGCCCTTATATAGGGGAACTATTATGCCAGTCTTCCAGTCACCGGGTGCACTCCCCTTCTCCCATGCTAGTTTGCACATTTTCCATACCCATTCTATCACTATCTCACCACCATACCTCAACATTTCCCCACACACTCCATCTGTTCCTGGTGCTTTCCCCAACTTCACTCTCTTCATGGCTTCCCACACTTCTGACCTCCTGATCCCCACCTCCTCCTCCACTACTTCTCTTCTTCTCCCTCCCATACCATATCCAGCTATGTTTGCTGGCTCTTCATTCCTTTCATTTAGCAACTCACTGAAGTACTCCCTCCATCTTTCGACTCTCTCTTGCTTCTCGGCTAGCATTCTCCCATTCTTATCTTTCACACCCTTACTGTTTCCCTTGCTACCTTCCTTAACTTTCTTGACTTCTTTCCAGAACAGTTTCTTACTCTCCCTCCATTTTACACTCAGATTCCTTCCAAATTCCTCATCTACTCTTCTCTTACTTTCCTTCACTACTCTCTTCACCACCCTCTTACTCTCCACGTATCTCGCTCGTTTCTGTCTCTCGGAATCTTCATTCCCTCTGCTACCCAACCACTCTCTATATGCTTTCTTCTTTTCTTCCACAGCTATTCGTACCTCTTCTGTCCACCATGCTGTACCTTTCACTCCCCTCCCTCTTCTCCTCACTCCACACACCTCCTCACATGCTGCACAGATCTCATCCTTAAACACCTTGCTCATCTCCTCCACTTCCTCCATAACTTCCAGGTCGAACCCACCTAGTCGTCTTTCCACTGCTCTCCTGTACTCCTCCCTGATTTCCTCCTCCTGCAACCTCTCCACCCTCCTCACCATTCCACCCTCCTCTCGCCTCCCTCCCGCCCTCCTCACCCACTTCTTTTGTATCCTAACCTTAGCTACCACTACATATTGATCAGACAGACCCCCTCCAATACCCCTATACACCCTAGCATCCATCACAGATTTCTTCATTCGTTCATCCACACATACATAATCAATCAATGACTTTCGTTCCACCACTGTCTTATCCTTCATCGTCAACATCCGTTTCCACGTGTACCTGTGGATCATTCTGTGTCGGAAGAAGGTGTTGGCTATCCACAGCCTCCTCCCCACACATACGTCCACAAGTGCACTACCATTCCCATTCACCTCTGATGGTACCCCCCACCCTCCCACCACTCCCTCAACTTTCCTATCACCCACCTTACCATTCATATCCCCAATCAGAAATATTCTTTCGTTCTTGTCAAACTTCTCCAGCACGCCTCCACATTCATCCAGAACTCCTCTTTCTTTCTTTCAAGTATATCCTCTGTCGGGGCATACACGCATACAATCACCCACGTTTGTATTCCTACTTTCATTCTCACCCACACAATCCTTGAACCCACAGACCCATACTCTCTTACACATTCCTTCCATTTGCTACTTACAAACAAACATGCATATATATATATATATATATATATATATATATATATATATATATATATATATATATATATATATATATATATATATATATATATATATATATATATATATACAGTATATACAGTATATAGTATATATATGAAGGGACTGTATAGGGGAAGCACAGTTAACTACCATATACTATCATTCTGCTATTCATAGTCTTGTATCTTGATAAGCCGGTATCAAACTAGAACTTTCATTGTTGATTTTAGATGATAAATATTTTTCCGGCAACATTTCTGGGATCTCAAGGGGCTTTCAAACATTCATGATTTTGATCTCGACGCTCCACGACTAGCCGAACGTGGTGCAATTGGCAGCATAATCAAGATCTCACAGCATGGGTTGCCGTTCCAGCGTCCACATGAAGTCGGCGTGCTGTGAACAAGTTTTGGTCGTAATAAAATTTTGGAAATGCTGTCGTGGCGCTGGACATTGTCGTTTGCCGTCATGGAGGCAACGTAGCACCGTCGTCGTACAGTGTGGTGCAACACGACAATGCCTACATCCACCGACGGTACCACGACGGTTGTGATAATTTGTGTGAAGGTCAGAACGGCGCCCCTCTTCGTGCCACCGTTGTCCGTCGTCCCGAATTGTGTACCGATTTTGACCATTATATTTTTTTTTTTGGTATCCGTCGTGGCCTATTATCCTACAGTGTGACGTAGTTGTAGGTCTGTCATCAATCATTGTGGCACCGTCGTTACACCATCGTGCATCGTGCTGCGCTCAAATTATGGCCTTTCTGGCCTCGAGGTACGCCGATTTTCAGATTTGAGTTTGTTTAGGCATTTGTCATGAATTTGTGAAATGCACTGCCATCGGAAACTAGACCGAAGAGAAACTTACTTAGGCAACTGAAATAGGCGTCAATCCAGAGTTGTCGATAAAAGTTGTGGGTAAATGCGGCGGTGTGCTACCTGCCCTAGTTACCTGGGGGCCGTGGTCTCTTTTGACAGAGTAGGAGGAGACTCACTAGAGTTAAAGGGAGATGGGTCGTTTATCTGGTCCCTTTTCTTCCTCATTCAGCTTATTAGTTTGGAGATTATAAGACCTATCTGGGCATTTTTTTGTCAATATTAAGACTTTTTGTGTCATTTAGGTGTACAAAATTTCCCAGTGAGCGATAGCGAGCCTGGAATTTAAGAGGAATCGGCCTTCAGCCGGGACACTTTTCTATCAAAAATTTACAAATTTATCTTGAAGGAGGATCTTGGTCGGGTCTATTTTTAAACTTGATGGAGGTCTAGGGAAGGAGCTAAAAGAAAGCAAGAAATGAATATTTAAATAAATAGACCCCCCAAAAAAACACTGTCCACATAACTCTCACAAATTTTTCCTAAGCTTAATAAAATCGTCATAATTATGTAAGCAAGAACAAAAAGACAGAAACACGTCACATTACTAAAAAGGTTAATGTATTCCAATTGTCCCTACCAACAATTCGCTTGAGACCTTTGGTGGACGCTTCTGAACTAGCGCCAGAGCTATGACAGTAGACATCACTATACTCAACACCTAGAATATGTACAGTTTATCTCGATTTTTTGTGATACTACACGTTTTTGTTATACAGTATACGACTACACTAAGTGCTTATATAGTATAATAATAAAGGGAAAGTCCATATGCAGCTGATAATGACTACAAACATAATTATAAGCTGATTAATTATCATAAAAAAATTGGTGCGAAGATACCTCCTGACTTTGTATTGTATATATACGTTATTTATAAATATGGGTGATTTTAAAATATATAAAACAATAGTATGCATAGACCAAAGTTTGTGTCAGCTACAGAAATGTCGACTAACTGCTTATAATATAGTATTGTTGAAGGAGAGGGAGGGTGGATAAGTCTGCGATGTCGCCAATTTCCTACAATGCACCGCGGTAAACATTGCGTTCAGCGCCTCTATCGGCCACTGTAGGCATATATTGGAAGGGAGAATTGTACAAGGTATGAATATTATAGTACGAATATGAAGATTAAGGGGAGATGGGCCGTTTTTCTGGTCCCCTTTCTTCTTCATGCTTATCCCCATTAGTTTTGAGATTTTAAGACGTTTGCCTCATTAGATTGTCGATGTTAAGACCATTCACCCCATTTCTTTGTCAATATTAACTCCTTGCGACATATTATGTTCCAGTAAGCCCACGGAGGCGGGCGCCCGGTATCATAGCCACTGCACCACACAACTGTCAAAACCACACTGCTGGCCGTTAGAATTGTCAGAGAAACCTGGGGTTGCCACCAACCGACAGATCTTCATCTAACTTACCGGACTTACCGAGCTCCATATGACGCTCAATCACGTCATAAACTTATTGGAGAGGCATGAAGATAAGTCCATATGACGCACTAGCGTCATATGAGTTTTTGGTCATAAGTTCCATATGACGCTAGTGCGTCATATGAGTCGCAAAGAGCTAAGATCTTTCGTGCCCTTTAGGTGTAAAGAAAATTTCCTGGCGAGTGATACCGAGCCTGTAGTTGTGGAGGAAACGGCCTTCGGCCATGAATTTTTTCACCGAAAAATGTACAAATTAATCCGAAGTGGGATCTAATAGATGTTTATTTTTTTAGTTTGATGGAGGTCTAGGGAGAAAACTAAAAACTAAATGAATATAATTATACATATATATAGGCCCCCCAAAATAACCACTGTCCCCTTAACCCTCGTCTAGCGTTTTTTTTTGGGCTATTTTGGGCATATTCAGGCCCTCCTGAATGATCAATCAAGTATCTGCATGAAAAGAAATGTATTCAGCAAAAAACTAGCTTCAAAATGAGACCAGAACGAGCTGCGTAGCACTCGTCATTTTGAAGCAGTGGTACCACCAACATGGGAGTTTAGCGTATAGCGGCATATTTTTTCCAGCTACGCTCACTACTAGCTACACTGCCGGCCTCTCGAGAACAGAGGGAGCATGAGTCGGTGGGCGGTGGTAAGCCCTGGGTGTCGGCCGTGTGGCCTGCTGCGCTCCCGGCCATTTTCACTCGATTTTAACCCTTTAACCCTTATGAACACGTAAACACCCCGCTGGGCGGTACACATAAATAAACCGCATAGGCCGCTCGTAAGGTGTTAAAAGCCTTAATAATGCTCCTAACTTGCTGCTTTTTAGATACGGACTTAAGTTGGGCCCCGCTCTTTAAGTGTTAAGCTGGTGTTGCAAGGATGGGGTGGTAGTATGTTTATCGTCAGACGCCTAGATCCCTGGGGGGTGGACACGAACAAAACGCCAACAACTTTAATTAGGAAAGCCACACCACATACTTTTTTCCACATTATATACACAGACACACATGCAGAAAGACACACACACACACACACACACAAACATGCATGCAAACACACACACATTACAGTACATTTTCTCTCTCTTCACAAACACACACACATACACTCATACACACACACACACACACAATCTCTCCCTCTATATCTCTCACCAAGATGATGTGTGTAGGTGTTTGTATACGTGGAGTCAACAGGGGAATTAATGTACAAACAAACACACTGCCAACCACTCAGACACGCACACACACTCACGCACGCACACTTACTCACACACACACAGATAGATAGATAGAGAGAGAGTGAGTGTGTGTGTGTGTGTGTGAGATAGATAGAGAGAGAGAGAACACACACTCGCTAATAATAATGATGTGTGTCGGTGACAACATATGATCATAGGAGCCTTCAGAGCGATACCTCACAACAAGATTATCGGAGGGTCGTGTGTTCTTCATCCCTTAATTGAATACAAGAGCAATACGGTATAAGATAGAGAGGCACGATAAAGGTATATAGGATAATTGGGTATAGTGATTGTGATAATACGTTGCAATCCTTGTATTAAACGGGTCTATTACTGCCAATACACCCAAACAACTACTCATACTGACTCTAACACACCTACAAACACACATATATATACACACTGGCACACACACACACACGTCACCTTCATCTCTCTCCAACACTCACACATACAATATATAATATTGTATATTATACACACGCATAGTCACACATACTGTACGTCACCTTCTCTCTCCTACATACACACCTACACACACAATGTACAGTACACACACACACGCTCTCTCTCTCTCTCTCTCTCTCTCTCTCTCTCATCTCCTTCCTGTTTACCACTCCCAAATTGAGATAGCTGGAGTTGAGGCTAACGTACAGTATATACCCCAGTCCCATTACACCCCTCCTACATATATATTTATCTCCAAACACCCCCGATGTATGAACAAATGAAATGGAGATTTTAATTAATTTATTCAAACATTCTTCATTCATTTATTTAGTTATATATTTATTGACTTACACATGGTTATTTGTATATATATATATATTATTATATATAAGGTATATATATATATATATATATATATATATATATATATATATATGTATATATATATATACTGTATATACTGTATAGCTATATATATTTATATATACATATACTGTATATATATACAGTATATATATATATATATATATATATATGAGGTGGGCACTTCCGTAATCACTTCCGTATACCACTAATTCCGTTTCAGCAGAAGTCCTATCTTAGTAAGCGGGTTATTTAAAGGATAAATTCGGCAAACATCCGCGGGTTAGAAAAGTGTAACTGCTTCTGCAATCGCTAGAAGCCTTTCAGTGGTACTCAGCCTCTCAGCCCCCCCCATGCGGGTACTATATATAGACGACAAGGTCCAACAGGAATCCCACGTGATGCTATAGGTGACGCGGCATTGTGAAGTGACAGTTGTCGCGTCCAGCCAGTGGCTAGGCCGGGCCTTTCCTTTTGTTTACAATGCGTGAGCGAGGCCTTGGAGGAATGCGTTATTTATTTGTTTAACGGTTTAACCCCTTCTGTACCGGAGACGTCTTTTAAATTGTATTCTAGCTCTGTTGTATTTAGACGATTTTATTAAGTTGAAGATGAGCCTGTTAATGTGAATTATAAAACACAATGTGTTTTGGAGTATTCTTTTGATAACCTAATCATATTAAACTTATTCCAACCACTATATGTCTACTACTTAGTACTTAGTTTGACATACATCTCATAATCTGCTTTGTCCAACGTCTTATGGACAGTGTTAATTTGTATTAGTGACCCTATCAATAGATTGATTACATAGTAACAATCTAAGACATCACCCAACCTCAACCACCATGGTGTCACTGGGGTAATTTCCCTCTGAATTTAGTATTTAGTTTTGTTCTCAATTAGACGCGCCACGCACAAGCTTCTTGTGGTGACCACCGTCGGAAAATTGTCGCATTGTCGCAGGACCCTAGGACAAGTGGTAATTTACTTGGTAACTCAACAATATAATAAGCTTCGTTTAAAACATACTCGATACACAAATGGTATTTTTTTGGTAGTAACATATCTATTTGTGCACACACAATTAATATATGTATCAACTAACTTTAACCCTATTATCATTACACATGGCGAAAAAAATTAATATATGAGAATCCACAAATTGCTTGCAAGGTATGAATGTTAACTTGCTAAGCACCAAATCCTTATAGAAATAGTATATATATATAATAAACACATGTTATAGTAGTATTGTTTACATTGGAATACGTTACTGTCAGTAAGTTTAACTATCGTTAAAACTCACTAAACATATGGACGCGTATTGATATGAGGATATGGCAGGACCCCATAGTTCATCATTGCCGACGTAGGATACACACTCCCCCTCACCCCTCACACTAACACACGCCAGCAACCTACTGTCCTTTTCGTTTCCAAAAACTATATCACAGCTTACTTAATTTTCCAGAACTTCTGTTGATTTCTTGTAAAAACTTATCATATTATGATAATACATACATCCATTAATAGAGCATACTTATATGAAACTATAATCATGATTATCGTGATATAGAAATAAAGTGTTACAACCGGCACTACGAAATAAACAAGGGCACTTAATATTGGACTAGAAGATAGGCTATATCTGCAACAACGGTGCGCTAATTCCAAACCCTCGAACTATTACGCCGGTGAACAAAACACTTAAACCCTCCAGAGTTAATCTACTGGATAATGGGGTATCAATTAACTGGGTTTAGTGCACTTCTACAAAGGCTTTCCGGTGACGGCAAAGCCTACTCACAACAGGAGTACTTTACGTTAATAAAATGCTCTCAAGTAATAACAATGCTTAAATAAACTATAACAAGATTTAATAAAGGAGTATATGCTTACGTTAACTTTAGTGTGAGTCTGAACTCAACACTAACTCTTCAATGCTCTATGAAAACACTGGAAGTCTAGTCCTACAGCAAACAGATATGGAATCTTCTGAAAACGTCTGATGCTCTAAGATGCTCGTCGATATAGAACAGAAATAATGCAGGGGCAGGACACCAAAGCGTGTATCTTAAATACACCAACAAGTAGGATACATATATATAAAACAAGGGAGTGCAACAACTCTGTGACAGCACTAATAATAGCCACTCAAAACAGTACTTCCTTAGCCAAAGTAACAGCCATACTGGGTTGTGCACCATGCATCAACCTAGGCTAAAATAATACGTGAATAATTCCTAAAGCATACACAGTTAAAGTTAATAAACACAATGCTGTCTTTATTACTAATAAAGTCTAGCAGCGGCATAAAAGGTACAAGGAGCCTAGGCAGAGCGCAAGCATGCTCGTAGCCTACTGTCTCCCCTGAACAGATTTCCCTTATGTTACGTTAAGTGACTAGGAGGCTCTCTTGGTAAGTCCAGATCTCAAGTATCTGGTCTTGCCCTGGCGCTCCACAAAGGTCAACAAAATGAGGTAGCAAGCATACAAGCAAAAGAAGGCAAAAGCCCTTCGCTTGTATACTGCTACACTCGCAAAGGAAAAATATGCACAAGGGTTACAGGCTACCTAGCTCCGTCGAAGTCGTACAGGCTCTGACTTGCCATATACATAACTCAGACAATGAACAAAGATACCTTCCACTGTCTAGCATTAAATTGTAACAAAGAACAACTCAATAATTAGAAGCACCCAATAATAATATGACTCCATGTGACTATGACTCTAATTATACCTAAAGCTAGTGCAAAACTAGAACAACGTGAGAACTGGTGCTGGTAATACGACTGGCCGACTATGGAAGTCGTATGCAGAACCAGAAGGGATAAGTAATTGAATAAAGACAAGAAGTATGGAAAAGAAGAAGTTCAGAGAGAGAAACAGTAGTAAAGAGGGTTAGATTGGGGACAGATTGCAAGGGACGTCTAGGACCAAGCACAACATACCAAGCTCTAAGGAGACACGCGGGTAGGAGCCCCCCAGCACCAAGCTGAGACAGCGGCCCCCAATCACAGACCACTACGTCATGAAGAGCAGGCGTCATATGACGCACCAGGCCCGCCGGCCAATCACGAGCGTGTGAACCTCTGGCCAAGCGAGGAAGGCACACGTACATACACACGCACATACAACCACCTTGCTGCCTCCCTTCTCTCTTTCTCCTTGCAACTTCACACTACATATCTTATACTCTATCAATGATATAAAATACTTCCAAGTGTCACAGACAAGAATGAAGACAACCACTGATCTGTCTGTGACAACATGAATACTAAGAAAGAAAGAACATCGTTCTACGATTATTATAGCCCATTTCACTGCCCTGGCGAGCGCTAGCGAGTACGAGAACATTCTGGCAAGCTGGCCAGCGTAACAAAAGAGTATAGGCATGGCGAAATCCTAGAACGGCGAGAAGACCTGTTTACAGATAGAGATTTTCGTACCATAAAGGCAGCAAAATTGATAAGCCCGATTCGCCCGGGACCACGGTCAAGGCCAATAATTGGTAAAGCCCGTCTTATTTTATGGACTATTATAATATTCTACTCTACGTGAGGTTAAGCGCTATATAATGTCAAACACTTCTAAGAAACTTACATTGGATGAATTATTTACTTCATAAACCTCTGAATAGAGGAACTGAAGCGATAATATATTTTGTACAAAGGTTTGAGACATTCAGAGATATCTAGTTTTATATTTACAAAGAACGAATATGCTACAAATTAAACACACGAAAACTGCTTCGAAAATCATAATAATGGCTGCTAATAGTATATAACGCATAATCTTGGTATATTTCTTTTTGACCTAAAAAATATTGTGGTTCGTCCCTAAGCGACCATTCTCCATCTGGTGGTCACCCCAAGAAGCTTGTCCGTGGAGCGTCTAATTATCTCCATACATTATTACTAGTCTACTACCCTGGTACTCCTGAACTCCATAATATATAAATAAACAATATTATGCAATATTATAAGGTATATATATATATATATATATATATATATATATATATATATATATATATATATATATATATATATATATAATATATATATATATATATATATATATATATATATATATATATATATTTATTTATTTATTTATATAAATACATCTCTAAATGGTTTCCCAAACAAAATTGTTGCAAGATACATTGTCAGAGAGTTATTAGGTTATTAGGCTATCAAATTTATCCCACTCATAATAATTCAAGGGATAGGTAAAATATAGAGTAAAAGTCATGCCTTTAAGTCCATAATATATACAATTTGTACTAATTTATCCCCGTACAAATAATACAAAATAGGTTAAATATAACAATATAATGAGTGAGGCCTGACTTAAGATGAAGTATGGGATATAACACCTGTGAGGGTTAAACATGTGATATATAGTAAGTAAAGAAACAAAATTACTACACTACCAAATGATTCACCCTCGTTTTTGTACTGATTTAAATAAAATCCCAATCGGATTGCGTTTATGTTTAGCGTTAAGCGGAACCGTATTAATAAATTATTTAACGGTGTAGCGTTGCGGAGGACAACGATTACGAGATGCGGCAATGCGATTACGAAAGTGGATAATTATTTGCGATGCCCACCACTGATATATATATATATATTGTTATGATGGGAGCCCGGGGAAAACAGATGCTGTAATAGCCTAGCCCACAGCACTGGCAAAAAGGAGACGCCGTAGCAAAAAGACACCAATGCGGTAGACCTGCACCCAACACTGCCCACCGTACTGCACTACCCTGCAACAGACATGCTCTTAATATCTGACTTAAACACCAAGACACGCAGGCTCTCTAGGAAAAAGGGTTATCTTCCTCTTTGCTCTATTAACGCAGTACTACAAGGAGACACAAAAATATCTATTGTCCCCGAATCTGGTCGATAATGCTGTTAGTATGTCAAGAGAACTTCTGAGGTTATTCTAAACTGCACATAAATGGTACCTAAAAGGCTGTTAGACTCCCAGAACAATTCATACAGTGCCCAATCGCTTAGGAATTGAGAATCATAATTATGAACAAAACCATGGGAAAGTCTAAAGCACTATCCTATCACATGAAACAAAATAGTTGGTATTCCAGTAGGTTGGGGCAGGCTACCCAGAGCAAACACCAAACCACTGTGAATACCAACTTCAATAATAAAGAATAAATACATATAATAATAATAAGCAATGCAGTAGAATAAAGGAAACAAAAAGTGAGAAGCTTATAATTTAATATTGCCAGCGAAAAGAATGCAGTGAATTTCCTAAGCTAAACAATATAAACTCTAGTACTTAAACTAAATGGATTAAGACAAAAATAATATGCTTTATATGACTCCAGCCCTGCTATGCTTCGATCTACTAAAGAATAAAAAGATTCATGCGATATTCAAAGGGAAACAAGGGAAGCAAGCCTAACAGCATCAGACAGTTGATGTTGTCAGCACGAGAGCCAGGACTAGAGTGAGCTCCCGCGGCCACAAGATATCCCAGGGCCACGCGAGGGAGAACATAAGAACATAAGAACATATGAAAATGGGAGTCTGCAGAAAGCCGATTGGCCTAAGCAAGGCAGATCCCTGTCCCACACCACCCCAAATCAATTACAAAGCCCAATTATAGACTCAACACTCTAATACCCTGAGGATCATCTTACCAAAACGGTTAGAGATTAACGCAGGATTATGGGGGTCTGCAGAGCGCTGATTGGCCCAACCCGGCTGATCCCCCTTCACACCCAACCCTTCTCGTCCATATGCTTATCCAATTTTATCTTAACCCTTCTTTAGCGGCCTATGCGGTTTATTTATATGTACCGCCCAGCGGGGTGTTTTTAGCCAAAATAGGGCTGTTTACGTGATCATTTTCATGCCTAAATAAGACCCAGAACGTAAAACAAGTATCTATCCCTGAAAGGGCATAAACAGAGCTTTCGAATGACACCATAACGATCCTTTTATGATGGCTAGTTTTCTTGCAATAACCGTGCAACGCGAGTGCAAAAAGCAGGTAATTAGCCACTTTCCCGATACAATTCCGTATATAGCGAGTGAGAGTGGGAGGTGGGAGCTGAGATTCGTGTCAGTAGGTTCGCCGCGGTGGTCTGGAGCAGTCATACGCTCGCTAGTCTCCTGCCACCACTTGTCTCTCTCTCTCAGCAACATTACGTGCTGAAATTGCCACTCGACCTATGTCGAGCGCCGCCACATAGTCCAGCTTTATTATATACGACTTATGTGGTGAGCCGCTTTTTAAGGGTTAAAGCTCCCTACAGTTTTAGATCCCACTATAGCAGTTGGTAGTCCATTCCACCCATCTACAACTCTGTTACCAAACCAATATTTGCCTATATCTTTTCTGAAACGAAATTTATCTAATTTGAAACCATTGGTACGAGTTCTTTCGCTATCACTGAGCTTTAGTACATTTTTCATGTCCCCTTTGTTAATCCCACTAACCCACTTGAACACCTCTATCATATCCCCTCTAACTCTGCGTCTCTCTAACGAATGTAAACCTAATTTCTTCAACCTTTCTTCATACGGAAGATTTCTAATATTATGGATCATTTTTGTCATTCTACGCTGTACTCTAAGATTATTCTTTATGTTATTATTCTTTATATCTATGTCCATTCTGTAATAAGACACCAAAATTGGACAGCATAATCCATATGGGGCCTCACTAATGACAAGTAAAGTTTTAAGATAACATCAGCAGTTCTGTTACTCACACTCCTAGAGATGAACCCGAGAATCCTGTTTGCCTTATTACGAACGCCTATACACTGTTTTCTAGGCTTCAAATCATTGCTAACAAACACACCTAGATCTTTCTCGCAGTCTGAATTTTCTAATTCTAAATTAGCTAGTTTATTTTTAACATTTGTTTGCATCTTCCCTATCTTTAACCCTTAAAAAGCGGCTCACCACATAAGTCGAGTTGAAAAAACTGGCAAAAAACGGGTGAAAAAAGGGTGGAAATCGAGTGAAAATGGGTGGGATAGTAATGATCCATACGTCCGACATCTGTGGCCTCCCGGCCCACACTAACTCCAGTTCCCCCACCGCGCGAGAGGATGACAGTGTAACCAATAGTTCGCTAAATGTGAGCAAGGTAGCAAAATCTGCTAAACTTCCATCTTCGAGGTAACACTGTCAGTGCTCCACGAGTGCTACGTAGCTGTATGTGGCGTCATTGTGTAGCGATTTCCACCTAGTTTTCGCCGCAATACAGTTCCTTTCATACTGATGGTTGATATAGCAGTCAGAAAGGCCCAAAACGGCCACAGAGCACCCACTAGAGGAGGGTTAATACCTTGCATTTGTCAATGTTAAACTTCATCTGCCAATTTACTGACCATTCATGTAAGGTATCTAGATCCCTTTGGAGGCACTCTATATCGCTATCTGAATCAATTGATCTCCCCATTTTAGTATCGTCTGCGACTTTACTTATCCTACTAGTTATACCTAAATCTAGGTCATTTATGTATATAAGAAACAACAGGGGACCTAATACCGATCCCTGGGGGACACCACTATTGACTGCTCCCCACTCTGACTTGGTACCATTTATGCTGACTCTCTGTTTCCTACCAATTAGCCATGACCTAATCCATCCCAACAACGCCCCACCTATTCCATGTGCCTCAACCTTTCTCATCAATCTCTCATGAGGGACTCTGTCGAACGCTTTACTGAAATCTAAATATATAATATCGTATGCCTTGTCATTATCTACTGCTTCATATACCTCTGAGAAAAAACTAAGCAAATTAGTAAGGCAAGAACGTCCCTGAGTGAATCCATGCTGAGAAGAATTGATTAAGTTAAATGTTTCTAAGTGGTTTCTCATTTTCCTAGCAATAATTGACTCTAGTAGCTTTCCTATGATTGAAGTGAGACTAATGGGACGGTAATTGGATGCTATTGATTTATCACCTTTTTTGAAAATCGGAACTACATTTGCAAGCTTCCAAGCTTCTGGAACTATACATGTTTCTAATGAATTGTTAAAAAGAAATGTTAATGGGTAACTTAACTCATCTCTGCATTCTTGTAATACTCTAGCTAATACCTCATCGGGACCAGGCGATTTCTGAGGTTTCAGTCTGTCAATTTCCTTAAGCACATCATTTCTACTTATTGTAACCGTACTTAACCTATTTTCTATACTATCGCTATATACCTTACGGACTTCTGGAATCTGTGCCAAATTTTCATTAGTGAAAACGGATAGAAACTGATTATTTAATGTACTGCACATTTCTAAATCATTTTCTGTCATTTCTCCTAGGAGGGAAGGAGAGCGCCAGGCACCGCCAGACTATACAATTAACTAGTCAGCCTGGGCTCTCATTAACAATAAAAAAGTAATCAAGTAAAACATAAGACAACATTGTGTAAACTTATGATAAAGAAAACAATCGCACAAAGGCTAAATAATTATACTGCTAGCCGAACGGCAACATAATTATACTGCAGGCGCCGTCCTGTCAACACAAGGGCTAGCGATGAGGGAAGGCCCCTAGCCTCTCCACAGGCCACATGAGGTATTATAACACACACTAACAACTGGCATAGGTTGCAAAACTCAGTTGGGAGTTACAATATATATATATATATATAATTATATATACCGGTACATATATATACTGTATATATATATATATATATATATATATATATATATATATATATATATATATATATAATCTCTCTAAATATATTTAGTTTTTTCTATTAATTTTGTCATAGTTTCTTCCCTAGACCTCCATCAAGCCTCTCTGCTGAACATTTTGGCCCCTACTGAATATTGTGGTCTCTCTACTGATAATTTTTACCTCCACTGAAGATTTTCGCCTCTACTGAACATTGTCACCTCTCTACTGAATATTTTTGTCTCTCCACTGAACATTTTGGTCTCCACTGATTATTTTGGTCTCTACTGAACATTTTGGTCTCTCTACTGAACATCTTGGCCTCTACAGAACATGTTGGCCCCTACTGAACATTTTGGCCTCTACTGATCATTTTGGCCTCTACTGAACATTTTAGACTCTCGACTGAAAATGTTGGCCTCTACTGAACATATTGGCCTCTACTGAACATTTCGGCCTCTACTGAACATATTGGCCTCTACTGAACATTTTGGCCTCTACTGAACATATTGGCCTCTACTGAACATTTTGGCCTCTACTGAACATTTTAGCCTCTACTGAAAATGTTCGCCTCTATTGAACATTTTGGCCTCTCTACTGAACATTTTGGCCTCTACTGAACATGTTCTCCTCTACTGATCATGTTGGCCTCTACTGAATATTTTGGTCTCTACTGAACATTTTGGCCTCTACTGAACGTTTTCGCCTCTCTACTGAACATTTTCGCCTCTACTGAACATTTTGGCCTCTCTACTTAACATGTTGGCCTCTACTGAACATTTTGGTCTCTCTACTGAACATATTGGCCTCTCTACTAAACATTTTGGCCTCTAATGAACATGTTCGTCTCTCTACTGAACATTTTGGCGTATACTGAACATTTTGGCATCTCTACTGAACATTTTGGCCTCTACTGAACATTTTCGCCTCTCTACGGAACATTCGGCCTCTTTACTGAACTTTTTGGCTTATCTACTAAACATTTTGCCACCCAGCTAATCTTTTGGATGCTCCGTCGAAAACTTGACTGACCTTTTTTTTGTTATCACCCTATACAGTCTCTGAATTATCTGCCTAAAATTATGCTGCCTGTCCAAAGCATTGGTAACTTACTCAAAATCTTCGTGGTGAGGCGATAATTTGGAATATTTTCCTTCTGGCCAAGATAAGTCAAGGATGGAGAATTAACGATACTGCTCGTTAGGAGAACAAACGTGGCTATACTCTGTTTTTTTTTTTTTTTTTTTTCCCAGCTCACGGTATATTACTATGTTTACATCTTGTTTACTTGGCTATTAAGACCATTCTGAAGTGAAATATGTTGTTAATTAAGAAAACTTGGCTTTACTATGACACATAGGCATGGTAGTTTCATGTTTGTTTTTTGTTTTCATTTATTTCAGCTGAATCCCTTTGAGCCGGTATCACACGAGCACTTTTTCCCTCAACATTAATCCTCAACACTGGTTTGGCAGTTTATGAGGTCAACTTTTAAAATATTTGGGTTACTTAAACATCTACCATCAGTCTGATACCAGTGCAAAATATTCCAAAAATGTTGCCAGAAAAATGCTGATCATCGAATGTTGACTATAAAAGCTCCTATGTGATACCGGCTTTATCAACTGATTTATCGATACTTGACCCGTTCAGTATCCGGTGACGTCCTTATTGTGGTATTCTGGCTACTGATAGATGATTATATGTAGTTTAGGAAAGCTGTCTAGCAATAAAAAGACTGCAGACAATCTCTACCAACCCTTTTAACTACCACAGATTCTTCCTAAGCTGCATACAATCGTCTAAATATAGCTAGACTACAATATAACACACGTCGCTGGTACTCAAAGGGATCAACAGATTACTGTATAGTTGGGGATGCACTGGTGTGTACACGGGGATCGGTTTGAGTCTTATATGACGAGCATTTTGTACTGCACGACCCTGGTATGGGCAACATAAGAAAACAGGAGTCTGCAGAATTTCGATTGTCCCCCTCGTGGCAGATCCCTTTGAAGGTATTGCATTCATGATGCTATACCCTGTTCCAATTATGTAGACCAACACTCTTGAACATTAATCTCTATAACTCACAAACGAGTAGAGTAATCAAGCTAGTATTTCTATGTCTGGGAAGGGTCAGCCAGGGAATAGGTGTGAATATTTACAGCCAATTTGCTTTGGCCCTTTGTGAGCTACAGAGGTTGGGGACAAGATTTTTTGGGCTACCAGTTTGGATCAGGGTATAGCATGAACAACATAAGACAACGGGAGTCTACAGAGAGCCAATTGTCCCCCCACGCGGCAGATCCCTTTGAAGGTATTGCAGTCATGATGCCAGCAACCATTTGCATGTTCCTGAATTGGCTGCTTCCCTGACGACAGACCAATCACCAACCAGGAATACTGATATTGTCTTTGATAATGCTGCCCCCTATACAGATAACGATACAGACATACATACATACAGACATACATACAACAACACAGACACACATACATGTATACATACATACATTCAGACAGACAGACAACGCTACATACATACAGACAACGATACAGACACACCTACATACTGTATATACATACACATACTGTACATACATACTGTACATACATTCATACACGCATGCAAACATACATACATACATACTTACAGACATACATACATACAAACAGACAACGATACAGACACAATTACATGCATATATGCATATATATATTGATAAATACATACATACATACATACATACATACATACATACATAAATACTTACATACAACGCTACAGACACAATTACATGCATACATACATACATGCACACATTATTATTATTTTTTCTATGTGATTGAGGGAGGCAAAAGGCAGAACTGCCTATAGCGAGTTGAAATACCATAGTTGAAAGAGTGACAGGGCCAAAATCAAGGGACGTTCGAGCCAAAATGCCTGGACACACGGATTTGAAGCAATTTAAGTCATAGGAAGAGGGAAAGACTGATTCTGGGAGAGAGTTCCAGAGCTCAGCTGTTGAGTAGAAGAAAGTTTGAGAGTAACATTTCACTCTTGGGTTGGAGAGTTGCACAGAGTAGGGGTGGGATTGAGTTGCAAGACGGGTACCACGTGCCCTACGTAAAGGAGGTGGTATGCACTGGGAAAGCTCTGAGGAACACTGATTATTATAGTAGCGATAGAATAGCGAGAGAGATGCAACATTGCGGCAGAGAGAGAGAGATTGCAGAGAGTTGGTGAGTGGACGGGAGTTAATGATACGAAAGGCCTTCCTTTCAACTTTGTCTAGGAGAGCGGTGTGAGAGAAACCTCCCCACACATGTGAACATTACTCAATACAAGGAAGCACTATGCCCCTGTACAGAGCAAGAAGCTGTGCAGGGGAAAAGAACCCGCTAAGGCGGATGAGCACACCCAGCTTCTGGGAGGCTGCCTTAGCAAGACTGGTAATATGGTCCTTTCAAATGAGAGCAGAAGAAAAAGAGACACCTAGAATATTGAGAGAAGATGAAGGGTTGATTTTTGTATTGTTGAAGAATAAGGGATAGTCCGCTGGGAGATCCTGACGGGTAGATAGATGGAGAAATTGGGTCTTGGAAGCATTAAAGGTAACAAGGTTTTCTCTGCCCCAATTGAAGATAGTATTTAGATCAGAATTTAAGAGTTCTATGGCTTCATTACGTTTGTCGTTGAGGGATTGCTGGCTGGGGCGTTCTGAAAAACCAATGGAGTAGTGTAAGGTTGAGTCGTCTGCATATGAATGGATGGGAATTAAGGTACAGTTAACCCGTACAGCCCCAGCGACGCGTCTGACGCGTCGGCGATGTATGTAACGCACAGCCCCAGAGACGCGCCTGACGCGTCACCCTAATTGCACCGACCGTAACCTCAGGTTTAGCCACTCAAGAGGGCTCAGATTTGTAGGGGAACTGTGTACGTATCCCACGCAACCGTGCCGATGGTTGAAAACTCTCAAAGTCCACGTGCGTGCGCGCGAGCGCTCAATAACCTGTTTTTTTGGGATAATTGCCTTCAATTTTTTACTCTTGTAAAACCCATTTTCGGGGGCTCTGTAGGACCATTTTTTAAGCTTTTTGAGCAGTTTTTCGTGGTTTTTCCTTCATTCCTAACCCATTCGCTATTGTTTCTGGAATAAACCATTTTTTGAAAACCGGCCGGGTTCTGGTGCGCAAACATTACAAAACTAGCCGGGGCTCCACGGGTTAAGGAGATCATTTATAAAAATTAGAAAGAGAATAGGAGATAGAACAGAGCCCTGAGGAACACCAGAGTTGATAGGGTGAGGAAGTGAACAATGGCCGTCCACAACCGCGGCTATGGAACGGCCGGAAAGGAAATTAGAGACAAAGGCACAGATGGAGGGATAGAAACTGAAGGAGGGTAGTTTAGAAATTATAGATTTGTGCCAGACTCTATCGAAGGCTTTCGATATGTCTAGTGCAATAGAAAAAGTCTCACCGAAGTCCTGAAAGGAGGATGACCAAGAGTTAGTAAGATATGAAAGAAGATCACCAGTATAGCGACCCTTAACCCTTTACGAGCGGCCTATGCGGTTTATTTATATGTACCGCCCAGCGGGGTGTTTTTAGCCAAAATAGGGCTGTTTACGTGATCATTTTCATGCCTAAATAAGACCCAGAACGTAAAACAAGTATCTATCCCTGAAAGGGCATAAACAGAGCTTTCAAATGACACCATAACGATCCTTTTATGATGGCTAGTTTTCTTGCAATAACCGTGCAACGCGAGTGCAAAAAGCAGGTAATTAGCCACTTTCCCGATACAATTCCGTATATAGCGAGTGAGAGAGGTAGGAGGGAGGTGAGATTCGTGTCAGTAGGTTCGCCGCGGTAGTCTGGAGCAGACATACACTCGCTACTCTCCTGCCACCACTTGTCTCTCTCTCTCAGCAACATTACGTGCTGAAATTGCCACTCGAGTTATGTCGAGCGCCGCCACATAGTCCAGCTTTATTTAACTCGACTTATGTGGTGAGCCGCTTTTTAAGGGTTAAGGAAGCCATACTGGCGATCTGAGAGCAGATTATGAGAAGAGAAATGCTTAAGAAATTCATACATACATACATACAGACAGACATAAATACATACAACACTACAGACACACTTAACTATATACATATACATACATACATTTTACATACAAACAACACTAGAAACACACTTCACAAGCTAATACACCACACATTACATCGTTAATTTTAAATCCGCAACTTCAGGTCTGGCAATAGTTTAATGCCTTTTTTATGCACTGGAATTTGAACGAAACTGGAAGAAGACTCTTTCTCTGTTTATATATATATATATATATATATATATATATATATATATATATACTGTATATCTATATATCTATATATATATATATATATATATATATATATATCTATATATATATATGTATATATATATATATATATATATATATATATATATATATATATATATATATATATATACAGTATATATAAAAATATATACAGTATATTGTTACGCTGGCCAGCTTGCCAGAATGTACTCGTACTCGCTAGCGCTCGCCAGGGCAGTGAAATGGGCTATAATAATCGTAGAACGATATTCTTTCTTTCTTAGTATTCATGTTGTCACAGACAGATCAGTGGTTGTCTTCATTCTTGTCTGTGACACTTGGAAGTATTTTATATCATTGATAGAGTATAAGATATGTACAGTAGTGTGAAGTTGCAAGGAGAAAGAGATAAGGGAGGCAGCGAGGTGGTAGTATGTGCGTGTGTATGTACGTGTGCCTTCCTCGCTTGGGCGGAGGTTCACACGCTTGTGATTGGCCAGCGGGCCTGGCGCGTCATATGACGCCTGCTCTTCATGACGTAGTGGTCTGTGATTGGGGGCCGCTGTCTCAGCTTGGTGCTGGGGGGCTCCTACCCGCGTGTCTCCTTAGAGCTTTGTATGTTGTGCTTGGTCCTAGACGTCCCTTGCAATCTGTCCCCAATCTAACCCTCTTTACTTCTGTTTCTCTCTCTGAACTTCCTCTTTTCCATACTTCTTGGCTTTATTCAATTACTTATCCCTTCTGGTTCTGCATACGACTTCCATAGTCGGCCAGTCGTATTACCAGCACCAGTTCTCACATATATGTTTTGCCCTAGCTTTAGGGATAATTAGAGTCATAGTCACATGGAGTCATATTATTATTGGGTGCTTCTAATTATTGAGTTGTTCTTTGTTACTATTTAATGCTAGACAGTGGAAGGTATCTTTGGTCATTGTCTGAGTTATGTATATGGCAAGTCAGAGCCTGTACGACTTCGACGGAGCTAGGTAGCCTGTAACCCTTGTGCATATTTTTCCTTTGCGAGTGTAGCAGTATACAAGCGTACTCTGCCTACTCTTGCTTGTATGCTTGCTACCTCATTTTGTTGACCTTTGTGGAGCGCCAGGGCAAGATCAGATACTTGAGATCTGGACTTACCAAGAGAGCCTCCTAGTCACTTAACGTAACATAAGGGGAAATCTGTTCAGGGGAGACAGTAGGCTACGAGCATGCTTGCGCTCTGCCTAGGCTCCTTGTACCTTTTATGCCGCTGCTAGACTTTATTAGTAATAAAGACAGCATTGTGTTTATTAACTTTAACTCTGTAACTATGCTTTAGGAATTATTCACGTATTATTTTAGCCTAGGTTGATGCATGGTGCACAACCCAGTATAGCTGTTACTTTGGCTAAGGAAGTACTGTTTTGAGTGGCTATTATTAGTGGTGTCACAGAGTTGTTGCACTCCCTTGTTTTATATATATGTATCCTACTTGTTGGTGTATTTAAGATACACGCTTTGGTGTCCTGCCCCTGCATTATTTCTGTTCTATATTGACGAGCATCTTAGAGCATCAGACGTTTTCAGAAGATTCCATATCTGTTTGCTGTAGGACTAGACTTCCAGTGTTTTCATAGAGCATTGAAGAGTTTAGTGTTGAGTTCAGACTCACACTAAAGTTAACGTAAGCATATACTCCTTTATTAAATCTTGTTATAGTTTATTTAAGCATTGTTATTACTTGAGAGCATTTTATTAACGTAAAGTACTCCTGTTGTGAGTAGGCTCTGCCATCACCGGAAAGCCTTTGTAGAAGTGCACTAAAACCCAGTTAATTGATACCCCGTTATCCAGTAGATTAACTCTGGAGGGTTTAAGTGTTTTGTTCACCGGCGTAATAGTTCGAGGGTTTGGAATTAGCGTACCGTTGTTGCAGATATAGCCTATCTTCTAGTCCAATATTAAGTGCCCTTGTTTATTTCGTAGTGCCGGTCGTAACAAATGGCGACCTTAGACCAGTATATAGTGAACTGAATATTGCATTTTTTTTTCTCCAGAAATCTTTTTGCCATTTGGGGTTGAATTTATTTCTCGCAGTGTTGGCAGTGGACATTGTTTTGAGGATATATGGAACTTGTTGGAGTATATTGGTGACCTAGTATTGCACTTAAAAACATCTTCGAATATTTTTGTGAATAAAGCTATGCGAGAGTTTGGCTACTTTTGACTTGACTTGGGAATTTTTTTGTTAACTCCATCATGTCACTGGACGGGTCTGAGCATAGTGAGGGCACAGTACGAGAGACAGGCGAGGAGGTGGAGAAGGTGGAGTTGTTAGACGGCGTTCGGGTGGTGAACGATGAGGAGGATGCTCGGATGTTTTTGGAGGAGCCTGTGACGGCGGAACGGTTGTCGGGACTGGACCGGTATGGACTGCAGTGTGTAGCCACGGTCTTAGGATTTTCTGGTACTAGCTGTTTGTCAAGAGGTGAGCTGGTGGAGCTGGGTGGAGCGGGAGCTGGGGCACCTTCGTCCCAGCCCCCATTCCACTTAACTCCTAACATGTCCCCCCCTCGGGTTCCGGAGCCGAGTACGTTCCCGCAGGCCGATGTCCGCTGGCGGTTGGGTAAGCCTTTAGGTGACTCACTGGGTGGGTCCCCGGTAGTAGCACCCCCTCCTCAGGGTTTGACTCCAGAGATGTTGTTTCAGCTCGAGCTCGCCAAACTCGAGTAGCGAAAGCATGAGTCTGAGCTCAAGTATAGGTATCAGGCTGAGTCTGCAAGGTATTGTGCCGATATTGACCTAGAGAAAACTCGTGTAGAGGTGACGAGGAACCGGGTCGTCCAGGGGGGTCGACCCCATGACCAGTCCCTGTCGCATCTACTAAAGTTGGTTTCAGTGTTTGAAGGAGTTACAGAATTCTTTCTCCGTTTTGAGAAAAAGTGCCGGGAGCACCAATGGCCCGAGGAGAAGTGGGCAGCCCTTGTTTCGTCACGATTGACGGGGAAAGCACTCAAGGCGTACGATGCTTTGCCCCATGATTCCTGCGTGAATTATGAGGCGTTGAAAGAGGCTGTCCTGAGGGCGTATGAATTGCAGCCAGAGACCTATAGGCTGAAGTTTAGGGCTGTTCCTAAGAGAAAGGAGAGTACTTTCCAGGAACACGCTAGAGAGCTGCCAGATGCGTTTGAGAATTGGTTAAGGTCGGAGAAGGCAACTACTTTTGATGCAGTGAAACAATTAGTGTTGTTAGAATAATATTTCAAATGTACTGGCAGTGACTTGACTCTTAACCTGAAAGAAAAGCAATCTAAAACTCTGCAGGAGGCGGCTGAGCTGGCTGACCTCAGGTTGTCATTGATTCGTGGGCGCGGGTCTGCACAGAGAGCTGAGGCAGGTAACAAGGGGCGTACCACTCCACCCCCCCCGAATTAATGACACAACTAATTACCCATTTAAGAGTACTCTTGCCAATTTTGATCCCAAGTCGAAACCCTTCCCATTAAAGAAAGGCCAGGGCCCTTACCCACCTCAGGGGAAGTCCAAGAGTGAAGTGGAGTGTTTCAAGTGTCATAAGAAGGGGCATATTGCGCGCTCATGTCCGAGCACACCGCCTACAGCAGTGGTGTCACTAGTGAGCTACATCGGTGTGTCTTTTAGGTCTTCCGCGTTTGCCCGGGGTAAACAGTCGGTTGCGAAGTCACAGTCGGTGCAGAAGCAGCAGGAGGGCTCGTCACCCGTCCGAGATGTTTTTTGTGGTCATAGGGGGCATGGCACTGTGAGGTGGGCTGGTGTGGAGCATAGGCTTGAGTTGCTGCGTGATGCGGGCGCTTCCCAGACACTTGTTAAGAACTTCACTGGCAAGCCTATTAACGCGGCTCGGGTTGTGGTGGTTCAAGGCATCAATGCTACGCGGTCTTACCCGCTGGTCAGAGTGGAGCTTGAGGTGGACGGTGTGACATGGGAGTTGGATGTGGGTGTTGTGGAGAAATTGCCAGTTGAGGGGGTCAACCTCCTTCTCGGTAACGACTTTGCGGTGTCCACTTCCGAGGTTCCACCCTTAGTCGTTGCCGAGAGCGCAGCCGGCACGAGTAGGGAGGGGCAAGAGTGGCTCGAGAGGTGCCAGATGCCGCAGATGGCATGTGCTGTCACCAGGTCTCAGTCCGCTCAGGTGTCACAGCCTAGTACCCAAGTTTCAGACCAGCGGAGGAAGGGTCGGAAGGAGAAAGTCAAGGCTGGTGGTCGGGTTGAGAGTTTGGACCTAGCGACATTCCTTGGTGACTCAGTACTTGCACCCATTTTGAGGTCCGGAGTGGCCCCAGAACTTGTCCCCCCTAGTGACATGGTAGGGCGTGTTAGCACTCCATGACAGAAACGTTCCCAGGCGAAGCAGGCAAGGCTTGAGCAGCCCAGTATCGGGGGTGGCCAAAAGTTGCTTCAGGAGCAATTGGACAGGTTGGCACCCTCTGATATATGTCGGTTGCAAATAGAAGATCCTGGGCTTGAGAGTTGTGGGAACGGGGCTATAGAACTCGATGAGGACAGGGATGCAAAGCCGGGAGATTTTATCATGTTGGGGGAATTCTGTATCGCCGTTTTTTGGATCCCAGACGTAGTTGGGATGGTGGCGCAACAGTGGTTAACCAGTTGGTGGTACCTGAAAAGTGCCGTGATAGCCTGTTGCAGTTGGCGCACGATGTTCCGTTGGCAGGTCAATTGGGTGTGAGTAAAACGTTGGCCTCGTTATCTAGGTTGTTCTAGTGGCCAGGTATTAAAGCCCAAGTTTCGGCCTGGGTGGCGATGTGTGGTACCTGCCAGAGGGTGGGAAAGCCGAACCAGAGCATACCTAAGGCTCCGTTGCACCCAGTACCTGCTATTGGTCCTCCCTTCAGCAAGGTTGTCATTGACATGGTCGGCCCTCTGCCTCCCACTAGTGCAGGCAACAGATTTTTGCTAACCCTCATAGACGTCTACACTCGCTACCCTGATGCATACCCTATGAGAAATGGCAAGTCTAAAACTGTTGTGCAAAACTTGCTGTTGTATTGCTCGAGATACGGGTACCCGCAGGAAATTCAGTCGGACCAAGGGTCAAATTTCACTTCCACTCTCTTTAAACAGACCATGCAGCAGCATGGGATCAATACGGTTGTCTCTTCAGCTTATCACCCAGAGAGTCAAGGGGTGTTGGAAAGATGGCATTCCACTTTGAAAAGCATGTTGCGGTGCTACTGTATGGAGAATGGCAAGGATTGGGACCTGGGGCTACCGTACATTTTGTTTGCGGCACGCGAGGTACCGGGGGAGAGCCTTGTGTTTAGCCCCAACGAGTTAGTTTTCGGGCATCAGGTTAGAGGTCCTCTGAGCATGGTGAGAGAGATCTGGGAAGGGACTGTGCCGCCATGTTCTCTAATTAAGTATGTCCTCGAGAGTAGAGACAGGATGCTGAAAAGCCTGGAGTTGGCAGGGAGAAATTTGGTGGGTAATCAGGCCTTGATGAAGGATCGGTATGACATAAAAGCAAAGCTCCGGGTGTTTGTGGTAGGACAGGAGGTTTTGGTCTTATTGCCCTTAGTAGGCCATCCCCTGTCTGCCAAGTATGTCGGTCCTTACAAGGTTGTGAGGAAGTTATCTGACCTAGATTACCTTGTGGCTACTCCGGACAGGCGAAAGAAAAATCAGCTCTGTCATGTGAACCTGTTAAAAGAGTTTGTGAGGCGCCCACCTGAGCAGCCTGCTGTCCCTGCGTTGTTCTGCAGCGGCCAAGGTGGAGAAGGAGAGGGGGGCAGTGAGGCACAGGTGGAGGAAAGTTGGGATTGTCATGTCTCGACGGATCAGTGGGCGGGAAACACGAGCCAGGTGGCTGTGGAAGCGCTTGAGCACCTGCCTGAGCAACAGCGTGCAGCAATCCAGCATCTGTTCAGTTTATACCCCACTGTTTTTGCCGAGCACCCAGGCCTCACAACTCATGCGGTGCACAATGTAGACGTTGGAGACCACCCCCCCTTTAAATCAGTGCCCTAACGTGTACCTCCCATTAAATTTCCGGCTCTCCGAGTGAAATTAGGCTACATGTTGGAGAGGGGGCTGATAGAAAAAAGGGTGGTTATGTGGACATCTCCCGTCACTCTGCAGCCTAAATCAGACGGCAAGGTCCGGTTTTGCATTGACTTCAGGAAATTGAACGGCTTAACCCACACCAATGCCTACCCTCTTCCCCGCGTAGATGACAGTGTTGTCAAGATCGGGTGTGCACGTTACCTGATCAAGGTGGATCTTGTCAAAGGCTACTGGCAGGTGCCGTTGTCTGAGCGGGCGAAGCTGGTGTGCGGGTTTGTGGTGGATGGGAACACTTACCATTGCAACGTTATGCCGTATGGGTTGAAGAATGCACCTGCAACCTTCCAATGCCTGATGAATGAGTTAGTGGCGGAGATCCCTAACTGCACCGTTTATCTAGATGATGTAATAATCTACGATGATGACTTTGAAAGCCATTGCGAGCACATCGGGGCATTGTTCAGGAGGCTAAGTGAGGCTCATTTGGTGGTCAATCTGGGCAAATGCGATTTTGTTCGGGCAACTGTGCAGTACTTAGGGTTTGTGGTAGGGTTAGGCCAGGTGTGCCCCCCCCCCCCAAACCAAGATACAGGCTAGTAACCAGTTCCCCAGGCCGACCACCAAAAGACAAATCATGAGGTTCTTGGGCATGATTGGGTATTATCGCAGATTCATCCGCGGATACTCCTCGGTGCTGGCTCCTCTGACTGACCTACTTGCAAAGACGAAAAAGTTTGGGTGGGCACCTGAGTGTGAGAAAGCATTCTCACTGGTGAAGCATCTTTTGTGCACTCACCCCATACTCAGGGCCCCAGACTTCTCAAGACCTTTTCAGCTAGCGACAGATGCTAGCGGTGTAGGGGCTGGTGCCGTCTTGTTGCAAACAGACACAGAAGGTGTGGAACACCCAGTAAGTTTCTTTTCCAAGAAGTTCAACTCTGCACAAAAGAACTATTCAGTGGTAGAGAAGGAGCTTCTGGCCATTGTGCTGGCGCTCAGGCACTTTGAGGTGTATGTTCCCGCTTTTGGCCCAGTCGTGGTGATCTACATTGACCACCACCCTTTGAAGTTTTTGAATCAGTTCCACAACCGGAATATGAGGATAACCAGATGGTCCTTAATGTTGCAGGAGTATAACCTAGACATTCGCCATATTGCCGGTTGTGACAACGTGATAGCTGACTGTTTGTCTAGGTTGGAGGACCCAGGGTAGATCACCACAGGTGTGTTGGGTTGAGTGGAGAAAAATTAGGCTTGCCCCTGTAGTGCAAAGCCGCCAAAAACACTATTAAAAATAATACAAAAACCTCACATAAAAACTTTCTTTTGATAGTATATAAGTGCAGTATGTTACAGCAAGAATCTAAGACATTCTGAGTTTTTGTCTTAGTAGGCTAGGCTTGTTGAAGCTTGCTCGTTGAGCGTAATATTGTTAAGTGATACTATTATTTTTGGGAAGTGTTGTGTAGATTTTTTTTATATAATGAAGTGTTTTATGTTTGTGATTGTGCCTTGTTTTCACAACTTGGGGGAGTAGCTGGGTGATGCAGGGTTGGTGGGCATTCTGTCTGGTCAGATGTGGCGTTTACCTGAGGTTAAAACGTCCCACATCTTGGGTGGGGTGTTACGCTGGCCAGCTTGCCAGAATGTACTCGTACTCGCTAGCGCTCGCCAGGGCAGTGAAATGGGCTATAATAATCGTAGAACGATATTCTTTCTTTCTTAGTATTCATGTTGTCACAGACAGATCAGTGGTTGTCTTCATTCTTGTCTGTGACACTTGGAAGTATTTTATATCATTGATAGAGTATAAGATATGTAGTGTGAAGTTGCAAGGAGAAAGAGATAAGGGAGGCAGCGAGGTGGTAGTATGTGCGTGTGTATGTACGTGTGCCTTCCTCGCTTGGGCGGAGGTTCACACGCTCGTGATTGGCCGGCGGGCCTGGCGCGTCATATGACGCCTGCTCTTCATGACGTAGTGGTCTGCGATTGGGGGCCGCTGTCTCAGCTTGGTGCTGGGGGGGCTCCTACCCGCGTGTCTCCTTAGAGCTTGGTATGTTGTGCTTGGTCCTAGACGTCCCTTGCAATCTGTCCCCAATCTAACCCTCTTTACTACTGTTTCTCTCTCTGAACTTCTTCTTTTCCATACTTCTTGTCATTATTCAATTACTTATCCCTTCTGGTTCTGCATACGACTTCCATAGTCGGCCAGTCGTATTACCAGCACCAGTTCTCACATATATGTTTTGCACTAGCTTTAGGGATAATTAGAGTCATAGTCACATGGAGTCATATTATTATTGGGTGCTTCTAATTATTGAGTTGTTCTTTATTACTATTTAATGCTAGACAGTGGAAGGTATCTTTGGTCGTTGTCTGAGTTATGTATATGGCAAGTCAGAGCCTTGTATGACTTCGACGGAGCTAGGTAGCCTGTAACCCTTGTGCATATTTTTCCTTTGCGAGTGT
>CM064575.1:30970972-31166290 GCA_032716605.1 Paralithodes platypus
TGGACCTTAGTCATACATTGGTATGACGCAGACTCGTCTATCCCGAAGGCTAACCCTTCACTTTCAGGCAGGAGCCATAAAAGATCACTACCTGACCCCCCTCACACGTAATGATTTAAATAAACACACCACCATAGTTGATAAAGAAAGTTACCCCAGACGACTCCCAATATTAGAAGCCCTATACATACAAGCCCTGAATCCAAGTATTAATTATCAAACTCTAGACCTACAGATACTCCCTTCTGCTAAATGACACTACCCAGCCGTGCTGCCCCTGGAGAGACGCCCCTCAGCTCCGCCCCTCGAATCCACGCATCTCACTTCACGCCACCCAGCTCCCAGCCAATCAGCGATGACTACGGTCCCCCCTTCTCTCCACCACCCCACACCCCCAGCCACGATTGACTCCAGTGCGCAACTCCTGACGTCATCACCCACTGGCCAATCACAGAAAAGGAGAAGTGCCCGCATAGCGAACATACCATCCACCAATGACAGACGACAGCCTGCCTTCACCTCGCCCCCTCAGCCTTCCCATCTCCTATATAAGCTCATATTATTCTCTATGCCTACACTAATGACATGCCAGATCCAATCAATAATGACTCTCTCACAATTTCCTACGCTGATGATGTGACGCAACTTGTTAGGGCAACTACCATAGACGGTTTGACAAACAAAGCCACTTAATATCTTGACCGAATAGCACAATGGGAACAGAAATGGCGGATTCAGGCTCATCCTCGAAACTCCTTTATCACCTACATATCCACTGGTTACCTACGTCCTAGACCACTATTCCTCAACTCCCGCTCACCTCCTCCCGATCGCATCCCAGTAACTGTCTCACCCACTAACAAAGTACTCGGCCTAACCTTTGACAGAACACTTCACTTTCATCCTCATGCAAATCAGACTATCCCCATTGCTTCAAAATCTCTTCAATCAATTTTCCGTTTTCGAAATGCCTCCATCAAAACTAAAACCCATTTGTAATTAGACTGCTACTTTCATATGCCCCACTGACCAGCACTCTTTTGGCAAACTCCCACAAAATTAAATTCCAAAGAGTACAGAACAAAGCACTGAGGTGGATCCATGGAACTCAGTGGTACGAGTTCCAAACATCGGAACACTTGCATGAACTCTCCCGCATCCCACCACTTAATGTCTACAACAACTTTGTGGCTAATAAACAACTTGAAAAACTTGAGGCCTTTGATCACTTTGTCCAAATTTTTAATAATATCACTCAACCCATCCGTCCCTGGTCGAACCTTTTGCATCCAATTAACAGAGAGGCTCCCAATCCCCTATTCACATAATAGCTTTGTTACACCACAAACTCACACTCAATTTTCACCATTCCTTTTACTCACCTACCAGCCAAAATTTATAATTCTTTCACAAATACACAATAAAAACTAAAGTAAATTAAGCTCTTCATAAGACAGTGCAATCATCTCTAAACTCGGCAGTTGACAGCCATGCCTTGCTGCCCCACTTTAGACCCTTACCATTCAAAATTGCCAGACCATCCTTGAAACCTTCTCCATTACCACATTTTATTATGCTAAAATTTTATATTCAAGAATTGAAAACAAAATTGTATATTCAAATTCACCCAGACTCATCTGATTCGTCCAGACTGGTGGGGCATGCCGGCTCGTCCACAGCCCAACCTCTATACCACTCTTGACCGATCAGAGCATCTGAATCTCACTTCACCACAAATTTACTTTTACCACCCAAAATTAATTTTCTTTTGCCTTTACCACCCAACATTATTTATCTCCATCCCTTCTTGGCATGCCATACTGAAGCTCTCAAAAATATGTCTCAATAATACCAACAGTCACAGCCCTCCTCTAAACCCCCAAACTAAAATCAAAACAACTCACGCACGTTGGGTCAAGCCCCGACACTCTTTATCCTCCTACTTTGACACTTTCTCTCTTACTACACCAATAAAAACTTCCCTTCTTTCACCCTCACCCACCTTTTCTATATTCTTATTCATTCATTCATTCTATGCCATTCATTACTTGAAAATGCTATATGTATAGCAAAACGTCGTAACCATTGTTCACCATGTACCAACCTGTATCCACTTCATCATGAACTTCACCAATCTACTGTACCTCCTTACTGCCCCTCAACGCAAAATTGTCAGATCCCTGGAAAACCTGAACAATAAAATCTCTAATGCTAAAATTGCTGTATCTTTTAACCACGTGTGCATCAAAGAAAATGTATTACCAGGCTTTACTAATATATATATATATATATATATATATATATATATATATATATATATATATATATATATATATATATCAAGACTAACCTCCCCCAACGGCAGCTAATTAACTCACTCTCACTCACTCTCTCTCTCTCTCTCTCAGTTAATAATCACCCCCACTGTCAACAAATTAAGCCCACCGTGGTAAATTACTGGTTAATTCTCTCCTCCGTCTGACTCGTTGGTTAATCAGGGTTAAAAAATCAAGTCAGCTAAAAAGTAAATAAAAGCCGAAAATAGCTAGAATAATGCCACAATCTCTAGACTATCGCTAGAATGATGCCACAATCTCTAGACTATCGCTCCAAAATGGCTCAAACTCAAGAATATTGCTAGAATAATGCCAGAGATTTCTAGAATATCGCTCCAAAATGGCTCAACACTGCAGAATGACCCTAGAATAATGCTACAATCTTCAGAATATCGCTAGAATAATGCCACAATCTCTAGAATATCGCTAGAATAATGCCAATATCTCTAGAATATCGCTTCAAAATGACTCAAAACTCCAGAATATCACTAGAATTCATATCGCTAGATGTAAGAAATTACCTCTAGATCAAAGTAAATGCCTCTAGATCTAGTGGGATAAATTGGTTGCACTCTTCTCTCCGAACATCACTCTCTCCCCACCCTCCGATCCCTCCGGCTTGTGTTTCGGCCACCAAACTATTACCTTTAGTCACTCAGGTAGTCCACTTTATTTTCACCTTTATTATTATTATTTTGTGTTATTCATTATTATTATTATTATCATTATTATTATTATTATTATTAATATAAATATTATTCTTATTATAATTATTATTATTATTATTATCATTATTAAAGTAGAAAAGCCCTCCGCCAATCACCGCGCTCCCTTCTATTTGCTTGTACCGTCAGCTGATTTTGACAGTTTTCGGCCACAACACGCCCCACCTTCCCAGCCAACCAATCAGCGGCCTCCATTATCGGAGCACGGACTGAACTCTCTACCTCACCTCAAAAGTCGCTCTCTTTCTCTTCCCGAGTAGTTTCCTCTGGTTATACTCTATCTAATACTTCGGTGCCAGCCTTGTACTCCCGTAAGCCACTGAAAGATGTTTATAACCAGCTTCCAGGAACTTATTTCGAGGAGAAGAGAGTGGAGGTGGAGAGGCAAGAATTCAAAGCAAGCGGGCTGCCGCGCGTGCCGCGCAGCCAATCACAGCGCGGGAGAGCGGGAGGCGAGACTATAAAATCTGGCGTGGAGGGGTTACAGGGGTCACTCACCCCTCGGAACTCACCGGGTTAGCTTCTTACAACCCGGTTACTCTCTCTCACTCGGGCACAAAGGGAAACCAGGAGCCAACCATTCCAGCTACCCTGCCCTTATCTACAGCAACAGCACAGACCACTCCTGATCTCTCTTCACTCTCGCCCACTCGGAGGTTACACCTTCAGTATCCTGCCGCCTGTCGTCACATTGCTAGTCTACACACACACAGCCAAGCATTTCAAGAGGGACGACAGAAAGAGGACGGGAGTGAGAATTTCCAGAGGAGCTATTGGCCAGCTTTGAGGTGGTAAACCACAGTACCAGTATTCACACCTGATTCCAGCAGCCACAAATATATTTGTTTAAGGACCCATATTGGGCCCGCATAAGATTCCAAAAGAAAGAGAGACAATGTTTGACTAACTTGGTGGTTCCATTAACAAATTATTGATGTGTCCTTCTAGGACAAGACTAAGGGAAAAAGAATTTAGACTAATCTGTATCCATAAAATGATGATGTGTATTAATTAATTATTTTTGTTAGCAAAGGCGTAATGCTGAAAGTGTTATTATATAGGATCTGATAGGAAAGATTTAAAGATAAAAGTAAAGGGGAGGGAAGGATCAATTCTTCTAGACAAAGAGGCAACCAATAAGTTCAAGGGGAAACAGTTTTGTTTAGTTGCCCAATAGAACAGCTATAGCTAGGAAAGGACACTAGTCCCTTGAAATAGCGAACTAATTTGTTAATAAGGAAACTATATAGGACACTAGTCCATATGAATTACGGGATTCTTATGTCTTAGAAAGGAAGTTATATCCATATAAATCGAAAGGGTCATGAAGGCGGTTTGGGAAAAGTGTTAAGTATATCACGTATAACAAAGAATTCCTCAGAAGTTATGTAAAGGAATATCATTGTGAATCTGTTCCGTGTAGGCGTTTTGAGGCACGGTTTATTTTTTGTTGGAACGGTTATTGATTAAGGTTTAATATAAACATAGCGTGTTTGTAATAGGGTTACATGAGAGTATAATCGGAAGGTGTTATTGAGGTAAATATTGTAAACTAATGTCATTGGAGTAACTGGGTGACGGAACCCAATGTTATATATGAGAGGGAACCTGTAATCCCGGTCGGTAAATATGTGAGACTTTATATTATTGTTGAGGTACTTGTGTAGTAACGACGGTTGTGTCAGATGAGTTAATAGATTATATGTATTGAAGCTTTGGTCTCGAGAGAAGGCACCGAAGGCCCAAGGGACGTGGTTAATTCTTGAGAATAGAATAAGAATATAATTTTTGTCTAAATTAGGTAAAGAACGAGTGTGTCATTAGGCCCTGGTCTCAACAGAAGACACAGCAGGGCTCAGATTTAACTATTTAGGATTAGTAACTAATAACGTGTTTGTTGGATCGAAGTCGACTTGAGTCAATATCTGAATAGCCGGAATTCAGCTAGGAAGTAACGGGAACTCTAGCGGTTCAAAGTACAACCTATCTTGAATCAACGTAATATTCAATCCGTGTCTTGAACTCATCTCGGCCTGAACAAAGTACCCGTTATTAGAGTAGTTAGGAAGTTTGTTCAATAAAGTATACAAACTTCTAAATGACTGTCGATTTATCCCCCATAATAGTAGTATCGTAGCAGAAATTAAAATAGATACTACATTTTGGTGGCAGCGGTGGGATTCGACAAATCATTTCGATTGAGTATAATTATCTAACAGAATGACGGGCGTGTTGCCATTCAGATTAAGGGAAGAGGGGAAGGAAGAAATCGAGCTCTGGATCGAGCAGTTAGAATGTCAGTTCACGCTACTTGACGTAGGAGAAAATGGAAAGAAAATCGCCTATGGAAAAGCACACATAGGCAAGGCCCTGAATGATGTAAGAGTACGTCTGGAGGGACTAGTGTCATTGGCCGAAGTCAAGAGTGCCCTAATTGAAGAATTTGGCCGAGAAACTACCACCAGAAAAGCCAGAGACAAACTCAACAGTCAGAAACTCGATGGCCAAAATGTGAGAGCCCTGAGGAGGGAAATCGCTAAGAATGTTAAACTGGCGTATCCCCATATGGACCAAGAGAGCCAGGAAACTGAGATCAGGGAGATTATGATCCAAACCTGCCCGGTGGAGGTTAGAGAGCATTGCATCATTCATGAGGTCAATACTACTAAGGAACTTATGGGGGTCATTAAAAAGATTATGGAGGCTCGAGAAGTAGAAGAGGAAAAACAAAAAGGGGAGGAGGAAAACCCAGGAAAATGGTATCCGAGAGCCCTGATCCGATGCTTCACTTGTAGACAGACCGGGCACCTAGCTAGGAACTGTACCAACCGTCCACAAGTCCCAACTCCTAGATTTGACCCCAGACCCGCACTTCCAAACGATCGACCTCTACCCAGAGGAACCGATCCAAACTGGGGAGGAATGCTGCCGGTAGAATATCAGGAGACCGAAAATCAGCCAAAAGTCATGATGCCGGAAGAGAGAGAACATTTTCTGTGAAACCTCACATAGAAGGGCGGTATAGTGAGGTCAATATCTTAGAGAGACAAACGCCTTGTGAAACTATAGTTATAAATGGGAAAGCCGCTAACATGTTAATTGATACGGGGGCAAACCGAAGTTGTCTGCTAGAGAATTTCATAAAAAAAAATCAGCAAGAAATGGGCTCATTAAATCAAACCAATATTCAGTTGTCAGGAGCCGGGGGTCAATCACTAATGATCCTAGGGCGAACTAATACAGCGGTAGTACAATGGAAAGGAATTACATTCACCACCGATTTCTGTGTTTTATCGGGAAAATCAAACAGTGGAGTCGATGGGTATCTGGGGATAGATCTTATGAGTCAGTTGGGAGTAACTATCCAGTGTGGGCCGAAAGACACAACGACCACTCTCCGACCTCAAATAGTAGCTACCACAAGAAAACTGTCTATCCCTCCTAGATCTTGGAAAATTATAGAGATTCCTCCAACCCCAGGCATGTCTGCCGGGATTTTTGAACCTGATGCACAGAATACGGTGAGAATATCTCCCACCTTTATTACTGCCGACCAGAAGAAACTAGTTCTAGCTAATTTTGGTGGTGACACGATTAATTATCAAAAAGGAAAACTGTTAGGACAAGTCATTCCCGCTCAACCCACCACTGTTGGAACTGACGGACCTGTGAACTTACCTGAAATTCCGAAACAATTAATGTCAAATCAAGCCAATACCTTACATGAGCTGCTCTGGACGTACCGAGATGTGTTTGCTCAAAACGAAGGGGACCACGGATCGGGTCGAACTCGACACACCCATGAGTACAAAGGAGTACAAAGGAAATCAAGCAACAAAAGGTCTAGTGACCTTTCTAGGCTGCTTGTCCTCCAAAACACTGAGGATCAAGTGTCCAAACAGTGGTTTAGAGTGGGTAAGGGAACATTGGAAAGGGAACTACTGCCCTGGAACTAATGTCAGTGGCAGGATTAGGAAATTAGTAGGGGACAGATGGGTTAGTAACTGAGGGGAGGATTAAATAAAGTTATTCATTTACACACTCAAGGGCCTCCTATTAGGCAACCCTATAGACGACAAAACCCTATTATGAGACAAAACGAAAAGGAACAAGTTGAAGACATGATTAAGCAGGGGATAGTAGTAGAATCCTACAGTCCGTGGTCCTCTCTAGTGGTCCTAGTAAAATAAAAAGATGGGTCTACTCGGTTCTGTGTAGATTATCAAAATTAAACGATGTCACCATCAAAGACGCGCAGCCCCTACCTCGTATTGATGACTCGTTAGAATTGCTCAATGGGTCAACCTGGTTCTCTACCTTAGATCTACAGAGTGGATACTGGCAAGTACCAGTTAGGTCAGAGGATCAAGAGAAAACCGCATTTGCCAAGAGCGAAGGCAAACTCTACCAGTTTACTGTCTTGCCGTTTGGAGTTTGCAATGGCCCCGCCAGTTTTACTAGAGTCATGGACGAAGTATTGAGGGGATTAACCTGGAAAACTTGTTTGGCTTACTTGGATGATAATATAATCTTTTCCGCTAATTGGGAGGAACATATTCACCGACTACAAGAAGTGTTAGAAAGAATCAACGGGGCAGGACTTAAACTGAAGCCTTCAAAATGACAATTAGGGGCCCGTGAGGTAGCATATCTAGGGCAAATGGTTTCCGGTAAAGGTATCCAACCGGACCCAAATAAAGTGAGATCTATTGCCGAAATCTCACCTCCGTCCTCTGTCAAAGAGATTCGAGCGTTTCGGGGAATGGCATCCTACTATCGAAGGTTCATACCCAACTTCTCAAAGATCGCTCGCCCCATGACTCAGAGACTGGAAAAAGGGAGAAGATTCGACTGGGATCAGAGTTGCCAGGTAGCTTTTGATCACTTGAAACAAAAAAATTAACTTCTAACCCCATAGTTTGTCATCCGGATTTCACAAAGCCGTTTCAACTATATACCGACGCTTCCGATGAAGGGCTCGGAGCCGTATTGGCACAGAAAGTGACGGAAAAGAAAGCATAGTGGCCTGCGCTAGCCGGACACTGAATAAGGGAGAAAAGAATTATAGCGTTACTAAAAAGGAATGTTTGGCTCTAGTGTGGGCTGTACAATATTTCCGTCCCTATCTAGCCGGGGTCCACTTTGAAGTTATTACGGACCACCATAGCTTGCAATGGCTCAGGAAAATGAAAACGGAAGATGGATTATTTGTCAGGTGGAAGGGGTTTTGGAAGAGTACTCTTTTGAAATTAGACATTAGACATAGACCCGGTAAATGACACACTAATGCCGATGGCTTGTCTCGACTATCGGTAGCACCCGTCCAACCCATTGAACCTCACAGGGGAAAACATGACCCTAGATATGGTAACAAAGTAAAGTTTTCGAAGGGATTCTAAAGATCGGGTAGTACTTGATTATTCAGAGGCTAAACACATGATTCAAATTCTCCACGGACAAGAAAAAAGGGGGGCTCATTTGGGACAGTCTCGGGTTATAAAACAATTTAATGAAAGGTAATGGACCAAGAGGGCCGACCAGATCGTTAAAGAAGTTGTTCAAAATTGTTTGGGATGTCAGAGGGGCAAAGATGGAAGGGGACCTAGACAGTCGCCCGGATATATCACAGCTGGTACACCCTGGGCCAAATTATCAGTGGGCATTATGGGACCTCTGCCCAGACAGACAAAAAAAAGGTACATCTTGACCTGTGTCGATATCTTTTCCAAATACACGGTTGCTTGTGCTATTCCGGACAAGAAAGCCGAAACGGTTATATTGGAAAAGGTCATTTTTTAATATGGCACCCCTGGAGGTATTCTGAGTGACAGGGGAAGAGATATAACGGGATCTGGCAACACTTAGGAGAAACCTTGGGCTACAAGATACAGCACACCTCCCCGTATTACCCTCAGGGAAATGCTGTATGTGAAAGGAACCATAGGGTGTTAGCCAATTGCATCCGGGCTAGTCTGAGCTCGCAAGGGGAGAAAATCGCCCGAGGGTGGCCGAAACTTCTGCCAGAAATTGTCTGGGGGATAAATACCACGGTTTGTAGAACTACTGGGTATTCGCCCTATGAGATTATCTTTGGCAGCACGCCGAAATTGCCTCAAGAACGATTATTGCCCTACTCCAGTTCGTCCGCGCAATATTCCCAACCTGGAAAATATTGGAAGGAATAAGAGGAGTGACGACAGCAAGTTCATGATCATATTGCCCAGCAACAGCCTAAGAAAATTTCTCTAAATAATCCTTATTACCGGGGGAGTATATTTTGGCGAAGAGACATGATCCTACCCGAGCTGGTAAACTGGAGGAGAAATACAAGGGTCCCTTCAGGGCTGTAGAGATAAATGGGCCCTATCAAGTGTTGTACTTGCATCATGGAGATATTGTGTCAGTTACCCATATTCGTCATACCAAACGATATGAAGGAATTCTTCCCCCAGCTATGAGCGAGTGGAGTAGCGAGGAAGGGAGCGAAGAGGAGATAGAATCCGGGGTCGATGACTCTGGTACTTCCTCAGCTTGACCAGACGTTGGAGGTCCTACTCTGAACAGGAACTATTTAGAGAACTCTCCATTCTGGTGGTCACTTAGTCGTAAAAATCAAGAGAATCTCCCTGAGGTTGGGCCAGAAGGAGAGGTAGGAAGCGAAGAAATCGTACTCAGTGGGGAGGATGACTATTATGAGCTTACCGAGGATGAAAAGTCTACGGTCCAAGCCAGTGAAGTTTCAGTTTCTCCGAGAGATTTCAATAAGACTTTGAGTAGTCAGGACGAGTGTTTCTCAGACGAGATAGAAACGAGAGACGTATCTCTTGAAAGCAAATATACAAATGGTTCTCCCACAGCTAAAGTAAATGAATCTAATGAAACTCCCTTACCTCATGTTCAGGACAAGACTCCGGCTAGAGCGTTCTAATTCCACTGAGACCCTCACTCGTAGTGGTAGTATTAGCCGCCCTCCAATCAGATACCCGGACGAGGCTATAAATAGGACCCCCAGGGCACGTGCCTGCCAGTTGCAAGGCACCATGCCTTTCCCCTCTGATCCTCAGTACCGACTCCGTCGACTAGTAGCAATAGTCGACGGACAAGGGCAAAGAATAAATACCATTCGAGCTCTCAAACAGCTTCTTAGTCATCCCGGGGAGGTTCAAGTAGCCAAAACTGTCGTGGGGAATCAGAATCCTGCTCTCCAGCTACACAGATATCTCTGTGAGCACAGTGGACTGGTAGAGTGGCAGCCAGATGGCAAACATTTCAGGGGAACGGTGTTGCGGCGATCAGGAGCTCGCCTTAAGTTAGCAGGGGGTGATAAAGTAGAAAAACCCTCTGCCAATCACCGCACTCCCTTCTATTTGCTTGCACCGTCAGCTGATTTTGACAGCTCTCGGCCACAACACGCCCCACATTCCCAGCCAACCAATCAGTGGCCTCCATTATCGGAGCACGGAGCTGAACTCTCTACCTCACCTCAAAAGTCGCTCTCTTTCTCTTCCCGAGTAGTTTCCTCTGGTTATACTCGATCTAATACTTCGGTGCCAGCCCTGTACTCCCGTAAGCCACTGAAAGATATTTATAACCAGGAACTTATTTCGAGGAAAAGAGAGTGGAAGTGGAGGAGGCAAGAATTCAAAGCGAGCGGGCTGCCGCGCGTGCCGCTCAGCCAATCACAGCGCGGGAGAGCGGGAGGCGAGACTATAAAGTCTGGCGCGGAGGGGTTAAAGGGGTCACTCACCCCTCGGAACTCACCGGGTTAGCTTCTTACAACCCGGTTGCTCTCTCTCACTCGGGCACAAAGGGAAACCAGGAGCTAACCATTCCAGCTACCCTGCCCTTATCTACAGCAACAGCACAGACCACTCCTGATCTCTCTTCACTCTCGCCCACTCGGAGGTTACACCTTCAGTATCCTGCCGCCTGTGGTCACATTGCTAGTCTACACACACACAGCCAAGCAATTCAAGAGGGACGACAGAAAGTGGATGGGAGTGAGAATTTCCAGAGGAGCTATTGGCCAGCTCTGAGGTGGTAAACCACAGTACCAGTATTCACACATGATTCCAGCAGCCACAAATATATTTGTTTAAGGACCCATATTGGGCCTGCATAAGATTCCAGAAGAAAGAGAGAAAATGTTTGACTAACTTGGTGGTTCCATTAACAATTGATGTGTCCTTCTAGGACAAGACTAAGGGAAAAATAATTTAGACTAACCTGTATCCATAAAATGATGATGTGTATTAATTAGTTATTTTTGTTAGCAAAGGCGTAATGCCGAAAGTGTTATTATATAGGATCTGATAGGAAAGATTTAAAGATAAAAGTAAAGAGGGGAGGGAAGGATCAATTCTTCTAGACTATGGGGTACTTCACACAGTCAGGAATGCGAGCTAGAATCACTCGGAGTAATGATTCCTGGTGATTCCTAGGAATACACCGCGAATGTCTGCAATTCCCCGTGGACTCACAACACCGTAGGAACCAGTGGGAGTGTACCTGCGAATCACTGGGAGTCACTGGGAATCACTGGGAATCACCAGGAATCACCTGGATAAAACCAGGAATGAAGTGCAAGTTATTGAAAATTTGAAAATTTCGGATTACTGTAATATACGAGTCGATAGGAGTAATATAGGAATCACTGGAACTTAGATACTTCTTGGGAGTCACCGAGCATCCCTGGGATTTGTTAGGAATGAGATGCGAGTATGCCAGGCATGGCCCCCATTGTGTGTTTGACCCTATAACTGAAATTAATTATTCCTCAAGTATGTCTCTTGTAGGCTATAACTACAGTCTTCTAATATCATCATTAAGTACAATGACTGTATTCATACATCATTACAGACATTAATATAATACGATAAGTCTGTATCATTATGTACCGTAAGGTCATGATATCAATGCTTACTATACTTTACGAAACAAATATATTTAAACTATTGTCTAAATAGTGGATAGTTTATCCTTCCCATCTTCTTCTTTTCATTCGTTACCGAGTTCTGTAATATTTCATACGATTAACTATTATAGGTAACACTTATAGGTTGTGTTAGTTTGCTTAGGTTAGGTCAGGGGAGTTGCAGAACTTCTAGATTATGAACCGGCGACTACAACGGCACCTAAACAACCAAGCCCTGATTACGCTGGCTCAAAGTTTACCCCGGCGACTACAACGCCCCTCGAAGTAGTAATCCAAACTCCACTGCCCACCACCAAACGAACTTGACATTTCAAAACACATACAAACACGTATCCACCATTCTCGTTATGTTAGGTAAGGGGAGTTGCAGAACTTGTAGACTACAAGTAGGGTATTGTAACATTGACCATACATTGTTCACAATATTAATTAACTCACCTACCGTAATTTCCTTCTCTACACACAATCACTGGGTGAATACAATGTATTGTGGGAAATTGTACATCCACTGTGAGGCTCCAGGCATGTGTTTGACCCTAGCATTGAAATTAATTTGTCCTCAAGTATGTCCCTTGTAGGCTATAACTACAGTCCTCTAATATCATCATTAAGTACAATGACTGTATTCATACATCATTACAGACATTAATATAATACGATAAGTCTGTATTATTATGTACTGTAAGGTCATGATATCAATGCTTACTATACTTTAAGAAACAAATTTATTTAAACTATTGTCTAAATAGTGGATAGTTTATCCTTCCCACCTTCTTCTTTTCATTCGTTACCGAGTTCTGTAATATTTCATACGATTAACTATTATAGGTAACACTTATAGGTTGTGTTAGTTTGCTTAGGTTAGGTCAGGGGAGTTGCAGAACTTCTAGATTATTAACCGGCGACTACAACGGCCCCTAAACAACCAAGCCATGAATACGCTGGCTCAAAGTTTACCCCGGCGACTACAACGCCCCTCGAAGTAGTAATCGAAACTCCACTGTCCACCACCAAACGAACTTGACATTTCAAAACACATACAAACACGTATCCACCATTCTCGTTATGTTAGGTAAGGGGAGTTGCAGAACTTGTAGACTACAAGTAGGGTATTGTAACAATGACCATACATTGTTCACATTATTTAATTACCTCAACTACAGTAATTTCCTTCTCTACACACAATCACTGGGTGAATACAATGTCTTGTGGGAAATTGTACTTACACAGGTTAATACTAGGCCTATTTATAATGTTTGACCAAGATACTGTATATTATACTTTCACGTGAGAAGTATTACAGGTTTATATGAATAATATATTTATTAAAGGGTACTTCACACAGTCAGGAATGCGCGCTAGAATCACTAGGATCTATCTATTGCCTGACGCCGTGATCCCCGAAGGGTTGGCCACGAACGAACCACCCCCATGCACCTCTGTCCCCAGTCAGTCGACGCCCCTCCCCCCAACCAGCACCGCCTTCGTTCATGTAGTTCCTCACTCCATCCTTCCACCTCATATTCGGTCTACCTCTCCCCCTCTGTCCCTCCACCTCGCTCTCGTACACCCTCTTAGTCATTCTCTCGTTTTCCATACGTTCCATATGGCCGAACCATCTCAAGTTGTTCCTTTTCACACTTTCCAGCACATCTACCTCCACACCACACCTCCTTCTTACTTCCTCATTAGTCTGTCTATCCCTCCATGTAACTCCGCACGCACTCCTTAAGTAATTCATTTCCACTGCCCTCACTCTTGGTCTGAGTCTCTCAACCAACGTCCATGCTTCGCTTCCGTAAGTCAGTGCCGGGATTACCACACTGTCATGCAAGGACTTCTTCACTTCCATACTGACCACCCTATTTCTTGTTACTGCTTTTAGCGTTCCTACAACCTTCTTCCCATGTTGTACCCTCTCCCGCACCTCTTCATCCATAGTCCCATCTTTACTCAACACACTGCCCAGATACTTAAAAGAGTTGACGATCTCCATAGCCTGACCGTTCAGCTTCACCTCACACTCTGTGACTTCACCCATTTCGAAGACCATAACCTTGCTCTTCCCCGTATTTACCTTCAAATTCCGTTTTTTCGCACACTGTTCCAAACTCATTTACCAGACCCTGCAACTCCCATTCATTATCACTCATCAGAACTGTATCATCCACAAACAGCAGTATAGGTAGCTTCCACTCAATTCCCTCCCTTTTCAGCGATACACCAACATCCACTGCTCTTGATAGTATTTCTTTCATGACTCCATCCATATATACAGTAAACAACCACGGGGACATCACACCCCTGTTTCAAACCAACATTCAGGTCAAAGAACTCGCTCTGCTCACTCTCCACACATACTGCCGCCTTTGCACCCTCATACATGCTCTTCACTGCTTTCAGCAACTTGCCCTCTACTCCGTATATTCTAAGTACTTTCCACAAACCTTCTCTATCCACTCTGTCATAGGCCTTCTCCAAGTCCATAAAGGCAACATACACCATTTGTTTCTTCTCCAGATACTTCTCCACAACACAATTCAGGGTAAAAATCTGATCTACACATCCTCTTCCCTTCCAAAAACCTCCCTGCTCGTCGCCTATCCATTTCTCCGTTCTCAATCTCACTCTCTCAATCACTACCCTACTGTATACCTTCCCTACTATGCTTAGAAGACATATTCCTCGGTGGTTACCACACACTCCTCTTTCCCCTTTGCCCTTATATAGGGGGACTAATATGCCAGTCTTCCAGTCATCGGGTGCACTCCCCTTCTCCCATGCTAGTTTGCACATATTCCATACCCATTCTATCACTATCTCACCACCATACCTCAACATTTCCCCACACACTCCATCTGTTCCTGGTGCTTTCCCCAACTTCACTCTTTTCATGGCTTCCCACGTGATCCCCAGTGATTCGCCAGTGACTCCCAGTGAGTCCTGGTGATTCTCAGTGTTTCGTATCTGATTCGCGGACAGCTTTCGGTTTCAGTTTCAGTTCTCACCAGAATCACCAGGACTCACTGGGAGTCACTGGGGATCAATGGGAATCACTGGGAGTGGTCCGATTCGCGGCGAGAACCTTAAACACGGTGAACATTTTGTTGGACAGGGCCAATCGGCCGGGACTGGTTTGGAGTCAATGGGAGCCTTACAGGAATCACTAGGATATCGCTAGAGTCACTAGGAGTATCGATTTTCACCGCGAATAGGCCCAGGAATCCAAATTTTCAGCTACTCCTAGTGATTCTAGCTCGCATTCCTGACTGTGTGAAGTACCCTTAAGAGGCCACCAATAAGTTCAAGGGGAAACAGTTTTGTTTAGTTGCCCGATAGAACAGCTATAGCTAGGAAAGGACACTAGTCCCTTGAAATAGCGAACTACTGTATTTTGTTAATAAAGTAGGTGTGCAGTTTTCGCATAACCAAAACAAAATAAAAAATAAAAAAATGCATACGCAACTCTGCGACCTAGAATTCTGCAATTAGTATTGAATCTCTTAGGTAAAATCGGTATATATGTTATATATATATATATATATATATATATATATATATATATATATATATATATATATATATATATATATATACAGTATATATATATATATATATATATATATATATATCTATATATATATATATATATATATATATATATATATACTAAATGTTTTTATACTCACAGCCGGACTTGAACCACCGACAGTCAGAGCAAGTGCCCATACTTTAAACCACTATACGACAGCGTGATAGAGGATACTTGTGTTCAGTGGATTAATGCATAGACACTCGTCCTGACTGTTGCTGGTTCATGTCTGCCTGGGAGTATATATATATAATTACATTTATGATCACATTGAATCTTAACCATTGGAATATTTATCTATAATAAGGTCAGCGTAACATTATTGTGTACCATTTTGAATATGGTGTAATTCAAATTTAGAATATGTATAAGAAAGAAATAGTGACCATAATCTGTGACCTTCACCATTCACCTTGACCTTTGAATAACAAAAACACAAAATTTGGACAATCGTTGCATTGACCAATCGAATTTGCCAGCAAAATTTGGTGACGATACGTAACCTGTTCAGTACATTTCTGTTAGTTTCTTTTCATACTGGATATTAAGACGATTTTATTTAGTTTATGAAGGGCCTCCATAAAATTAGCAGGCTTTCAACTATCTTAATTAACCCTTCTTACTACCACAGATCCTTCATACACTCCACCAAATCGTCTAATTATAGCTAGACTAGAATAAAAAAGACGTCACCTGTACACAAAGAGTTAAACAGCCTACGAAGAGTTTAAAGAAAATTATCAACTCTGCGAAGCAGAGTGGTATCGCGCAAACAGATCCCGCCCGTGTACTGTGCACCACCAGCCAGCCTGTCTGTCGTCGTCGTCGTCGTCGTCCGTCTGTCTGTCTGTCCGGAAACTTCTCCTAGACCGTTCTATGGATTTTCACCAAATTTCACAGGTATATCCATTTGCTCAATCCGATGGTCAGTCAAAAAGAAATTGGCCATTTAACTTAAAGGTTAAGGTCAAAGGTCAAGGTTAAAAATAAGGTAAATATTTCATATTTTTTAGTTTTTACTCAAATTTCTTCATTTTCACTATACAAGTTACTGGTAACCTTAGTATCGTATTGACCAAATTATAGATAAATATTCCATAGGGTAAGGTCAAACGTCAAGGTCAAAAGTCAAAATTAGTTTTTCACTTATATTTCTTATACTAAGGAGTACTTCACACAGTCAGGAATGCGAGTTAGAATCACTAGGAGTAGCTGAAAATTCGGATTCCTGGGCCTATTCGCGGTGAAAATCGATGACTCCTAGTGATTCCTGTTGACTCCAAACAAGTCCTGGCCGATTGGCCCTGTCCGACAAAAATGTTCACCGTGTTTAAAGTTCTCGCCGCGAATCGGACCATTCCCAGTGATTCCCAGTGATCCCCAGTGATTCCCCAGTGACTCCCAGTGAGCCCTGGTGATTCTGGTGAGAACTGAAACTGAAATCGAAACCTGTCCGCGAATCAGACACGAATCACCGAGAATTACCAGGACTCACTGGGAGTCATTGGGGAATCACTGGGGATCACTGGGAATCACTGGGAATGGTCCGATTCGTGGCGAGAACTTTGAACACGGTGAACATTTTGTCGGACAGGGCCAATCGCCCGCGAGTGGTTTGGAGTCACTGGGAGTCTAACAGGAATCACTAGGATATCGCTAGAGTCACTAGGAGTCATCGATTTTTCACCGCGAATAGGCCCAGTAATCCGAATTTTCAGCTACTCCTAGTGATTCTAGCTCGCATTCCTGACTGTGTGAAGTACCCTTTAATAAATATATTATTCATATAAACCTGTAATACTTCTCACGTGAAAGTATAATATACAGTATATTGGTAGTTAACTTTTCTTGGTCAAACATTATAAATAGGCCTAGTATTTACCTGTGTAAGTACAATTTCCCACAAGACATTGTATTCACCCAGTGATTGTGTGTAGAGAAGGAAATTACGGTAGTTGAGGTAATTAAATAATGTGAACAATGTATGGTCAATGTTACAATACCCTACTTTTAGTCTACAAGTTCTGCAACTCCCCTTACCTAACATAACGAGAGTGAAGGATACGTGTTTGTAAGTGTTGTGAAATGTCAAGTTAGCTTGGTGGTGGAGAGTGGAGTTTGGATTATTACTTCGAGGGACGTTGTAGTCGCCGGGGTAAACTTTGAGCCAGCGTAATCATGGCTTGGTTGTTTAGGGGCCATTGTAGTCGCCGGTTAATAATCTAGAAGCTCTGCAACTCCCCTGACCTAACCTAAGCAAACTAACACAACCTAGAAGTGTTACCTATTTTAGGTAATCGTATGAAATATTACAGAACTCGGTAACGAATGAAAACAAGAGGGTGGGAAGGATTAACTATCCACTATTTAGACAATAGTTTAAATATATTTGTTTCTTAAAGTATAGTAAGTATTGATATTATGACCTTACGGTACATAATAATACAGACTTATCATATTATATTAATGTCTGTAATGATGTATGAATACAGTCATAATACTTGATGATGATATTAGAGGACTGTAGTTATAGTGTCCGTGGGTCGGTGGTGAGTGTGAATGTGGCTTGGCACAGCTTGGGGGCCCCTTATGTAGGGGCTGTGCACAATGGGGGCCATGCCTGGCATACTCGCATCTCATTCCTAACAAATCCCAGTGATGCTCGGTGACTCCCAGTGACTCCTATCTAATTCCCAGTGATTCTTATATTACTCCAATCGACTCGTATATTACAGTAATCCGAAATTTTCAACTTTTCAATAACTCGCACTTCATTCCTGGTTTTATCCCGGTGATTCCTGGTGATTCCCAGTGATTCCAAGTGACTCACAGTGATTCGCAGGTACACTCCCACTGGTTCCTATGGTGTTGTGAGTGCACGGGGAATTGCAGACATTCGCGGTTGTATTCCCAGGAATCACCAGGAATCATTATTCCTACTGATTCTAGCTCGCATTCCTGACTGTGTGAAGTACCCTTTACTGTTAAATTCTCACTAGGCTTACCATGTATATGCGGAATACCTAGGCCAAGGTCATACAAGAAACTATACAATTCCATATGAAAGGTCAAGGTCACAGGTCAAGGTCAAATAAAAGGTCAATATGCTATTTCCTTTACTTTTCATGCAAACTTCACAACATTTTGTGAGATAGTTGCACTCTAAATGAAAAGGAAAATAATACAATTGGACACACATATCAAGAAGGTCAAGATAAAGGTCAAAGGTCAAGGTCAACTATTCTATTATTATATATGGAACTAACTGATGGGTTTTAATGAAATTAGGCATGCTTATTTGATTTTCCAGGGCAATGTCAATGAAAACAAAAGTACTCTTACATAAAGGTCCAGGTCACAGGTCAAGGTCAAAGGTAAATTTTACTATTTATTTTCCTTTTTACTCAAATGTCTTCATTTGCACTATGCAAGTTACTGGTAACCTTGATATCGTATTTCCCAAATCTTAGATTAATATTTTAAAGGGTAAGGTCCACTGCCAAGGTCAAAGGTCAAAATAGTTGTTTTACTAGTATTTCTTATACACTACTAACTGTTACATTCTCACTAGGCTTACCATGTATTTTCGGAATAACTACGTCAAGGTCATACAAGAAACTATTCAATTCCATATGAAAGGTCAAGGTCACAGGTCAAGGTCAAATAAAAGGTCAATATGCTATTTTCTTTACTTTTCATGCAAACTTCACAAACTTTGGTAAAATAGTTGCACTTTAAGTGAAAAGGAAAATAATAAATGTTGAGACATATAAAAGTCAAGATAAAGGTCAAAGGTCAAGGTCAACTATTCTATAAATATATATGAAACTAACTGATGGGTTTTAATGAAATTAGGCATGCTTATTTGATTTTCATAGGCAATGTCAATGCAAAGAAACGTTTACTTTTACATAAAGGTCAAGGTCACAGGTCAAGGTCAAAGATAACTTTTATTATTTATTAAAATAAAATTACTCAACTTTTGGAAAACTGGCTGTGTTATGACTTATTACTTAAATATCATCTATATATCAAATTTCACATAAATATTGTAATAGTTAAGGTCAGAGGTCAGGGTCAAAACAATAGTATTTGTTACGTATGACTTGTATGTGTAGTCAAATGTATTCATAGGGTTAACTCCAGACAGGAGTATTAGGACGTTTTGAGTTACGATCCTATATTTATAATAAGGGTTAACCTCTTACTCGATGTAGGTAGACTTAAGGTGTCTCCTATGAGCAATAGGTTACTATAGGTTGTATGATGATTGTAGAAGTTGTAGTGTAGAGGCTGAGTTCTCTGCTTGTAGATTGATTGATTTAATAGATAGGTATAAAAGCTGCCACCACCGATTACCATATACCTATTATATATTGATAGATATAGGTAAAGGGAATATAATTAAAGATCTCTGATCCAAAACCACTTTGATATATTTAAGTAACAATCTGAAAGATATACAGAAGTACTATAAAGTAATATAAGAGTAAACCCTAACTCAAGAGGGTATCTCTGGGTATATGTTATCACCCTGGATGTTCGATTCTATCTCCACATAAAATTACACAGAAGTCATAATTATTAAATACCATAGACCGTATAGATATTAATAAATTAACTCCTAGCATTTTATTTTATCATAAACTCATAACAGAATATACTAATATTTTTCTTCTCCATATGGCCGTTCTCCTCGAAGACCACGAAAAAAAAAAATCAATATACTCTGATAATTGTCTTCAGTTTCCAAAAGCACTCTCTAAAACAAAATATTTTCCAAGAGCATTTCCTTTTCAATGATAATACTGCCACAACAGGGAAATCCAACATTCATATTAGCCAAACTATTCAATGTTTCAGGCAAATATGACAAATATATAGACTCACTGGGCAAAAACAAATAAAAAGTAACTTAGAAAAGACCCGTAACAAAAAAAATAGTCCCAAATTAGCGAACGAAAATCTACCGAAATATACAGCGCTTGACTGTAGCCAGAAAGCAGAAACGAATACACTTAAATGGAAACAAAAAAAATTAGGAAATAATTTACTAAGAAAAAGAAAAAAATCAGAATAAAACTGAACGAAAAAAACAACAACGTTAATTTGAATGATTTCAAAACTAGATTACATTAAGAAAATATCAATCAAACTTCCATAATTCAAATCAAAAGACACTCGAAAAAAAAAATCATGAACGAGTGTATTTCGGTAGAGTCCACAATTTGGACAAAAAGATGTTAATTAAAACACGAAAATGAATTGTTTACAAATTCGCACTCAATTTAAGCAAATAGTATCGGCAATGTGTTAACAGAAGAAACTATATAGGCCTACTAGCGAGCGAAAGAAAAACAATTAAGATGGAAATGATAAACTCGTTAGAAATTCACAAAATATGTTAAGAAAAATTAAAATCACACTATACGTACAAGAAAGATGTTAAAATGACGCACTTATAAGAAAAACAAACAAAATTACAAATACCTTCGCACCCATGAGCGAGAAGAGATACAGAGGTCGATACAGCCAAGACCTTGGAGGGCGCACGAACGCACTCGTAAATTTATTGTAATTAAAATAATTAACAAGAAATTAACACTAAATTACTTTAAAACCTCAGATGTATTAAAAAATTAAATTAACTCAACCGCTTAGATCAACTTGGGGGTTTGAGGAACTTAGGAAAAATTTATGAATATTACTGACTTGGGAAAATAACCCCTATAAAGTCTCAAAAAGGAATGTTATCACTTAGGAATAACAATTTAATAATAACATCTGGGAATCACCGCATACCGCACACACTTATACACTTTGCAAAGGTGACAGGAAGACTGACTGAGTGAGTTTGCCCACCCTATCCCTTGACGGGTCAGGGGGTCACGGTCTTACATGATCCATATGAGGATACAGATATGAAAAGACATGATGAGAAATTGGAGTTTTGACTGAACGACATGATAAAGTGACTGCCATGTCACTGACGATTTGACATGTGTTAGAAAACACGCAATATCTAGGAAGACTCATTTTATGAGACATATTTATAAAAATTAATTTATCTCGCTAGACATGCGGTAAATAATTGACCGTAATATATAGATGTTTGATTAAACACTGTACACACCTTTAAAAGCACTTGAAGTTAGCATTCACAGCTATGAAGAGTGAGTGTGGTTGAGTCAGGTCAGGGTCGAGGGTTGAGGGATCAGCACACACTGACTCAGCTGACGACTGCAGATACTCTCTCTCTTGATAAAGTCGTCTCCCGGCAGCAACAGGAATCGCCGTAGAGATGAACTGGTAGACTGGTTGAATCTCGAAGTGTTGAAATGGTATTAACTTAACCAATTTGTAGTTAGTGGTTGGAAATCAACAGAGATAATCTGCACAGGAACTTAGGAAACAATGAATGCTGTGCTGCTAGATGATTGGTATTGTAGAGCGGATAAAACTGGATCAAATTGTAGATAATGGTAGAATGGTTGAACCGGAAATTGATAGAATGGTCGAGTGTAGGCTTGATAATTCTTCGAAGGAACGTGGTGTAGTCGCCTAATTTAACAATTCATGTTAAAAAGGACCACCGCTGCCTACCATGTTACGTATGACTTTTATGTGTAGTCAAATGTATTCATAGGGTTAACTCCAGACAGGAGTATTAGGACGTTTTGAGTTACGATCCTATATTTATGATAAGGGTTAACCTCTTACTCGATGTAGGTAGACTTAAGGTGTCTCCTATGAGCAATAGGTTACTATAGGTTGTATGATGATTGTAGAAGTTGTAGTGTAGAGGCTGAGTGCTATGCTTGTAGATTGATTGATTTAATAGATAGGTATAAAAGCTGCCACCACCGATTACCATATACCTATTATATATTGATAGATATAGGTAAAGGGAATATAATTAAAGATCTCTGATCCAAAACCACTTTGATATATTTAAGTATCAATCTGAAAGATATACAGAAGTACTATAAAGTAATATAAGAGTAAACCCTAACTCAAGAGGGTATATATCTCTGGGTATATGTTATCACCCTGGATGTTCGATTCTATCTCCTGCTCTCCCTATCTCTCACCTTCTCACCACCTCAAAGCCACACCTATAATTCACCTCCCGGTTACAAGATGGCTACCCATGGTTACAAGATGGCGTTGGAGAAGGTACAGTGAGTGTCATCTCAGCTGAATGTGTGTGACAGGATCTGACCAGACAATACATCACAGGGGTGAATGATCTGTTGACCTCTGTAATGTACAGTCCCCCATATAAATCTAGATACTGTAACTAATTCACCTTAAAATTATATGATAGATGGTTATAATGATTTCATAATAAATAGTATAATCTTGAGACGTAATACGCCCCTACTAAGATTCTTGCTTCCCACAGCAAGGTAGTACTTAAAATGATATGAGAGTTAAGCAAATTACAGTTAAAATGAGTAAGGTATGAATCTAACTAACTCCATCCCTCGCACATTACCTCTCGGCTCTCCTATGGTCCCCTCGTAGCCCCCTGCAACACGATTCATTATTGGCAAATGAACAATGTCTGGGTGACTACAGAATACAAAGGTAGGCCTAATAGCGAAGCAGGCGGAAGTATATGAAGCTATAATGAAAATAAAAGATGAATATTCACCTATTGTAAGTAAATACATTTTAAGTTGTAGATAAAAATTGAAAGTGGAATTGGAAATTTTCTAAGTAAATTTGGAAATTAAGATGCACATGTCATTTTCCCTAAACTCCTCCTAGATAGTTTAATGTAGTGTCACCAAATTATACAGGCAAATTCAGTTGGTCAATGCGACGACCATCCAAATATATGCATTTTATTTTAAGTCAAAGGCCAAAGATCAAGGTCACAGTATATGATCACTATTTGTAATCAATATGTGTTTTATACAAATTACTCCATATTCATATATGCTAGTTAATACGAACATTCTTGTTAAGCTAACTAAATCCTGGATAAGAAATTCTAAGGTCGAAGGTCAAGGTCAAATGTCAAGGTTAAAGGTCGAAATATGATTTGTATTAGTATTTTCTATTTAATGTAAGATTCTCATTAGGCATATCATGCATATTTGGAAAGCCTAGACCAAGGCCATATAAGAAAAAACATAATTCCATTTGATAGGCCAAGGTCACAGATCAACGTCAAATATAAGGTCAATATTCTATTTTTTTTACTATTCATGTAAACTTCACAAAATTTGTTGAGACAGTTGTGCTTTAAGGGAAAATTAAAATTATAATTGATGAAGGTCAAAGGTCAAGGTCAACTAATAGCTTTAATACCTTTGGAACTAACTGATGATCTTTAGTGAAATTTGGCGCTTATTTGATGTTCTAGGGTTACTTCAAAGCAAACAAAAATACAATCCTACATAAATGTCAAGGTCACAGGCCAAGGTTAGAAATTAACCTTCATCATCAAAAATACTAAATTTTCGATAAGCTGACGACTGTTAGTTGCATTTTACTTATATCATATAATTCAATCTATTATATATATATATATATATATATATATATATATATATATATATATATATATATATATATATATATATATATATATATAGATATATATAATATATATATATAGATATATATATATATATACATTATATATATGTATATACAGTATATACATACTATATATATATATATATATAATATATATATATATGATTGAATTATATATATATATATATATATATTATATATATATATATTATATATATATATTATATATACATATATATACTGTATATTATAATACTTAACATTAAAGGTCAAGATCAAAGAACAAAAGAAGTGTTAATAATGTTCTTTAAACTTTTCCTAAACTGTTTATCCCTTTGTGTACCAATGACATCTTTTTATTGTAGTCTACCTATAACTAGACGATTTTGTGGAGTGTATGAAGGATCTGTGGTAGTAAAAAGGTTTAATTAAGATAGTTGAAAGCCTGCTAATTTTATGGAGGCCTTTCATAAACTAAATAAAATTGTCTTAATATCCAGTATGAAATTAAACCAACAGAACTGTACTGAACGGGTTACGTATCTTCACCATATTTTACTGGCAAATTTGATTGGTCAATGCAACGATTGTCCAAATTGTGTGTTTTTGTTATACAAAGGTCAAGGTGAATGGTGAAGGTCACAGATTATGATCTCTATTTCTTTCTTATATATATTCTAAATCTGAATTACACCATATTCAAAATGATACAAAATAGTGTTACGCTGACCTTATTATAGATAAATATTCCAATGGTTAAGATTCAATGTGATCATAAATATAATTATATATATATATATATATATATATATATATATATATATATATATATATATATATATATATATATATTGTTACGTATCTTGATCCTCAAGTGGTTAACTTGATGAATCTAGATAGCACAGAGATATATATTAAGGTATCAGTCAGCTGAAGGCAAAACAAAAGTAAAATCTAATAAAATAATGTTATGTTGTTGCTTCCTTTCCTTTTGGATCTTAGGACTTAGTATCCTTTATTGACTAATACTCTTTAATTATGAAAAATACTGAAACTAATTAAAGTCATGTAGTATTTATAAAGAATTATTATTTAACCGAAGCTTAGTAGGCTATGGTTATGAACCGAAGAAGTTATATCTAAAGAAGGACTATTAATTCTATAAAAAGTCTTGAAAGATAAATATTAAAGTAAGAATATTTCTGTCTCTTACCCTTTTTTAAATTAATAGATAGTTTTCTTATATGTCCTTTTATTTATGTAATGTAATTATTCTTGGTTCTTGTCTTACGTTAACAGTATTATATTATTATTATCATCAGGATTTATATCAAAGTCACATACAAAGTTATATATATATTTAATAATTAGTTAAATGTATTTCTTAACCACGTAACATTGAGGTTTGATTATGAGTAAATAAAGTTACAGGATCGCTTCATAGATTCGATTCAGGTCTCACTCAAATAATATGAAAAGCAAAAATAATATTTTGAAGCTAAAAGAATTTTCTTCAGCTTAGGAAATCACTTTAAGTAATATTAACACAGCCATGTTAGTCTAAGGCGATATTACTAATATGAGACAATAGCATCACCGTACTACGCACCGTTAAGCAATGTAAGCTTAATTAAAAGAAAATGAAAGAACTCTTAAGTATTAATATAAAACAATAGTATTACTTTCATCATAACCCAATTACTTAAAGAGTTGCTTTAGTCCACAAGTTAGTCAACTAAAATAGTTAAGCACATAATAGTAGCGTTAACGTTAATTCCCAATCAAATAGTTAAGCACATAATAGTAGCATTAACATCAATTCACAATCAAATAGTTAAGTACACAATAATAGTAGCGTTAACGTTAATTCGCAATCAAATAGTTAAACACATAATAGTAGCGTTAACGTTAATTCCCAATCACATATCTCACTAACCAACATAACGTAAGTGTTTACACCGAACACACTTAACCCTTCTTTAGCGGCCTATGCAGTTTATTTATATGTACCGCCCAGCGGGGTGTTTTTAGCCAAAATAGGGCTGTTTACGTGATCATTTTCATGCCTAAATAAGACCCAGAACGTAAAACAAGTATCTATCCCTGAAAGGGCATAAACAGAGCTTTCGAATGACACCATAACGATCCTTTTATGATGGCTAGTTTTCTTGCAATAACCGTGCAACGCGAGTGCAAAAAGCAGGTAATTAGCCACTTTCCCGATACAATTCCGTATATAGCGAGTGAGAGAGGGAGGAGGAAGCTGAGATTCGTGTCAGTAGGTTCGCCGCGGTGGTCTGGAGCAGTCATACGCTCGCTAGTCTCCTGCCACCACTTGTCTCTCTCTCTCAGCAACATTACGTGCTGAAATTGCCACTCGACCTATGTCGAGCGCCGCCACATAGTCCAGCTTTATTAAAAACGACTTATGTGGTGAGCCGCTTTTTAAGGGTTAACACACATTCATATAATCTGACTGACAGTCACAATCCCATTATAATACTTCACCCCGTCTTCCTCCAGCTGCAAGTTCACCTTCCCCAACTCCAAACGAGACTGATTTGAATGCCCACAACTCGGGTCTTATATACCAAACAATGATGGTGTAGGAACGAATCAGGAGGCGGGGGGTGGTGCCTGCTCCAATCATAGCTCCTCGAGTCGCATAACAGGTGCCTGGTCCACTCACAGCTCCTGGCGTCGATAATACGTCATAGTGGCGGGTCATCGGAGTAGTTTGCAGGGTCCCCTATGACGCACGCAGGTGTGAAGGCTTGTTTGCAGGTATGCGGGCGAGCTAGTTTCCCCACTCGCTAGGTCGCTCGCTAGTCTGCTTCACCGTTTGGGTAGTGTGACTCCTTCAACTCTAATTCTAACTCTTAAATTAACATACAGGGCTCCGTATGTCAGACCTCCCCCCTAGAAAAGAGTTTAAGGAGTATAGTACATAATATTAAACATAATACATCAATAGATTCACCACCAGATTGGCAACAGCAAGAGTATAATGAGGATATAATAAGGATATCACCCAAAGTAGGCAACGTCTCCAGGTACCACATCAGAACATAGCCGGAACGTAGCTGGAGCGTTATTCGAACTGCAAGGCATCCCACAGCTGAAGGCTTGAAAGTGCACTACAAAAGCATGATATTTACCTCGCTACAAGGGAGAGCTAATTGCCAAAATCCTCTCATTAAAGTAAACTTACTGCTGTATGAGGCCAACCCGGTTAATGCAATCTTTGATCCGTGGCAGTGGGTAGGTATCGTTCTTTGTGACAGCATTAACTTGCCTATAGTCCATACATAACCTATGGCTCCCGTCTGGCTTTGGCACAAGTATGACCGGACTACTCCACTGGCTGAAGGCCCTTGTGATCAGCTTTTTTGAAAAAATTAAGTCAAGCTCGACCTGCAGTATACTCCTGCGTTGTGATGAGACACGGTAGGGGGATAGTTTAATGGGAGTTGCATCCCCTACGTCGATGTCGTGCACGGCCAAAGAAGTGAGCCCTGGAGTATCACGGAACACACTGGGAGACTGTGATAAAACAGAGATTAGATGGTTCGCTTGCTCCGAGGGAAGATGACATAGTTTAGATGGTAATTCCCTCCAAGCCACTGAATTATACTGAAAGTTGGATAGGCTACATGACAAGTCAAAGTCTGCATGGATACCTTCAGGCTCTGGAACAGTCTGTTGCGGGTCAGTAAGAGAACTGAAGACTTCGTCCGCACCAGGCTGTTCACAGGTCCTGACATTCACTGCCACAGTGGGAGAATCTGGAGGAGAGGAATCAGGGGACCTATGGTAGGGCTTCAACATATTTATATGGAATACTTGCGTGGGCTTTCTCCTGTCTGGGCTAGTTACTAGATAATCGGTAATGCTCACCCTCCGAATGATCTTATATGGGCCCCTGAACTTGGCAGATAAAGGTTGGCCAAAAAGGGGGAGCAGGACCAAAACCTCATCACCGGGCTTAAACTCCCTCTCACGGGCTTTTCTGTCATACCATTTCTTCATGGAGCTTTTAGCCACTGTCAAGTTTTGAGCGGCAAACTCACATGAGGATCTGAGCCGGGTTTTGAAATCTGAAACATACTTGAGGAGGTTTTGGTTCCCCTCCTGGCCAACTAGGCTATCCTGCAATAGTTGCAAAGGACCTCTTACCTGGTGACCGAAAACTAGCTCATTAGGGGAAAAACCCAGGGATTCAGTTGGAACCTCACGAGTAGCAAATAAAAGAAAAGGTACCCCCTTATCCCACTCAACTCCGGTCTCTGTACAATACTTACGTAACATTCCCTTTAATGTCTGATGATATCGTTCGAGAACCCCTTGACTTTCTGGGTGGTAGGTGCTAGACTTAACATGCTCGATACCCAACTCCTTCAGGGACTGCTGGAAAATGTTAGAGGTAAAATTAGTTCCTTGATCACTTTGCACCTCATGGGGGAAACCCATTCTGGTGAAGAATTTGAGCAGTTCCTTGATGGCAGTTGGAGCAGAGGTAGTCCTTAACCTGACAAGCGCGAAATAGACCTAGGGGCTAGGGTAGTTATTTGTGCATTTCTAGCCTTGGATTCTGACAGAATGTGTTATATTTACAATATAGAGCATTATTTGTTTTCGGTATGCTTTTATTTTACATATATGATGTATATATGAACCTTCAAGAGTGCTAAAATAAGTGGGAAAAGCATTTGGGTGGTGAAAAACGAAGATATTGGCCACCCGGTCATAATCTCAGGCGAGAGAGAGCCACAGGCAACCATCCTCTCTCTCTGTCTGTGAGGTAACTGAGACGAGCGGGGCGGTGTGGGCCGGTGTCTGGGTGTTGCATAACGATCTTTTCTGCAACCCACTTGTGCTACATTATCGCGGGAGAGAAAAATAACCGATAAATGATGATAATAAGAGAAAAAATAGGTGATAATTGAGGAGGGGAGGGAGGGGGGAATAAGGTGGGGAAGGAGGGGAGGGGGGTGGGTGAGATTTACATGGATGAGTACTGGAGGGGAATTATCTCACCTAGAGACAAATTCCTTTGTTTTGATAGGCCCTTTTTTTTTATGGAAGGCTTTTTTTATGGTCTTGCTTCCGTGAGGCCTATCGCGTTCCCTATAGGAAGCCTTCCGTGAGGCCTATCGCGCTTGCCGGGTTAAGGGTATAGCCTCTGGGTAGCGAGTTGCCATGTCCATGATAGTTAATAAATAAATGTTACCTTGGGAAGTCTTAGGCAATGGGCCTACAATGTCCACTACCACCCGAGTAAAAGGATTCTCGAAAACGGGCAAGGGCACCAGAGGATGTACAGGCACCTTCTGATTGGGTTTTCCTGTCATCTGGCAAGTGTGACACACTCTACAAAACTCCACTACATCTGCACGCAATCCTGGCCAGTAAAAGTGGGCTCTGATTCTGTCTAGAGTTTTTCTCACACCTAGGTGTCCTGCCAATGGTATACCAATGGCAGCTAACTCCTTGCATTCACTATCATCTCTCTGTAGCTCTACCAGGCCACTAGGACAATTTGGAGGAGTTTCATGGTCATCGTTAGGGTCAAGATGAGCCATAAAGGTGTCAGATAAATCCACCTCAGTCACATCATCAGGCACAGTTGGAGCGTCATTCACACTCTCATCATCAACTCTTACATTCGGTACATTTCTGTCTGAGGGAACTGTTACTTGAGACATTGAACGTGTGACAGCACACACAGGGAAAACAGTTGGCATCTCCTTGTCGAGCTCACCGGTTAGTGGCTCGTTAACAGGGGAAAGTGACAAAATGGGGTCTGGTCGGACCTTCTCACCTGCTACATCATTCCCCAAAAGGAGTGTTACCCCAGGCACAGGGATATCTTGGGACCTACACAAAGCTATGGTGGCCTCAGCCTGTAGTAACTCACATTCAATTTCGCCTTTTACAAAGTATGCATAAAACTGGCCTCCAGCACCTCTCTTTACAACTGGTTCGCCAGGTGGGCACTCAGTGTAAGGATTCACCATGAGGGTGCTAGTAGAACCTGTGTCTCTCAGAATTTTTACCTCATGCATACAACCATTAATCTCACGTTGCCAGATGAAATAAAGGGACGGTAACTGTCCTGCACTGATGGTGAAATTATTATTGGCTTAACCCTAGTGGGTTGCACCACACATGCTACTACACCCCTGTCTAGATGATTTACGTTAGCGGCTAGGTACTCCTTCTGTCGGGAGTCCTGCATTACAGGCACATATGGAGTTTGAGATACGGCGGCAACTGTCTGCCCCGATCTCTCGGTTCTCTCCTTGGCCCAGCACTGATAAGCTAGGTGGCCTCTCTTGCCACAAAAAGTACATACTTTAGGGGATACGGGAACGTTCCCTCTTTGAGCATTACTATTAGTTTGGGGCGCACCTCTGTTACCATTGCCCTGAGTCGCATTTTTAGTTGGGGGAACAATTCTATTTTGGCTAGCTGGGGAAGACGTTATAGGCTTGTGACTGGGTCTGTCAGATTTGTGATTGGGATACTTAAAATTAGAACTAGAATTATCGTAGGGCTTCTTTCCACGAAATTTGTTGTTGAGCACGTATGTGTCAGCCATGTCAGCAGCGTCGGCAAGACAATCTACCTTTTTCCCCTTTAAATGATAGGATACAGAAGAATCAATTTTCCATAGGAAATTTTCTAACAGGACCAACTCCTTCAGATCGTTGTAGCTTGTGACTTTCTTACTCTTGTCCCAATGATTGAAAGTTTTAGTCATGGTCCTGGCAAATACCTTGTGGGTTTCTTCTACTTTCTTCTGGTTTTTACGGAATGATTGCCTGTAAGCCTCAGGCTGCAATTGATAGGTTTTTAGGATAGCTTCTTTGAGATTGTCATAATCCTGCCTAACTTCTGCTACTTCTGACAAATACGTGGCTCGAGCCTGCCCTGTCAAAACAGTTTGTAACATAAAAGGCCATTGATCTCTTGTCCACTTCATACCTCCAGCAACTTCCTCAAACAAAACAAAGAAATCCTGCACATTATCCTCAGTGAAAGGTGGAATGACACTAGTCATAGTTAATCCCAGAGGGGGAGCAATTTCGGGAGCATTTGTATTGACATTTAGTTGAGCCGTACGATATTGATATTCACATTGTTCGGTCGTTGCACTGGTATTTATTCTGGCTAGTTCTATATTTAGTCTGGCTTGTTCGGTCTTTGCTCTGCTTTGTTCTAGTTCGAATAATTGATCAATGGTAAAACCAGGTGGCAATTGTTCATCAAGTTGGCTAGGTTTACTCGGGATCCCACCAACTGCTCAGTCACCCTCCCCGCCTTGTACAGGGAACAGGTGGGTTTTTATGGTCTGAGCCACCTCTACTTTAGACATGTTTGAGACAGTTAACTGGAGATGTGAGGCAAGCACTTTCAGTTCAGATTTTGACAGACGGTCAATATCAGGGGCTGTGGGTTCTGATTCTATGAAAACTCGAGCATCTTAGTCATTAATTAGTTGAGCCATGATTAATATTTGATTTTTAAGTAGTGAAATGTTAATGAAACAGAGTGAAACTGTATGAAACGAATCCTGGCAAGGTCGCCACTCTTCTGTTACGTATCTTGATCGTCAAGTGGTTAACTTGATGAATCTAGATAGCACAGAGATATATATTAAGATATCAGTCAGCTGAAGGCAAAACAAAAATCTATAAAATGTCCTGTTGTTGCTTCCTTTCCTTTTGGATCTTAGGACTTAGTATCCTTTATTGACTGATACTCTTTAACACCTTACGAGCGGCCTATGCGGTTTATTTATGTGTACCGCACAGCGGGGTGTTTTTAGCCAAAATAGGGCTGTTTACGTGATCATTTTCATGCCTAAATAAGACCCAGAACGTAAAACAAGTACCTATCCCTGAAAGGGCATAAACAGAGCTTTCGAATGACACCATAACGATCCTTGTATGATGGATAGTTTTCTTGCAATAACCGTGCAACGCGAGTGCAAAAAGCAGGTAATTCGGTACTTTCAGTACATAATTGAGTATGTAGCGAGTGAGAGAGGGAGGAGGGAGCTGAGATTTGTGTCAGTAGGCTCGCCGCGGTGGTCTGGAGCAGTCATACGCTCGCTAGTCTCCTGCCACCACTTGTCTCTCTCTCTCAGCCACATTACGTGCTGAAATTGCCACTCGAGTTATGTCGAGCGCCGCCACATAGTCCAGCTTTATTTAACTCGACTTATGTTGCTCGCCGCTAAATAAGGGTTAATTATGAAAAATACTGAAACTAATTAAAGTCATGTAGTATTTATAAAGAATTATTATTTAACCGAAGCTTAGTAGGCTATGGTTATGAACCGAAGAAGTTATATCTAAAGAAGGACTATTAATTCTATAAAAAGTCTTGAAAGATAAATATTAAAGTAAGAATATTTCTGTCTCTTACCCTTTTTTAAATGAATAGATAGTTTTCTTATATGTCCTTTTATTTATATTTAATGTAATTATTCTTGGTTCTTGTCTTACGTTAACAGTATTATATTATTATTATCATCAGGATTTATATCAAAGTCACATAAAAAGTTAGATATATATTTAATAATTAGTTAAATGTATTTCTTAACCACGTAACATTGAAGTTTGATTATGAGTAAATAAAGTTACAGGATCGCTTCATAGATTCGATTCAGGTCTCACTCAAATAATATGAAAAGCAAAAATAATATTTTGAAGCTAAAAGAATTTTCTTCAGCTTAGGAAATCACTTTAAGTAATATTAACACAGCCATGTTAGGCTAAGGCGATATTACTAATATGAGACAATAGCATCACCGTACTACGCACCGTTAAGCAATGTAAGCTTAATTAAAAGAAAATGAAAGAACTCGTAAGTATTAATATAAAACAATAGTATTACTTTCATCATAATCCAATTACTTAAAGAGTTGCTTTAGTCCACAAGTTAGTCAACTAAAATAGTTAAGCACATAATAGTAGCGTTAACGTTAATTCGCAATCAAATAGTTAAGCACATAATAGTAGCGTTAACGTCAATTCGCAATCAAATAGTTAAGTACACAATAATAGTAGCGTTAACGTTAATTCGCAATCAAATAGTTAAACACATAATAGTAGCGTTAACGTTAATTCCCAATCACATATCTCACTAACCAACATAACGTAAGTGTTTACACCGAACACACTTAACACACATTTATATAATCTGACTGACAGTCAAAATCCCATTATAATACTTCACCCCGTCTTCCTCCAGCTGCAAGTTCACCTTCCCCAACTCCAAATGAGACTGATTTGAATGCCCACAACTCGGGTCTTATATACCAAACAATGATGGTGTAGGAACGAATCAGGAGGCGGGGAGGTGGTGCCTGCTCTAATCATAGCTCCTCGAGTTGCATAACAGGTGCCTGGTCCACTCACAGCTCCTGGCGTCGATCATACGTCATAGTGGCGGGTCATCGGAGTAGTTTGCAGGGTCCCCTATGACGCACGCAGGTGTGAAGGCTTGTTTGCAGGTATGCGGGCGAGCTAGTTTCCCCACTTGCTAGGTCGCTCGCTAGTCTGCTTCACCGTTTGGGTAGTGTGACTCCTTCAACTCTAATTCTAACTCTTAAATTAACATACAGGGCTCCGTATGTCAGAATATATATATATATATATATATATATATATATATATATATATATATATATATATATATATATATATATACAGTATATATATATATATATATATAGAAACAAGAGAGACCCCGGCTCGCTCATCGAAGGGTCAGAGGTTAGCTCCGTGTGTGATAACCAGACTATATAACATACTTGAATTAATCGTACTGATACGAATACTTATACAATCAATATATTAGTGTACTTCTGAATAAGTCTTAAGATATATTTTATTATACTATTCTTAATTATTCTCAAGTTTCATTTACCTAACCTTACCATTTATCTAACATTCATTTGAGTTATCTAATTAATCGCAGGGTAAACCTGTGATGGTGGCAGCATATATATATAGGGAAATTGATACCATTATTAACCCTATTCGCTTAAGCTTACATGGTAGGCAGCGGTGGTCCTTTTTAACATGAATTGTTTATTTAGGCGTCTACACCACGTTCCTTCGAAGAATTATCAAGCCTACACTCGACCATTCTACCAATTTCCGGTTTTCCATTCTACCAATTTGATCCAGTCTTATCCGGTCTACAATATAAATCATCTAGCAGCTCTACATATATTGTTTCCTGAGCTCCTGTGCAAATAATCTCTGTTGATTTCCAACCACTAACTACAAATTGGTTAAGTTAATACCATTTCTACACTTCGAGATTCAACCAGTCTACCAGTTCATCTCTACGACGATTTCTGTTGCTGCCGGGAGACGACTTTATCAAGATAGAGTGTGTTTGCAGTCATCAGCTGAGTCAGCGTGTGCTGATCCCTCAACCCTCGACCCTGACCTGACTCAACCACACTCACTCCTCATAGCGGTGAATGCTAACTTCAAGTGATTTTAAAGGTGTGTACAGTGTTTAATCAAACATCTATATATTACGGTCAATTATTTTCCGCATGACTAGCGAGATAAATTCATTTTTAAAAATATGTCTCATACAACGAGTCTTCCTAGATATTGCGTATTTTCTAACACATGTCAAATCGTCAGTGACATGGCGTTCAATTTATCATGTCGTTCAGTCAAAACTCCAATTTCTCATCATGTCATTTCATATCGGTATCCTCATATGGATCATGTCATACCGCGACCTCCTGACCCATCCCATGATCGTGGACGGACGGACAGACAGACAGTCACTCATCCTGTGAGTCAGTCAGTCTGTCTCTCTACCTTGCATAGTGTATAAGTGTGTGCGAGTTGCGGTAATTTTCCAGATGTTTCCCTACTTTATATTCACGAGTGTTCAATTTGTATGTTCTTTTCATCTCGTATTTTTTTTTTTCTCCTAATTTGTCTCCCACTAGTCGATCTAATTAAGCGGTTGAATTAATTTGTCATTGTTGGGAACATTCTGAAGTTTTAAAGTAATTCTAGTGTTCATCAATTAAACACTACTCTTATTTGTTTTATAAGTGCGCGAGTGGCTTAGGCCTATGTCGTTTTGATTTCGACTCGCTGGCGGCAGCCAAGGTAATTGAGTAATTTTATTCTTGTTATTAATTTTCTAAGTGCGTAATTTTAACATCTCTAATACGTACAGTGTGATTTTTTTTTTTCTTAACAGCTTTTGTGAATTTCTTACGAGTTTGACATTCCATCTTAATTGTTTTTCTTTCGCTCGCTAGTAGGCCTATATTGTTTCTTTTGTTAACACGATGGTCGATACTATTGCTTTAATTTGAGTGCGAGTTCTGTAAACATTAATGTTCGTGTTTTAATTAATATATTTTTGTCCAAATTGTGGACTCTACCGAAATGCACTCGTTCAAGAATTTTTGTTTCTAGTTTCTTTTGAATTGAAGTTTGGAAGTTTGATTGCTTGATATTTTCTTGGTGTATCCTTTTTGGAATCGTTAAAATTTTGTTTTTCGTTCGGTTGATTCTGACGAATATTTCGGGGAACTTCAGATAATATTCCATACATTTTTGTTTTGCCCATTTTTGTGTTTCGTGTTTGCCTTTTAATATTGCTACGGGCTATATATAAATCGGTAATTTAATTCGCTAATCTTGTGGCATATTTTTTTTCTTGAGGATTTTCCTAAGCTGAAAGTTTTTTCCCCTAGTGTTTAATTTCGAGTTAATTTGTTTTGGATCACAGTATATTGTTAGTCATGTGTTTTCCATGTTTTTAACGAGTTATTTTCTGTTCAATTGTTGTCAGTTAAGTGTTCTCTTTATTATAACTTGCCCAATTTTCTCGAGTTGAATTCATACGTTCAATCACCGTAGATTTATCAATGTAATTCTTACTTCTTTTAAAGAAAATTTGAATGTTTATGTTCATCTTTAGTTTGGGGGAGCCCAGTGAGATTAGAACAATCTATTATTTAGTATATTTGCATGAAACATTGGCTATGGTTTTCTAATATAGATGTTGGATTCACTATTGTGGCAGTATTTTCATTGAAAGGAATTACTATTGGAAACATATTTGTTTTTAGAGAGTGCCTTGGAAAACTGACAGAAAATTCTCAGAGTATATAGAACATAGTTTTTGTTCGTGGTCTTCGAGGAGAACGGCCATATGGAGAAGGAAAATATTAGTATATTCTGTTATGAGTTTATGATGAAATAAAATGCTATACTAGGAGTTAATTTATTCATATTTATACGGTCTATGGTATTTAATATGACTTCTGTGTAATTTTATTGGGAGATACATTTTCTTGGTGAATTAAGTTTGTACATGTATGATTTATTAATATCTGTATGTTGTAAGGTATTATATATAACTCGACATGATTTTATTTTAAGAGGAAATTTCTTGGAGGGGTTCGAGTGTGAATCCTTAGGATTTTCTTGGGGTTTATGGAATTTATTTTGGAATTTATTTTGCACTAACTTGTAATAATGTATTTGCACCGTGGAGTGTGTGAATTTATTCTGTATTTTCTATAGGTTTGGCCATAGGATATTGGCCATCAAAATACCGGTTACGGCTAGCTACCGTCAGAAAACATCTATTACAATTTTATTCGAATTCTATGTGAATTTATTTGCGCAATGATTTTTTTCAGAATAGGAAGGTACTCATATTACATACCACAGGATGTGGATGGCTGTGTTACATATTGATGTGTCTATTTCCTTGTGTTTATATTGATTTTTTTTCTTTCGGGGGGGGGGGGGGCGGGGGGGGTTGTGTTTTTTGTTTTATATATAAACTATATAGTATTAAGACACATATCACGGGTTTGTGGAGTTGTGTTTATTGCTATTTGGTGGGTTTTCCTATGGGTAGGAATATTATCTTATTTTATTTTACTACCATTATATATGTGTGATTTTTCCCAAGGATATTTTTTTTTGCAGCTGTATATTTTTAAATTTTCTTCTTATTTGATATCAATATATTTCTGTACTTTGTTACTCGATCTACAACAGACACCATAATTATAATGTGTCTTTGTTTTTGTTCTTTTTGGGTTTCTTATTGGAATTTGTTTGAAAATAATACCTATAGTATTTTTCTTTGTGCAATTTTGTTTTGTTCATTGTCTTAGCAATTGTGTTTGCTTTGTTCAATTTGTAATCCGTTCTTTATAATTTTACTATAACTTTTTATTTTATTAACAAAATATTTAGAAAATTTCCAATTCCACTTTCAATTTTTATCTTCAACTTACATTGTATTTACTTACAGTAGGTGACTATTCATCTTTTATTTTCATTGTAGCTTCCTGTACTTCCGCCTGCCTCGCTATTAGGCCTACCTTTGTATTCTGTAGTCACCCAGACATTGTTCATTTGCCAATAATGAATCTTGTTGCAGGGGGTTACGAGGGGACCATAGGAGAGCCGAGAGGTAATGTGCGAGGGATGGAGTTAGTTAGATTCATACCTTACTCATTTTCACTGTAATTTGCTTAACTCTCATATCATTTTAAGTGCTACCTTGCTGTGGGAAGCAAGAATCTTAGTGGGGGCGTATTACATCTCAAATTATACAATTTATTATGAAATCATTATAACCATCTATCATATAATGTTAAGGTGTTTTAGTTACAGTATCCAGATTTACATGGGGGACTGTACATTACAGAGGTCATAAGATCATTCACCCCTATGACGTATTGTCTGGTCAGATCCTGTCACACACATTCTGCTGAAATGACACTCCCTGTACTTTCTCCAACGCCATCTTGTAACCACGGGTAGCCATCTTGTAACCGGGAGGTGAATTATAGGTGTGGCTTGGAGGTGGTGAGAAGGTGAGAGATAGGGAGAGCAGTCAGATAGAATCGAACATCCAGGGTGATAACATATACCCAGAGATACCCTCTTGAGTTAGGGTTTACTCTTATATTACTTTATAGTACTTCTGTATATCTTTCAGATTGTTACTTAAATATATCAAAGTGGTTTTGGATCAGAGATCTTTAATGATATTCCCTTTACCTATATCTATCAATATATAATAGGTATATGGTAATCGGTGGTGGCAGCTTTTATACCTATCTATTAAATCAATCAATCTACAAGCAGAGAACTCAGCCTCTACACTACAACTTCTACAATCATCATACAACCTATAGTAACCTATTGCTCATAGGAGACACCTTAAGTCTACCTACATCGAGTAAGAGGTTAACCCTTATCATAAATATAGGATCGTAACTCAAAACGTCCTAATACTTCTGTCTGGAGTTAACCCTATGAATACATTTGACTACACATAAAAGTGATACGTAACATATATATATATATATATATATATTAAGAATATATCACAAATACACGTGAGCCACTAAATGTTTCTAGTCTCTCAGTGGGGATCGAACCATCGACCATCAGAACGATAGCCGACGCTTAATTAATTAATTACACCACTGCCGTGGTGTAATTGATTAAGCGTCGGCTATCGTTCTGATGGTCGATGGTTCGATCCCCACTGAGAGACTAGAAACATATATATATATATATACATATATATATATATATATATATTTTATTATGTTCTCTCCACTAACCAACTTTATAATAGAATACATACAGTATATCTATATATATAATATATATATTATACCGGTATATAATATAATATATATAATAAACCGATGTTATCTAAGAGATTCAATACTACTCGCAGAATTCTAGGTCACAGAGTTGCGTATGCATTTTTCTTTTCTTTTTCTTTTTTGGTAATGCGAAAACTGCACACCTACTTTATTAACACTCTTCTTTTGTTCTTTGGCCTTGACCTTTAACCTTAAGTATCATAATGTATATATATATATATTAATAGAATAGATGACAATGACCTTTGACCTTTATATTGACCTTTATATGTCTCAGCATTTATTTTTTTCCTTTTCACTTAGAGTGCAACTATCTCACCAAATGTTGTGAAGTTTGCATGAAAAGTAAAGAGAATAGCATATTGACCTTTTATTTGACCTTGACCTTTCATATGGAATTAAATAGTTTCTTATATGACCTTGACCTATGTATTCCGAATATACATGGTAAGCCTTGTGAGAATCTAACAGTTAGTATAAGAAATACTAGTAAACAAAATTGTTTTGACCTTTGTCCTTAAACTTTGACCTTACCCTTTAATATATGCATCTAAGATTTGGGCAATACGATATCAAGGTTACCAGTAACTTGTATTGTGAAAATGAGGACATTTGAGTAAAAAGTAAAATAATTAGTAAAAGTTGGCCTTTGACCTTGACCTTTATGTAAGAGTACATTTTTGTTTGCATTGACATTGCCCATGAAAATCATATAAGCATGCATAATTTCATTAGAACCCATTAGTTAGTTTCATACGGTATATATCAATAGAATAGTTGACCTTGACCTTTGACCTTTATATGTCTCAACATTTATTATTTTCCTTTTCACTTAATTAAAGTGCAACTATCTCACCAAATGTTGCGAAGTTTGCATGAAAAGTAAAGAAAATAGCATATTGACCTTTTATTTTACCTTGACCTTTCATATGGAATTGTATAGTTTCTTGCATGACCTTGGCCTAGGTATTCCGAATATACATGGTTAGCCTAGTGAGAATCTAAGGTTTAGTATAAGAAATACTACTAGAAAACCTATATTTACCATTCACCTTGATCTTTGACCTTACCCTTTAGAATATTTATCTAAAATTTGGGCAATACGATATCAATGTTACCAGTAACTTGTATAGTGAAAATGAAGACATAGTAAAAAGTAAAATGAATAGTAAAAGTTGACCTTTCACCTTGACCTGTGACCTGGACCTTAATGTAAGAGTATTTTTTTGTATTTGTTATTGACATTGCCCCGGAAAATCAAACAATTAAGCATGCTTAATTTCCTTAAAACCAATTAGTTAGTTTCATATACATCAAGAAAATAGTTGACCTTGACCTTTTACCTTTATTTTGACCTTTATATGTTTCGACATTTATTATTTTAATTTTCACTGAAAGTGCAACTATCTCACCAAATGTTGTGAAGTTTGCATGAAAAGTAAAGACAATAGCGTATTGACCTTTTATTTGACCTTGACCTGTGACCATGCATATGGAAATGTATAGTTTCTTGCATGACCTTGGCCTAGGTATTCCGAATATACATGGTAAGCCTAATGAGAATCTAACAGTTAGTATAAAAAATGCTAGTAGAAAACCTATTTTGACCTTTGACCTTGATCTTTGACCTTACCCTTTAGAATATTTATCTAAAATTTGGGCAATACAATATCAAGGTTACCGGTAACATGTATAGTGAAAATGAAGACATTTGAGTAAAAATTAAAGTAAATAGTAAAAGTTGACCTTTGACCTTGACCTGTGACCTGGACCTTCATGTAAGAGTATTGTTTTTGGTTTGTATTGATATTGGGCCAGAAAATCAACCGAGCATGCCTAATTTCATTAAAACCCATCAGTTAGTTTCATATATATTAATAGAATAGTTGACCTTGACCTTTATGATATGTGTGTCCAAATGTATTATTTTCCTTTTCATTTAAAGTGCAACTATCTCACCAAATTTTGTGAAGTTTGCATGAAAAGTAAAGAAAATAGCATATTGACCTTTTATTTGACCTTGACCTGTGACCTTGACCTTTCCTATGGAATTATATAGTTTCTTGGTTGACCTTGGCCTAGGTATTCCGAATATACATGGTAAGCCTAGTGAGAATCTAACAGTTAGTATAAAAAATACTAGTGAAACACTTATTTTGACCTTTGACCTTGACCTTTGACCTTCCCCTTAAGAATATATATCTAATATTTGGTCAATACGATATGTAGGTTACCAGTAACTTGTATAGTGAAAATGAAGACATTTGAGTAAGAAGTAAATAATATGAAATATTTACCTTATTTTTAACCTTGACCTTTTACCTTAACCTTTAACCCTTATTTAGCGGGCTAGGCGGTCTATTTGACCGTAGCGCCCAGCGTTTTTTTTTTTTACCCTAAATTGGGTTGTTTACGTGATCATTTTCATGCCTAAATAAGTCCCAGAGCGTAAAACCAGTATCTATCCCTGAAAGGGCGTAACCAGAGCTTTCCAATGACACCCGAATCATCCTTGTACGACCACTGGTTCTCTTGCAACGATCGTGCAACACGAGTGCAAAAACCCTGTAATTAGGTAAATTCCCTACATAATTCCCTGTGTAGCGAGTGAGAAAGGAGGGGGGAAAGTAGAATATAGTTCAGTATGTCCACGGTGGTCGTGCGGAGCGGTCATAGTGTTGCTACGCTCCTCACACCGCTCAGCTCTCTCTCTCAGCAACAATACGTGGTGAAAATGGCGAACAACATTAATTTGTGAACCATAGTCCAAATTTATTTCACACGACATAAGTTGCGCGCCGACAGTTAAGGGTTAAGTTAAATGGATTATTTCTTTTTGACTGACCTTCGCATTGACCAAATGAATATACCCGTGAAATTTGGTGAAAATCCATCAAACGGTCTAGGAGGAGTTTCCGGACAGACAGACGGACGACGACGACGACGACGACGACAGACAAGCTGAATATTGGTGCACAGTATACGGGTGGGATCTGTGTGCGCGATACCACTCTGCTTCGCAGAGTTGATAAGGAAACTATATAGAAGGACACTAGTCCATATGAATTACAGGATTCTTATGTTTTAGAAAGGAAGTTATATCCATATAAATCGAAATAGTCATGAAGGCGGGTGGGGAAAAGTGTTAAGGATATCACGTATTACAAAAAATTCCTCAGAAGTTATGTAAAGGAATATAATTGTGAATCTGTTCCGTGTAGGCGTTTTGAGGCACGGTTTATCTTTTGTTGGAACGGTTATTGATTAAGGTTTAATGTAAACATAGCGTGTTTGTAATAGGGTTACATGAGAGTATAATCGGAAGGTGTTATTGAGGTAAATATTGTAAACTAATGTCATTGGAGCAACTGGGTGACGGAACCCAATGTTATTATATGAGAGGGAACCTGTAATCCTGGTCGGTAAATTTGTGAGACTTTATATTATTGTTGAGGTACTTGTGTAGTAACGACGGTTGTGTCAGATGAGTTAATAGATTGTATGTATTGAAGCTTTGGTCTCGAGAGAAGGCACCGAAGGCCCAAGGGACGTGGTTAAGACTTGAGAATAGAATAAGAATATATTTTTTGTGTAAACTAGGTAAAGAACGATTGTGTCATTAGGCCCTGGTCTCAACAGAAGACACAGCAGGGCTCAGATTAAACTATTTAGGATTAGTAACTAATAACGTGTTTGTTGGATCGAAGTCAACTTGAGTCAATACCTGAATAGCGGGAATTCAGCTAGGGAGTAACGGGAACTCTAGGGGTCCAAAGTACAACGCATCTTGAATCGACGTAATATTCAATCTGTGTCTTGAACTTATCTCGACCCGAACAAAGTACCCGTTATTAGAGTAGTTAGGAAGTTTGTTAAATAAAGTATATGAACTTCTAAATGACTGTCGATTTATCCCCCATAATAGTAGTATCGTAGCAGAAATTAAAATAAATACTACAATTATTATTATTATTATTATTATTATTATTATTATTATTATTATTATTTGTATTATTTTGTTTTCCTTATTATTTTTATTTTGTGTTCATTATATAGTCTTATTTGTATTATTATTATTATTTTTATGAATTAATCCTTTATTATTATATTGTATTAATTATTATTAATTATCTTTTTATTTGTTAGTATTCCTTTGCTTTATTCATGTTCATTGCGATTCTTCATTTATACTTTATCTGTTCGTGTTTTCGCCCATCCAATGCTATACCCTGTTCCAAATACATAGTCCAGATCTCTTGAACATTAACCTATAACTCACAAACGACTAGAGTAATCCAGCTAATATTTCTAACATTTGGGAAGGGTCAACCAGGGAATAGGTGTGGAAAGTTAAAGCCCATTTGCTTTAAGGGGTGATTGGTAGTTTTTCTGGACCCCTTTCTCCCTCGTGCTTAGCCCCATTATTTTTAACAATTTAAGACGTTCGGCCCATTAGTTTGGCAATGTTAACACCTTTAGCTCCATTTCGTTGTCAATTTATAGACCTATCGTGGCATTTAGGTGTCGATTTTTTAATGGGGAGCGATAGCGAGCCTGTAGTCATAGGAAAAATCGGCCTTCGGCCGCGACAATTTTTTACCAAAAATTAAATGAATGCATAAATTAATAGAACACAAACAAAAACAGCCACTAGCCCCTTAACCTTTTTTGAGTTACAGAGGTTGGGGTTTACGATTTTGGCCTACCTATTTGGAACAGGGTATAACAACGTACGCAAAGAAAAACACATATTAAGGGGAGATATGTCGCTTTTCTAGACCCCCTTCTCCCTCATGTTTAGCCTTATTTGTTTTGAGATTAGAAGTTTTTCGCCCAATTAGTTTGGCAATTCTAAGACCTTTAACCCCGTTTTGTCGTGCCATTTAGGTGTCTATTTTGTTTCCTGGCGAGCGATTGCGAGCCTGTAATTGTAGGAGGAACTGGCCTTCGGCCGGGAAATTGTTCAACCGAAAAATGCCCAAATTTGTCTAGAAGGGGTTCTATGTTTGTTTTTTAAGATTAATGTAGGGTCTAGCGAGGAAACTAAACATAAAATAAATAATTAAAAACACGGACCAAAATATAAACCCACTCCCCTTAATAACCTTGTCTAAAGATTATCTAATTACTATTTCCATTCACATATTCATAGCCTCCGATAGTGCAGTTGGGATGTTGTACATGCTAAGATTGGTATGCAGGATTCGAAACTGCATAATAAATCGTAGGCTTGTGCAACATTCTTTAACTGTCTTCGTGGTGCAATGCATAAGTGTGTTGATTTTCGGTGTGAGCGTCCTGGGTTCGAATCCCCGGACTGCCACACGTGTTTGTTAATTTCATTAATTGAGTTTAGGAGTTAAGTTGGTTAGTGGAGAGAACATAATAATTAACTCTGGTTCAGTAGTAGTTTATGGAGAGGCCTTCCCTAGGGTTAAGTGCCCCATTAATTACTATTACCATTCACATATTCATAGCCTCCGATAGTGCATTTGAGATATTGTACATGCTAAGATTGGTATGCAGGATTGGAAACTGCATAAATAATCGTAGGCTTGTGCAACATTATTTTAACTGTCTCCGTGGTGCAATGCATAAGTGTGTTGATTTTCGGTGTGAGCGTCCTGGGTTCGAATCCCCGGAGTGCCACATGTGTTTGTTAATTTCATTAATCGAGTTTAGGAGTAAAGTTGGTTAGTGGAGAGAACCTAATAAATAATACAAATCCCAAAGAGATGGAAACATATAATATATTCCAAGGTTGGTCCATTGATGTGTGGGTGGCTGGGAATGAGGCTGGAGGTCTTCACTGTCAGCAATATGCCACATTCTACCGTCAAATTCAATATATATATATATTTTTTTTTCAGCTGAATTAAATCCCTTAGCATCTAATTTCTTAACCCCTACTGTACCGACGACAACCTTTTCATTATATTTTGGCTACTACTAATCGATATAATTCTAGGTTGGGCATAAATCGTAACCTCTAACCTATCATAACTCAAAAGGGACTGGAGTAATCGAGCTAATATTTCTACCAAATAGGACGACTTGGCTAGGGAATAGGTGTATAAATTGACAGCTCATTTGAGTTACAGAGGTTAGAGATTACGATATCTACCCAACCTAGAATGAACGGACTATAGTAATAACCGAGTAATCAGAATGGTGAGATAGTAGTTTACCATCAGCTGGAAATAAAGGATTTTAACAAGATACCAGAGCCTAGCCTAAGATACAAGAGCATTGCCGAGTAGGGGAGTCTACTCTAAATTAATATATATAAATCGCGGCCGCTCACCTCAGAATACAACTCTCTTCACATATATTGTGTTTATAACTTTATAAGTCTGGCATCAATCCTTATTGTCGAAGATGTCACACTACGGCCTTGCATCATTAGTTCCACTAATTTCTTCTTATCTTCATAACAGAAAAATACGTGTAATGGTAGATGGCCTTTATTCTCAATTTCACTCAATAAATGCTGGTGTTCCCCAGGGATCAGTTTTGGCCCCAATTCTGTTCCTCATTCATATCAATGATCTCATATCTACCACTCATAATCCAATACATTCCTACGCAGATGACTCAACACTCCACAGTTCCTTCACATTTACCAATTCTTTCACCCAACCCGATCTTATAAATTCAAAAATAAACACTGCAATTTCTCTGAACCAGGACCTTTCTAGAATTAATGGATGGGGACAAAAGAATCTAGTTTCCTTTAATGCACAGAAAACCAAATACATTCAATTTTCTAACCGACAGAATCTCACTGACTCCCATATATTTTGTAATGATGTAAATATTCCCACTTCCCCTAGTATTGACATTCTCGGTGTAACATTAACTACTAACTTGAGCTGGACACATTATGTTAGAAGCATTGCTAAGAATGCCTCTACAAAACTGGGACTCCTGTACAGAGTTCGAGAATTCTTCACTGACGAGCAGTTGGCCGTGATATATAAAAGTCATGTGCGTTCTCAGATGGATTACTATTCACCTCTGTGGAGTGGAAGTGGAGTGGTTGCATTGAGGCAGTTGGACAAAATTCAAAATAAAGCTATTAGATTAATCAATAACCCTGCAATCACACAGGACCTTCCTACATTATCCATACGAAGAAACGTTGCATCCCTTGCATTATTCTACAGATATTTTCACAGCAATTGTTCCGAGGAACTTGCTTCAATTGTGCCGCCTCTCCACATCTTTCCCCGTAGAACTAGGGCAGCTGAGAGCGCCCATGAATTTACACTTTCTCCTCCACAACGCAGAACTTCTGCTTATCAGAATTCATTTATCCCCAGAGCTACTACTCTTTGGAATTCACTTCCCTCGAATTGCTTTCCACAAACTTACAATCTACAAATGTTTAAATCCAGTTGTTACAAACATTTTATGAATGGAGGATGCCTTTAGGCACATGGACCTTTTTGTTTTATCTATGTTTTTCCTTCCTCCGTTCATTGTCTCTTAAAAAAAAAAAAAAAAGTAAAGCTTTAGAGTAAATTTTTAGTTTCTTCTCTAGACCTCCATTAAGCTTAAAATTACACCCTCTAGACCCCCTTTCAAGATATATTTGTACATTTTTCGGTAGAAAAATGTCCTGGCCAAGGGCCGGTTCCTCTCAAATTATAGGCTCGCTATTGCTTGCAAGGAAAAATCGACACCTAAATGGTCCGAAAGCTCTTAAAATCGCCAAACTAATGGGGCGAACGTCTAAAAATATCAAAGGCAATGGTGCTAAACATGAGGGAGAAACTAGTGAGAGGTCATTACTCCTAGCATTTCAGTAACCAATGCTTATATATTATTATTAAATTATTCTACATTCCATATATGCGTATACCAGACTTGTTAATTTTACGGATTGTGTACATTTTCTCTCTCTCTCTCTCTCTCTTTAATTCCTTCGTTCTCCCTCTCTTTTTGTTGTCTCTCTCGCTCACTGTCACCCTTATGCTCACGCACACACACACACACACACACTCTCTCTCTCTCTGCGTTGCACCCCCACTATGGTAATCGACCATAATAGTACGAGGGAACGAAGCAACGACCGGGAAAAGGTACCGGGTCTGATTATGGAGAGAGAGTTACACGTAGTTACTCATATATTCAGACCACACAGACCTTGCGGTCCCAACTAGGTGGTCCGGTCTTAATACTACTAGACAGGGACAGTTTATAGTGGAAGAATAGGACAGTAAAGTAGAAGGCTCTCTCCCCACCCTCCGGCTAGTAAGCCGTACCGGAAGATAGGATGTAGTGTAACCTAATAGGTCAGGAAATGCCCACAAGGAAAGTGTTTATATAGTATAGGAAGAAATTAGTTGAAAGGGAAATTACACATGCCTACTGACTAATTCACATTAATCCAAGAGAGAGAGAGAGAGAGAGAGCAGGCAGAAATGTTTGTGAGAGCTTGCTGGATTACTCTTTGCGTAAGTGAGACACAAACAGAAACAGTGAGGGAGGCCAGACAAATGAAATAGGGGTTCCAGCAACTCTTTTATCACATGCCCATGAGGCCTTCCCTGGGTATGATACCAGCTTAACCTTTTATCAACTATTGGCATCATAATATGTTAGGGTGGAACCAGGCAATCGTTGTCATAATTTAAGGGGGGCTGGGGGGGTTTTTCTGGACCCCCGTCTCCCTCATTTTAGCCCCATTAGTTTTGAAATTCCAAGACGTTCGTTGCAATAGTTTGGCGATGTAAAGACCTTTCTCCCCATTCATTTGTCAATATTAGGACCTTTCGTGCCATTTAGGTGTCATTTTTTTCTGGCGAGCGAGAGCGAGCCTGTAATTTAGGAGGAACCGACCTTTGGCCAGGACATTTTTCTACCGATAAAAAAAATGTACAAATGTATCTAGAAGGAGGGTCTTAGCGATGTTTCTATTAAGCTTGATGGAGGTCTTGGGAGGAAAATAGGAAAATAATAAATACATACATATATTAAGCAAACAAATCAACTTACCCCCCTTAACGAGTGAGAGAGGGTACCAAACGAGCCACCAGTGTAAACAATTATGTCTATCTCAATGACCACTTGCGAGTTTTGTTTTATAAGGAAGTTGGAACTGTAGACATACATATTTATCAGAATAAATAGATAATTACGGTTGTAGTGCGGTGGCGCTAATAACTCATGTCTCAGCTGTCATTAAGTTTCACTCGCTCTGTGCTGTATTAATGTCTGTCAGATGTTGGATAGGGTAGGTAAGTTTAGGAATATGTTTGTATATCTAACTCAAAATTAATATATCAAGTTTATATATTGGGGACACCAATTATTGATCAAAATATACGTGGTGCCGAGACATCAATTATGTTATGTAGTGGTTTGTTGATACCAAGTTAGGAAGACTGAGGGTGTTATAGTAAGGGTTCGTTTGATTGTAGTTTAGGTTGATTGTAGTTTAGGTTGATTGTAGTTTAGGTTGATTGTAGTTTAGGTTGATTGAAGTTTAGGTTGATTGTAGTTTAGGTTGATTGTAGTTTAGGTTGATTGTAGTTTAGGTTGATTGAAGTTTAGGTTGATTGTAGTTTAGGTTGATTGTAGTTTAGGTTGATTGTAGTTTAGGTTGATTGTAGTTTAGGTTGATTGAAGTATACTGTAGACTCTCTGCATCTGCGTCCTGCTTTCTCGTAGATTGATAGATAAATAAGATAGATATGATTGTTCTATTCTTATTAAATAATAGTAATGCTGCCACCGTAAGCCCTTACACACTTGTTCCTCTAGACTAGACCTCCATCAAGCTTTAAATAGACCCTCCCTAGACTCCCCCTCGCTTCAAGATAATTTTGTAAATTTTTCGGTAGAAATATGTCCAGGCCAAAGGCCGGCTCCTCTTGAAATTACAGGCTCGCTATCGCTCGCCAGGATAAAATCGACGCCTAAATGACAGAAAATGTCATAAAATTGACAACAAAATGGAGTGAAAGATGTTAAGCTCGTCAAACTAATGGGTCGAACGTCTCATAATCTCAAAATAAATGGGGCTAATCATGAGGAAGAAGGGGGGCCAGAAAAACGACCCATCTCCCCTTAAGAAGCATATAAGGAAGCTAAAAGGATTAATAGAGCTATGGTCCGTAGCTATTTCATTGGTTGGTAGACGTCTTTCCTAAGCTGAATACAATCATCTAATAGTTGCCAGAATATTATGGAAAAAACGTGACTGGTACAGAATGGGATATAAAAGAGTGTGCCTTTTTTCTCATCAGCGGTAAATTGCCATGTACAGTCGGTCAAATAAGTGATTCACGGCACCAGGTATATTTCGATCAATAATTGGCATCAGCACTATCTAACCATTAATTTATCGCTTTTCATGAGATATGCAAACATGTTATTTTCTATACAATCCCTATTCAACATCTGACAGACATTAACACAGCACACAGCGAGCAAAATGTAATGACAGCGGCGACACTACCTATTAGGCAAACTGTACCCAGCTTCATAACTCCGGCATTACGAACATTATTTATAGTGAAATATGTTGTTAATGATGACAAAATTGACCTTCATAAGATGCAGAGACAAAATAGCGTCATATTTTTCCATTAAGGGGGGATGGACGTATTTATTTGCTCGTTTATGTATATTATTTTTAATACTTTTTATAGTTTCTTGCAAAGACCTCCATCAAGTTTAAACAAACAAACACAAGACCCTCCTAGATAAATGTTTACATTTTTCGATAGAAAAATTTCCGTTCCTCTTAAAATACAGGCTCGCTATTGCTCGCCAGGTTAAAATCAACACCTAAATTATACGAAGTCTTAATATTGACAAATAAATGGGGTGTAATGTCTTAAAATAACCAAACTAATGGCCCGAACGATTAACAAATCTGAACACTAATGGGGATAAACATGAGGAAGAAGGATGACCAGAAAAACGACCTATCTCCCCTTGAGTATCGAGACATAAGCGGCTTATAGGCTTTACATTTTTCGCCAGGTGGAAAAATGTGACTACACTCTTAAAGATATGGGCATGAAGAGGTTAATTAAAGTGTCCAAAATAATATAGCCAAATACAGGTATATTGGTATAAGACAAAATATATAAGGACAGAGAAGGATCTGGGTCTTCTCCTGGATGACCTAGATGTGTGTGCATTTGTGTTTTGTCTTTGTGTGTTCATTGTATTCTGTTGTGTTGTGTTGTTCCTATTCGGGCTCTGTCTTGAGCCGCCCACCCCCAGACAAAAATGGCAACATGGGGAATGGGCCTGAGTAAATACATACATACATACATAGAAAAGTAAATCAGTATTAATACACCTAATGATGCAATCCTTAGAAAATATGACGAGGCATTATTTTTCTGTTTTCTGGCTATTATTAGACGATTTTATTCAGAATAGGAAGGGTATAATTATGGAGTCTGAGGGTTAATTACGATAGTCAATATCCTTTTAATTCCTAAAGATCTTTCTTAAGCTGTGCTTGTGTGCTTATGTATGTGTATGTGTGTGTGAGTGCATGTATTTATCTTCATATACTGTATATCTCCTTACATATGCAGTATATTAACCAGTTCATCAGCATTCCCCTTCCCCTGATCACCTCATCTCTTTACAGTTAGTACAATGTGTGTGTGTGTGTGTGTGAATATCTCCCATATGTATTAACCAAGTAATCAGTGCCCCCCTCCCTCCTAATCACTTCATCTCTCCACAGCTACAGTAATATATATATATTCTTTAATACATACGAGGTTGAAAGAAATGGCAATTTCTGCGTTGGCAATTTTATTATTCAAAGTTTCCAGGTCTCTGATGAGTTTTCGCTGGGTGGCAGGAAGTAGATGAAGGAGATGAGCAAAATTCATGGTGATACAGGGTTACATTAAAGTACATGAAGATACAGGATATACGACGCGTTTCACTGGACAACCATCATTATCAAGTAAGGATATACAAGACTTGATAATGTTGGTTGTCCAGTGAAACGCGTCGTATATCCTGTATCTTCATGTACTTTAATGTAACCCTGTACCACCATGAATTTTGCTCATCTCCTTCATCTACTTCCCGCCACCCAGCGAAAACTCATCAGAGACCTGGAAACTTTGAATAATAACATTTCCAACGCAGAAATTGCCATTTCTTTCAACCTCGTATGTATTAAAGAAAATTTATTACATGGCTTTACTAACATATATATATTTATGTGTGTGTGTGTGTGTGTGTGTGTGTGTGTGTGTGTGTGTGTGTGTGTGTGTGTGTGTGTGTGTGTGTGTGTGCGAGTGTACGTGTGTGTGTGTATTTTATTATATATCTCCTAATATATGATTGTAAGGTAGTATATTAACCAGTACATCAGCTCACCCCATCCTCCTAATCACCTCATCTCTCCACAGCTACAAGAATATCACCAATTAATTTACTTTACGACAATATTCGTCTTCATCAATTTTCTCCTCCATACCACTCTCGCCAAATTGCTCAGCGATATTCACCCTTAGATGATACGATGATGCAATTTATTTCGGTTTTCTGGGTCTTATTAGGCGATAATATTCAAATTAGGAAGGCTATATGAAAGTCAGAGGGTTTATTGAGATAGTCTTTACCATTAAATTCACACAGACCCTTCCTAAGTTGCATAAAACCGTCTAATGATAGCCATAATAAACTGTCAAAATGCGTCAACATCTTGAAAGGGGTAAAATATTAGTTCCTTAACCCCATCCAAGCAAAAACTGTGCTTCCGTGCTGACTCCCTGCCTAGGCAAACTCTTTTGTCTCTGTCTCTCCTCTAACATCTTCCCTTCTTGTTGGAAGTTTACTCTCATTCATCCTGTCCCAAAGAAGGGTGACCGCTCTCAACCCTCCAACTATCGTCCAATTGCTCTCATCTCTTGTATCTCTAAAGTATTTGAAACTATTCTTGCTTCCAAATTTCTTAAGCATTTATCTTCTCATAATTTACTCTCAGATCGCCAGTATGGCTTCCCTAAACGTCGCTCTACTGGTGATCTTCTTTCATATCTTACTAACTCTTGGTCATCCTCCTTTCGGGACATCGGTGAGACCTTTTCTATTGCACTGGACATATTGAAGGCCTTTGATAGAGTCTGGCACAAATCTTTAATTTCTAAACTACCCTCCTTCGGTTTCTATCACTTCATCTGTGCCTTTGTCTCTAATTTCCTTTCCGGCCGTTCCATAGCTGCGGTTGTGGACGGCCATTGCTCACTTCCTCATCCTATCATCTTCGGTGTTCCTCAGGCCACTGTCCTATCTCCCATTCTCTTTCTAATTTTCATAAATGATCTTTTCAACTGTACCTCCAGTCCCATCCATTCATACGCAGTCGCAGACGACTCTACATTACACTCCTCAATTAGTTTTCCTGAACGCCCCAGCCAGCAATCCCTAAAAGACAAACTTAATGAAGCCATGCAACACTTATCTTCTGATCTAACTACTATTTCCAATTGGGGCAGAGAAAACCTTGTTACCTTCCAAAGTCCAATATCTTCATCTTACTACCCGTTCAAAACTAGTAGAGGACTATCCCTTACACTTCAACAATACAAAAATCAATTCTTCATCTACTCTCAATATACTCGGCGTCTCTTTTTCTTCTGCTCTCACATGGAAGGACCATATTACCAGTCTTACGAAAACAGCCTCCAAGAAGCTGGGTGTGCTCAACCGCCTCAAGGGGTTCTTTACCCCTGCACAGCTTCTTGCTCTGTACAGTGGCACAGTGCGTCCTTGTATTAAGTATTGTTCACATGTGTGGGGAGGATCATCTCTCACCGTACTCCTAGACAAAGCAGAAAGGAAAGACTTTCGTATCATTACCTTCCACCCACTCACCAACTCTCTGCAATCTCTCTCTCTTCGCCTCAATGTTGCATCTCTCTCACTATGCTATCGCTACTATAATAATCAATGTTCCTCAGAGCTTTCCCAGTGTATACCACCTCCTCTACATAGGTTACGTAGAACCCATCTTGCAACACAATCCCACCCCTACTCTGTGCAACTCTCCAACCCAAGAGTGAAACGTTATTCTCAGACTTTCTTCTATTCAACTGCTGAGCTCTGGAACTCTCTCCCAGAATGAGTCTTTCCCTCTTCCTATGACTTAAATTGCTTCAAACTCTGTGTGTCCAGCCATTTGGCTCGAACTTCCCTTGGTTTCAGCCTTGTCACTCTTTCAACTCTGGGGGAGGCACTAGCTACAGGCAGCTCTGCCTTTTGTCTCCCTCACTCACATAAAAAAAGAAAAAAAAAATTACATGGTTTAACACTAGCTGGTCCGGCGCTCGTGTGGGTTGTTATGATATGTTGTTGTAGTTAATATTGACGAGCTTGCTTGTTATTAATGTATTTTATTAGTATTATTTGGGGTTCGAGCCCTAGCGGGGAACCCCTATTGTAATAATTAAATCTTCTTATTCTTCCAAATTATTTTTCCACGCCGTTTTTTACGCAATAACTCCGGAACCGCTAGTCGTATCGGGACCAAACTTTCACATAAGGTGCATTTTCGTATTGGGCAACTTTTGCTATTCTAAACATCCAAAATGGTGGCCAGACACATCCGTGGCAGCCAGTTTCCCGAAAATGTTCAGACTTAAATACCGTCTCTTCCACTCATAGGAAATTATTAGGCTTGGTATATGGACTCCACTACTAATGCTCCACAAATGTTATGGAAAAGGTTTTGCTTTGCACGTGGGGATTTTTTCCGGCAATCTTGAAAAAACTTTGAATTCTACATAAAAATCCATATCTTGAAAACTACTTGGATGATCAAAGCCATTTTTGCGTAGTTAGGTGAAACTCGCAATTCCAAACTTTTAGGTACCAAACCAATAGAAATTGGTGGAATAGTTTGGCCGCAGCATTGAAAATTGTCTATTCTGAAATTAGTATAAACAAATAATTTGTACCCACACAACGTTTTCAGTCTCCAGTCTAGGCTTCCCGGCATTCCCTAGTTTTGCTTAATAATTCTTAATTTCATCATTCAGATGCATGCATTTTTTTAAATTTAAATCATTCAAAAAGGTTCGAGTTCCTACGAATTTCAACCAACTATTTAACCAACCTACTTATACACACCTCCCCTACCAAATAATAATGATAATTAACTTTTATTTTTGGTGAATAGCAGAGTATTGGCTAAGGTTTTTAACAATTCCTTACTTTGCCAAATGCTTACTTTAATAACATTGATCTGGACCTTCCAAGTTTGACAATTGCTTGTGTGACAACCTTCACCAAGGAATCTGGTACGTGTATAAGAGGAGAGCCCACTCAATGTAATAATTCTGCTCCTACCACGAGGGTTGCGCCTCTAGAGGCCAATAGGTGATAATATGCTGATCAAGCCTATTGTTTCCCTCTTGATATTGTTCTACAAACTTAGATGATACTCTGAAGACCACTTGCATGTATACAGTGTGTGAATGTACGAACAATATAGAATTCTAAAGAATAAAACGCCTCCTCCCCATTCAGTTAATGCCTGGCAGATTTTGTTTATACCTATTAGCCACTTGGGGGCGCTGGGTGTCGTCAAGATCCACCAAGCATATTGAAGTGGAGAATCCTTTCCTTATGCTCCTTTGCTTGCCTTAACCCTGTTATTACGAACTTTATGCTAACATGGACCTTATAATAATGCCCATAGTAATTATGATATAGACATTCAGTCATACTCCATCCCACACTTAACTCACTGCCATAACTTAATATAACCAGTTTGGACAATTGTAGCTTAAGTATATAATATATAACAAGTTTGGGTTCGAGTCTGCGCAGTTTATACCCTTGCGTGCGCAGTTAGAGAAACCCAAGGCTCGCTGAGTGGCCTACTAATAGTAATGTAGGCTATACGTGGTAATATTGGCACTACTGTAAAGTCATCCACCTTACATGTTATTATGCATGCATGCAGACGTAGCAGGAGACCCATGTGAAGAGTGAACACCAATAACTAGGCCATAAACAGTAAATAAGGCAGAACTAATAGGGTAAATAATGGGGAAACAATACGGGAGACAGAAAGAGGGGGGAGAGCTTGCCAAGGTCCATATAGCGAGGTCTGACGGCGCGCACGTAAGATACAACCATGCTGGTCCTCCCTGCCCGCTTCTCCCTGACCCTTTCACCAGTCTGACCAAGGTCTTCTCTGTGTAAATATCTTCTATCGAAGATTATTTCATTAACTGATGATATATTTTCAAAGCTGCAGATATGCCGAGCAATTGTTATATGAGTGAATGTGAGTGAATGGTGTGATAGGGTGTGTTTTGAGTGTGAGTGAGTGAATGGTGTGTGAGGGTGTGTGTGTGGTGTGTGAGCATTACTGAATGGTTTGTGTGAGTCATCTTGATAAAGGATATATTAATACATTATATAACCACAGATATAACAAATATATTGTGTGTGTGTGTGGGAGCGAGTGTGTGTGTGTGTGGGTGTGTAATAATGATGATAATAATACTTTTCGGAAGCTATATTTAGTAGGTCACTGCTGCAATCAACTAGTTGAAATGGTCTACTTGTTGAATTACAATGAATTATGTTAGAAAACGAGCAACAGTATATCTAGGCTGCTTATAGATATTTTTTCATGTAGTATTGTTGTGGAAAGAAATAGAAGGAAAATAATTCCTAAACACACATTATAAGCGCATTGATATTCATTGTATACCCACATGTACTGTGCATATATACAAGTAGGGGAGACATTGTATATTGTTTGTGTGTGAGTATGCAGGTAGTGTCAATGAAATCAAAACATTAAAAAAGAAGGCCTTTATTAAGGCCATAGTTGGATCAAGAACGATAGAGAGCTTCAAGATCAAATGTTATAGACATATGGACGAGATGGGTTGGGTGTGAGAGGGATCTGCTTTGTGTGGGCCAATCGGATTTCGGCAGACTCCCATTTTCTTATGTTCTTAAATCAATTTGCAATGAGAGGTCATTCCCAGGTCAATCCTGCAGGTGAGATCTGGTTGCAAAAATGGCCTAGGTCAAGTACAAGAGTGTGTGTAAGTGTGTGTGGTGGGTGTATGTGTGTGTAGTGGGTGCATATTTGTGCAGTGGGTGTATGAGTGTGTGAATGTGCGTTTGAGTGTGTAGTGGTTGTAGGCTATTTGTGTGTGTGCTGTGTGTGTGCCTTTGAGTGTTTGTGTTTGTGTGTGCAGTTGGGGTCCGGGAAATCCAAACAGTAGACAAAGAAGGCCCCCGGAAATCAATTTACAATGAGAGGTCAGTCCCAGGTCAATCCTGCAGGTGAGACCAGGTTCCAAAATGGCCTTGGTCTGGTCAGTTACAAGTGTGTGTGTGTGTGTGTGTGTGCGCGCGCGTTTGTGTGTGTATGTGTGTGTGCGTGATTATTGACTGACAAGGAATATGAAAGCATATCATAAATATATTTATTGTGCTGGATATTACTAACCCACTCATACATTAATGCTTAGGTACATTAGAAATATTCCAAGTTTGCCTTCTGAATACTGCCACAAAGTCTAGTATGTCATCTCAACCAGTAGACCATTTCAACCAGTAGCTCTCAACCAGTGCCAAATTAACCCAGACCAACCAAACTAGTGAAAAAATATAGTACTAACCTAACCTAACCGTATTGGTTGATTTGACACTGGTTGAGAGCTACTGGTTGAAATGGTCTACTGGTTGAGTTGACCGGTCACCGGGAATGCCCATTCATTTTTCTTTCACCAAATACTGTGTATTTTTATAAATCGTGAATTGATGTTTTTCAGTAAGGCATTCGATTACAAATGAGAACATTAGAACATATGAAAACTGGAGTCTGCAGAGAGCGGAATGGCCCACAAACGGCAGATCCCTCTCACACCCACCCCATCTTGTCCTATCTATTTTTTTGTTGAAGCTCTATTGTATTTGATCCCACTATTTTACTCGGTAGCCTATTCCACATATCTATAACTCTGTTACAAAACGAATAGAGGAAGATCCCTTACACATGCAACCAGGATGAACATGGGAGTCTGCAGAGCCAAGTGGCCACACAAGGCAGATTCCTTTCACACCTAACCCATCTCATAAACGTTATGTTACTTACACTATTTACTAATCACCAATGTTATCATATACCTGCAACCAAGATATAATTGTAAGAAATAGGAACATAAGAAAATGGGAGTCTGCAGAGAGCCAATTACCCGACACGAGACAGATTCCTTTCACACCCAACCCATCTCATAAACTCTCTCGCTCTCTCTCTCATTTATCGCTGTCTTCCTTACGATTACGACATCCTAGTCTCTCTCTCTCTCACACAAATGAGAACATAGGAAAACAGGAGTCTGAAGAGAGCCGATTGGCCCACACACAGCAGATCCCTTTCACACACAACCCATCCCGCTCTCTCTCTCTCATTTATCGCTGTCTTCCTTACGTTTACGACATCCTATTCTCTCTCGCCATGCTCTCTCTCTCTCCCTCACACAAAATAGAACATAAGAAAAATAAGAAAACTGGGGTCTGCAGAGAGCCGATTGGCCCACACATGGCAGATCCCTTTCACACCCACCCATCTCATCATATGGGCCTGAGACTGTATAATAATATATCATGTCAGTTAATTTTTTACTTCTATACCGTGAACTACTCGGATATTATACACGCGTTTATCCGTTTATCGTGTTATTGACATTTTATTTGTGTGAAATTTTAATTTTGATATTACTTTCAACCCGTACAGCCCCAGCGACGCGTCGGCGATGTATGTAACGCACAGCCCCAGCGACGCGTCTGACGAGTCACCCTAATTGCTCCGACCGTAACCTCAGGTGTAGCCTCTCGAGAGGGCTCAGATTTGTATGGGAACTGTGTACGTATCCCACGCAACCGTGCCGATGGTTGAAAACTCTCAAAGTCCACGTGCGTGCGCGTGAGCGCGCAATAACCTAGTTTTTTTGGGTAATTGCCTTCAATTTTTTACTCTTGTAAAATACGTTTTCGAGGGCTCTGTAGGACCATTCTTTAAGCTTTTTGAGCGGTTTTTCATGGTTTTTTCCTTCATTCCTAACCCCTTCGCTATTGTTTCTGGAATAAAACCATTTTTTGAAAACCGGCCGGGTTCTGGTGAACAAACAATACAAAACTAGCCGGGGCTCCACGGGTTAACTTCAAATATTTAAATAAGTATACTTTTAGAGATTTTAAATATTGACAATGTACTGAACATTATATCCTGAAGATGCCACATTGTAGGCGAAACGTTGAAAATAAACAATAAATATGGAAAGAATTGGTGATTTAATGTTTGAACACCCACCTAGTGCTAAACAAACTATAAGAAAAATTGATAATATACATAAGAAAATCAATAACTGTGAAAATGCTGTCGTATTCAACTCTACTTGTATATGTAATATACCCATGTAATATATGTAATATACCCATTATACCGGTATATATATATATATATATATATATATACATATATACATATTGGTACCATTGGTGTTATTGGTCTCTATAGTAACATAGATCAGTCAACCTTCGCCATATTGGTACCGTTGGTGTTATTAGTCTCTATAGTAACAGAGATCGGTCAACCTCCGCCATATTGGTACCATTGGTGTTATTAGTCTCTATAGTAACAGAGATCAGTCAACCTCCGCCATATTGGTACCATTGGTGTTATTAGTCTCTATAGTAACAGAGATCGGTCAACCTCCGCCATATTGGTACCATTGGTGTTATTAGTCTCTATAGTAACAGAGGTCAGTCATCCTCCGCCATATTGGTACCATTGGTGTTATTAGTCTCTATAGTAACAGAGATAGGTCAACCTCCGCCATATTGGTACCATTGGTGTTATTAGTCTCTATAGTAACAGAGATCGGTCAACCTCCGCCATATTGGTACCATTGGTGTTATTAGTCTCTATAGTAACAGAGATCGGTCAACCTCCGCCATATTGGTACCACAGGTGTTATTAGTCTCTATATACACTCAAATATAACTGTCTCGATAGCGTAATGGTTAGTGCGCTGAATTTCGGTTTGAGTATCGTAGGTTCGAATCCTTGGAGTACTACATATATTTATTAGTTTAATTGAGTTCATTAATTAGGTATATTTGTAAGTTAATTTGTGGGTTGGTGATAATATGAATCCATACTGATAACAAACATTGAGCTATACTGGCACAGGGTATGTTGTGTAGTATAGTCTTTGGCCCTTCTCCTGGACGACCTAAATGTGTGGGAATATTTATTCTTATTTTATTTTGATGTTTCTGTTCGAGTTCTGTCTCGAGTCGGCGACCACCAGCTGTGGGGTATGTGCCTGAGTACATACATACATACATACAGTATATACATAGTCTTTGGATATAAATTAGGCTTAATCAAAATATCCAATCACCCCTTTGTGTGATATCCTATCTATCTATTGCCGGGCGCCCTACTCTCCTTTATGAGGATGGCCATACAAACAAGTCCCTGTGAGGACAACCTGTGCCAGTTTATGCAAGGACTTACAGGATTGACCACTCAACTTTGGGCCCGTCCGACTCCTAGGCCCTCTATGTATCTTTTTAGCACTATTTTTCAACAGTGGTGTGCGGCTAGTCCATTCACCAACCTGCTTCACTCTTAGGTCAGCAGTACTGATTTGTATAAGATTTACTCCCCTAGACGGGTTGGCAAGGGATTGTGGTTCTCGAAAAGGGGCTTCAGTCCTGACGTTATTCTTGGCTTACAGTGTGCTGACTTAATAATCCAGAAGGGTTGATAGCCGCTGAAGTCCTATTTTAACTAACTAACTGGTTGCCAAATAAGGCTGACAAGTCCCATCCACCCAACTTCTTATAACCCACAAGATGGGTTGCCGACCAAGGTTGACGAGTCTCACTCTCATCCACCAGGTTCCGTTTGCTATGCATGGAACTAATATGGCGTCCAAAGTAAGATATGGCCGATGTCTTTAAGGGGAGATGGGCCACTTTTCTGGTCCTCTTTCTTCTTCATGCTTATCCAGATTAGTTTTGAAATTTTAAGAGGTTTGCCCGATTATTTTGTCAATTTTAAGACCTTCGCCCCATTTCTTTGTCACTATTAAGACGTTTTGTGCACTTCAGGTGTCAATTTTTTCCCCTGGCGACCGATAGCGAGCCTGTAATTGTGGAGGAACTGGCCTTCGGCCGTGAGATTTTTCTACCGAAAAATGTACAAATTAATCTTGAAGGGGGATCTAATGGATGTTTTCTCAAGTTTGATTTAGGTCTAGGGAAGAAATTAAAAATAAATTAACATAAATATTATATAATTATATACTGTATATATAAATATATGAACCAACACAAATAACCACTGTCCCCTTAATTAAGTCTAGGATCTCTTAGTTACACTCTCCAATTTTCCAGGAAATCTCGAAAAAAAAATCAGCGAGTGTTGTTTGGCGTAGACGGTATCAAACTCTCTCTAGGAGGTCAATGGGGCAAAAATGATACAATGAAATCAGAGTCAGGGCACGGAAAAAAAAGAAACACACACACACAAAAGGACAGAAAGCTAAAAAAAGAAAAAAAATAGAGAAAAACAGAGAGAACAAAAGAATAATCAAAACTATGACAGCACGTACAGTAGGTGTAAGGCCCAGCATAAACTTTCATACACTTTGGGGACGGCGGTGTCAGTTTCAGTTTGTTCCCGACTACAATATAATATAATATATTTTGTTGCTGTTTGGGAGTGCCGCGCTGCAAAAGATAGTCACATGTTACCAATAGAACATACCCACTACCGGTGTATGCACAGTACAGTACATATATACTGTATTTCCTGTATATATATATATATATATATATATTACGAGAGGAGATTCCGGGAAAGCAGATGCTCTAATAGCCTAGCCCACAGCACTGTCCAAGCGAAACGCCGTATCAAAAAGACACCAATGCTGTACGTCATGCACCCAACACCGCCCACCGTACTACACTAACCCTGCAACAACCACGCTCTTAATATCTGACTCAAACACCAAGACACACAGGTTCTCTAGGAAAAGGGGTGATTTCCTCTTTGCTCTATTAACACCTTAAGAGCGGCCTAGGCGGTAATTTCTATGTACCGCCCAGCGTTTTTTTTTAACATAAATGGGGTTGTTTCCGTGCTCTTTTTCATGCATAAACAAGACCCAGAGCGTAATACAAGTATATATCCCTGAAAGAGCGTAAATTGAGCTTTCCAATGACACCCGAACCATCCTTCTACAATCACTGGTTGTCTTGCAACGATCGTGCAACCGAAGGGCAAAATCGCTAAAATACAGTTATTTTCTTACATTATTACGTGTGAAACGAGTGAGAGGGGTGGAGGAGGGTGGAGAAAATCTCAGTAGGTCCACGGCGGCCGTGGCGAGCGGTCAGGAGGTAATCTATGCTCCTCCCACCGCTCCGCTCTCTCTCAGAGCACTTTACGTGCTCAAAATTGCACTCGACAATTGCCGTGACCCGCATATGGGCACTTTTCTTTAACTCGACATATGCCGTGTGCCGCCAGTTAAGGGTTAAAGTAGTAATACAAGGAGACACAAAAATATCTACTGTCTCCGAGTCTGGTTGATAGTGCTGTTAGTATTTCAAGAGAACTTCTAATATTATTCTAAACTGCGCAAAAGTGACGAAACATAATACTGCTAGACTCCCAAAACAATTCATAGCACGCCCAGTCGCTCAGGAACTGAGAATAATATTAATAAAAAACTATGGTAAAAGTCCAGTTCACTAGCCTAACACATGAAATACAATGGTTGACATCTCAGGAGGTTGAGGCTGGTTGTTAAAACACTAACCTAAAACAAGCCAGTCATCAAACGCCTGTCGATGTCAACCTCAATAATATATAATATAAACATAAAAGGATAATTCACAATGCAGTAGAATAAAGGAAAGAAATGGAAGGAAAAAGGTGTGAAGTTTACATCTAGAATGCCAGAAATTGGCTGCAGTACTTATATCTAAGACAAACGAAAAAAAACTCTAGAATGTTAAATAATAATAGTAAGACAAAACTGTAATGCTCAAAATAATTCCAGCCTTGCTCTGCTACTATCCACTAAGGAACAAAAAACTTAAATGCGGTATTAAAGGAAACAAGAAAGCAAGCCCAACAACACAGAGCAGCGTGTGTTGTCGGTTCAGGGACTCTGACTAGAATGAACTAGTAGCTACTGACGCAGCCACGAGATCCCAGCGCCAACGCTGGGAGGGAAGGGGGAGCGCCATGCACCGCTGGCCTGCATCATTATATCAGGCACCTGTGCTCTCATTAACAACACAAAAGTAATCAAATAAAGATAAGATATCATTGTGCAAACTTATGATAAACTAACATAATCCCACAAGGGCTAAATAAACTAAAGTAATTACACTCTTAGCAATAACAATAGTGTTGCCCAGAACAGCGTCTCACTGACGACAACAGTTCTCACGTGGGGGCAAAGAAAGAAAGCAAGAACAGAAGGCAGGCTACCCCAAACTAGGCTACATGCTAATTCACATACACATGCAACTGAACTAGGTTATATAAGTTCAGGTGGATGTGACACCCTCACACCCAGGGGGAGTCTGTTGGTGCATCATGAAACAACAGACTGCCTATACTTCAATAACACTACAAGACATACACAACTAGTCTTTTTCTAGTATTTTTATATTTTTGTATTTAAATATTTTCTTCTATACAAAAACACAGCAACTCCTACTTTACGACCCTACGCTGGGCTACATACGGCAACCAACAAGCACCAGACGTATATTATTATTATTATTATTATATGAGATGCCGAAGTCTCCAACCAGGGTGCAGAAACACCATCAAGATCAATCCACACAAAACACCCGGAGGCACTGGAGAGAGACTATGGCAACTTAGGAAAAAATAAAAACATACACTGTATACTGTACTGTACATATACACATATTAAACACAGACAACATATTATGCAGTGGAGGATATCAAGCTTAAATATAATACAATAAAATAGAATAAAATAAGTTTAAAAATTAGAATTAATGCTGCAAAAAAGCATTAACTCTAGACTTAAAAATGGAGATATTAGCTGAATTGACTAGCTCATTTGGCAACTTATTCCACAAGTCAACCATGGCCGGCACAAAACACCGTGAAAACTGTTGCCACGGCTCATGGCAAGATAATTAAGATTGCTTGTGAATCTAGTTGCACGAGCCCGGACATAGGGCCCAGGCAGAACCCCATGTAAGGGATGCTGAGGGTTGTTAAAAACTTTAAATAAAAGACTAAGGGCACCAACTTTACGTCGATGACACAGATCAAGAGACAAATTAGGTAGAATAAAACTGATGGAATTTAGCGACCTGTCAAGCAACTTGAGATGGCAGTCAGCTGCTGACAACCAGACAGGTGAGCAGTACTCGAAATGTGGCAAAATAAAAGCATAAAAAGACTTGATAACTGTGGCGTCACAAGCAAATGTTTTATAAACCTTGCGAAGCAGACCAATTTTTTGGGAAATGGAAGAGGAGAAAGAACGAATATGCTTTTCAAAAGTAAGTTTGGGATCAAGAGTAACTCCTAACAAACGCAGAGTATCCACATTCTCAATTTACTCGCCAGAAACTTGTAGATAAGGATGGGGAGGATCCAAGGTACGAGATCTGCTGATGATAATGGAGTGTGTTTTACTAGCATTAAGTTTCATGCCCCAAAGTTCACACCATGATGTAATTTTGGCTAAATCCCTATTCAGAGCAGTAGCAATTACGTGTCGATCTATTGGTGATGCAATTGACGCATATAAAGTTGTATCATCAGCATAGGAGATTAGTTTATTTTCAAGCTCGGAACACAGGTCAGCAGTAAAAATAATAAAAAGCAAAGGCCCAAGGACACTGCCTTGTGGAACACCAGAAACATCAGTAACAGAAGGGGAATGACACCCATCAATGACCACAGACTGAGATATTTTCGTCAAAAAATCTTCAAAGATCCTTAAAAAATTGCCACCAATACCAATGAGCTGTAACTTCAACAGAAGTGCTTTATGGTTGACTAAATCAAAAGCAGAACTAAAGTCAATAGCCACGACGCGAGACTCATGTCCCTGGTCCAATGAAGACTGCAAGTCATGGGTGAGTGTCAGAAGTGCATCACATGTACCCAGTCCCTTACGAAAACCAAACTGTGAGTTTGGTATCAAATTATGACTATTACAATAAGAGGAAAGACGTCTGGACAAAAGCCTCTCATAGAGCTTAGATAGGATAGGTGTAATGGAGATAGGGCGATAGTCATTCGGAGATGATGAGGCAGTATTTCCCTTTGGAATAGGAGTGATAATAGCCTTACGCCAGCAAAGAGGAAAACTACCTGATTTCAAAAGCAACCTAAACACCACTGCCAATTTAGGTGCCAAGACCACTGCAACCTTTTTAAAAAAGAGAGGGAAAAACCCATCCGGGTCTGTGCCACCATAGGTATCAAGATCCAGCAAGTACCTTTTCAGTTCAGCTGATTTGAATGCCATTGAATTGAGGTTGGGTCTAGGGAAACATGTCAATGGCAAAGACAATTCCTGATTACTCTGCTTATTAATAAAAATATTAGATAGAATATTGGCCTTCGATAATGGATAAAAAGAGATGGAGCCATCAGAATCACAAAGAGGAGGCATGGAGGAATCTATTCCAAACAAAGAGGATTTCAAAGCGGACCACCATTTATGCTAATCAAACCAAAGTAGGAGGCTACACCAAAACTGACTGACCGGCAAGGGTTCTCCTTAAAACATACCCTCCCGTGACAAACAATCAGCCATAATATCATCAGTGCCTTTAACATACTATACATCCAAACTGTGTTCCAGCAGCAAAACATCACCTGACACTGATAAGCTGCCCAGTCCACCACAAGACTGGCACTTTTCTTGCTCTCTCAGGCAATGGGACCTGCCAATAACCTTTCACTAACTCCAGCTTAGTGATAAATGTGGCAGCCCTGATGCGGTCTATGGAGTCGTCAACTCTGGGTAGTGGATAGGCGTCTGGCTGGGATAATGCAATAACACTCTTGAGATCAACATAAAAACGGATCTTGCCACTCGGCTCAGGTTGCAAAGTCACTGGCGAAGACCACTCAAGATATCCCTTCTCCTCCAGACCCTTCTCCAACATGTAGTCCAGCTCTGCTTTTAAGACAGGCTGCTGAGCAGGATTTATGCAGTAGGGATCCAACTTGAGCTTTGTACTGTCTCCAGCCTCTATGTCGGGTACTGCCCCAGACGTCAGGCCTGGAGAATCACCAAACATCAATAACACTAACACTACAAGACATACATTGGCTTTATAGGCAGGTCATTTGAGCATAAATCCAAAGAAGTTATCCTAACCCTTTACAATTCCTTAGCCCGCCCTCTTCTGGAATACTGCGTTCAATCCTGGTGCCCTTATTACCAAAAAGATATAAACAAGCTAGAACGAGTTCAACGTAGAGTTACCAAAATGATACCTAGCCTAAAGAACAAACCACACGAAGAGCGTCTTAGAGAATTAAATCTATTTCCTTTAACCCAGCGCAGATTTAGAGGTGACTTAATTCAAGTGTTCAAAATCATCAAAGGCATCGACAATATGAACTGTAGTAAGTACTTCACTATCGACCAATCTAATTACACGCGGGGAAACGGTTGCAAAATTATTGGTAAATCTTTTAACTCGCACGAATCTAAGAATTTCTTCTTCAATCGAGTTGTCAACTTGTGGAATGGGCTTCCCCGAAACATTATAGACTGCATCACCGTTGATTCATTTAAACTCCGCCTAGACAAATATCTCTCATCAAACCCGCGACTGACTGCGTTTGTAAATTAATAACTTTATTTTATCCCCCCCTCAGTTACTAACTCATCTGTCCTCTACTAACTTCCTAATCCTGCCACGGACATTAGTTCCAGGGCAGTAATTCCCTTTCCAATGTTCCCTTACCCACTCTAAACCACTGTTTGGACACTTGATCCTCAGTGTTTTGGAGGACAATCAACCTAGAAGGGTCACTAGATATGTTGTTGCTTGATATCCTTTGTACTCCTTTGTACTTTGTAACATGCGGGAGTACTGCCCCAGCCAAGTAAACAACTCCTCTTGGCGCTTAGGAACAAGAGGTTGCAACTTGTCTCGAAGAACAACTTACCCATTGCCCTCCCACAACCCAGCCGGGACCACAGCCTCTAAATAGTCTCCCTCTTTCTACTCCTCCGTCCCTAATACAGCCAGGTCATGAGAGGGAAAATCTATACCACCTGTGCAGTTACTCCCATAATTCTCAAGTACTAAGGCTTCCCCGCCGATACCAGAAATGCGCACCCCCTCATTCCTTGCGGCTACACCTGCCTGCGCAGCATCACCTCCATCAGTGCCACGGCCAGATGCAGTCGGTCTATGGTAGGGCTTTAGCATTTTAATAGGGCAGCATTGGGAGGCTATGCGACGGCCGGGCGTATCTATTACATAATCAACCACACCAATCTGCTTAATGACCTGGTACTGACCACAAAACTTAGCAGCCATGGGTCGACCCTGAACTGACAACCGCGCCAAAGCCTCGTCGCCCACCTTGAACGCCCCAGATTTAGCCTGCTTTTCATAATGGTCTTTCATCTTCACGTTCATGCTGCTAACCGGAATAGCCTCCGGGTATCTAGTGGTAGTATCCATCAAAGTATGCAAGTATATATATCCCGAACTGGTGGGGGGCAAGGGACCGACCATGTCAACTATGACACGAGTAAATGGCGGTTCAACTGCAGGTATAGGGAGCAAAGGTGCCACGGGTATTTCTTGGTGGGGTTTTCCAACTACCTTACCAATAGGACACGACAAAAAAAGAGTAGCCACCGATGCATGCATATTAGGCCACCAAAAATGAAAACGTAGCCTATCAGTAGTCTTACGTATCCCTAAATGATCCGCCAGTGGTGCCTCATGCGTTAGCCTAACTTGCTCCTTGCCGAACTGGGCAGGCACCACCAACTGCTCCTCCCCCAAGCCTGAGTTCGTATCCAGTGTCCACTGCCGATACAACAATGTCCCTTTTACAATAAACTTCTCTTGACCGTTCTTCCCACCAGTCGTGCCAACCTTCTTAACACCTCCCTAGCGGCTGGTTTTGTAACGCTACTACCTGCCAAGCGGGCAGATTTACCCTAAACGAGCTTCATTCCGTGCTCTTTTTCATGCATAAAGAAGAGCCAGAGCGTAATCAAATTATGTATCCGTGAGAGGGCGATAATTGAGCTTTCCAATGACACCTGAACCATCTTTGTACGCTCACAGGTTCTCTTGCAACGATGTTGCAATACGAAGGGAAAACCCCTATAATACAGTAATTTCCTCAGTTTTTATCCTGTATTGCGGGACCAGGGAGGTGTAGACATGTGGTAGTGGTGTCAGTGGCGGGACTATGTCCACGCTGGTCCTCCCACCGCGTGGACTCTCACTCAGAGCCGATTATGTGCTCAAAATCGCATTGGACTTAAGTTGGGACCCGCTCTTTAGGCCTTGGTTCTCTAACGGACTTAAGTCGGGAGCCAATAATTAAGGGTTAAACAGGAGGCCCAGACTCGGGTCCTCTTGTTGCAACTTGCTCAGTTTGTCTCTAGGTATCTCCGACAAGGCAGTTACCTCTGACCTCTCAAAAATATCAGAAGGTTGAGTCGGCGACACTAGGTCAGACTCCTCGTCCAGTACTATGTCACCTCTACTAGTCTCAGTAGCCTCACTGGGGTCAGCCAGGCCCACAGCTATCTCCGAGCCAGTGTCATCTAGTAGTGCCTCATGGGATGGCCCGCACTCATGATTGTCGGCCCCCGCATCCACTAAATCATCCCCCTGTTGTCCCACTTGTGCCACTGATTGGGTCACTGCACCAACAGGGTAGATAAAGTCCATGTTATCTTCTTGCAAACAACCACCAGCAGGGGGTTCAAAAGCAGCCTCAGCGATGACTATAGGAGGCGGAAAAAGTGCATCCCCTGCCAAGTCAGTCCCGAGCAAAAAGTCCACCCCCTCAACTGGCAGAGTGTCCACCATGGCCACCTTACCCTCGGCGGTCAAAAGTGGGCACTCTAGGGTCACCGGAACTAAATCACAGAATTGTTCACTGTTGATTCCCCTGCACATTACAAACTCTCCCGTGCTAATAGGCCCCCCTGTCAGGTTGCGACAAATGGATTGTTATGCACCAGTATCCCTAAACACCTTGACAGGGTATGTCTGCTCCCCAACCCGTACTAATCCATCATGTATGAATGGCCGATACCAATCAGGGGAAGTCTGGTTATGCTCAGGTGGTGATACCATCTGGGGCGGCAAAGTACTTAAAACCCTGCTTCGCGCTGCCCTACACTGCCCCCCAGACTCACCTGTACCTGGCTTGCCTTTCACAGGCACCTTCCCTAGTGCCGCCACCAACTGGACAGCCTTGGGTTCCTGGGTAGCCTTCCATTTAGCACACTGAGGTTTTATATGACCCACTTGCTTGCAAAAGTAACACCGCACTTCCGTAGAAGCTTGCTGGTTGTTAGCCTTGGTATAATGTTGTGTCTTATTTGTGTTGACTTTGGGTGATGATGGGCGAGCCGATACCGTGGTTGCTTGGTGCACAGGTCGGTCTCTCCTGTCACCATTGCTCCCCATGTAACTGCTACGCTGGGCTAGTGCAATGTCATCAGCCCACTGCTGCTTCCCTTGTTGATTAAAACCGCTTTTCTTTTAACCCACTGAGCCCCAGCGACGCACTGTTTGCGTCGGCAATGTATTTTTCTGCCAGTCCCAGCGTCACATACGTTGCATCACTGTTAATTACTCCGGTCCTATGGCACCTAGAGGGCTCAGATTTGTATGGGAACTGTGTAAGTATCCCACACAACAATGCCGATGGTTGAAACCTCTCAAAGTCCAACCGCGTGCGTGTTAGCGTGCAAAAGCCTGTTTTTGCCTACCCATTTCCCCATGTTAATTCCGACTTTCGGGCGCACCGTAGGACCCCTTAATGACCTAGGGGATCTTTTTTTGTGGGTTTTCCTTCATTCCTAACCCATTCCTGGTGTTTTCTGGATTTTTGTTGTTTTTCAAAACCTGCCGGTCCTGGGTGGTACATTCATTATTAACTAGCTGGGGCTCAGTGGATTAATTTGGCCCCAATGTCCCTTTCAACTATGCTGGTAAACTGCTCCATTAGCCAAACCTCACACGCTGCCTCAAAAGTATTAGCTGTTTCTGAGTGCAACCACTTAGCTAGAGTATCGCGCAGGTACCTGGCACATTCCACATGCGAGTTTCCCTGCCACTTCCGAGCCCCCCTGAACGCTAGTCTGTAAGCTTCAGGACGAAGCTCATAGGCTTTTAACACAGCCTCCTTAACCCATAAACGGCGAGCGTCCTCATTTGAGTCTGAACCCTAGGAGGGCGAGCGTCCTCATATGAGCCATGGCCTAAAAAAAGCTATTTCAAACATCCCACTGTCACTCAAAACAAAGGAATGTATAAATATGTGAGATAATTCCTCTCCATACATTCCAAATTCCCCCCTTGCCCCCTTTCCCCCCCTCCCCCCCTCAATTATCACCTATTTTGCTCTTATTCCTGTGATTATTGGTTTATTTATGGCGCCAAAACTCCCTATCCTGTTTCAAGGTCGAAAGGGAGGGGTATGAGGGAGGAGAGAGAGAGAGACTAGCCCGCACTACCTCCAGTCTCGCTCGAGAGTTCGTGAAGGGAAGGTGCAGTTTCGCTCTCTGTCAACTCCATGAATGAACCGCTCGGCAATATTTTGTGTTTGTCACCCCCCAAATACCATTCCCACTTCTTTTATTGTTATAACATGTAACTCTCTTCATATTAAACATAAAATAGGTGCATATGAATAAGTAATAACGATATTTATCAGATAATGACGATTTTCGTCAGAAACTAATACAATAGCTTCGCCCCTCACGATGTTTAACGAATCGGAGTCTCGCCGTGGATAGGTTAAATAGCCTACATCATACTCTAACTCCTGCAATTCTAGGCGATGGTATGCATCAAGAGCCTTGCCTTTTAATACATTGGACACCAAAAGCCCAGCGTTGCCTCGGCCACTGATACTCGTGGGCCTTCTTCTTAAAACGTAAGAACCACTCCGTGACCATAAGTTCATCGAAGGCCGGCACGAGATTCAGCCATCGATACAACAGCACCTCTTCTGCCTCCTCCTTAGATACATGCCCAACATTATTCCCCTCGTTTGCTAGCCTAGTTTTGCCCACTAGTTTCCAACTTCGTCTTCTCCAATTCTATCTCCATCCTCCTTAACTCAATCTCTCTATCTTTGTCTCTCTTCTCTCTCTATCTGTTCTCTGTCTCTCTCTCTCTGTTCCATCTCCATTCTCTTTAGCTGCAGCTCAACCTCTGGACTCCTTCTCGACCCTATCGGGGTTATAGGAGGAAACTGGGCGAAAGGGGGAACATTGTGCTGAGCACCCACTGTATGAGTGGCAGTTTAATGCTGGGGTGTGGCCCACGACACATGGGGGGAAGAAGGAGGATACTGGGGATTGCTAGCATAACTCGAAACATGTACTGGCCATAGGGGCATAAACAAAGCCCTGTGAAAATGAAGGGGCCGTACTGATAGGGTTAAAGCTGACGGTGGAGGCATGGTGGCAGATGCTGTGGTAATAGTAAGAGGCTGTCTAACAGTAGTATCACCTAATTCTTCTGGAGTTGTTGCTCCACTCCGGGCCCCAGTAGAATAATAGCTAACCTGACAGATAGGGCACTGTGGCACATGCTGGATGGTGCCATCATCCACAACGCAAGTACTAGCTTCAACATAAGGACCACTAGGCTGCGCAACCAACTTACACACCTCTTGAACTAACTCTCTTTTAGACAGACCACTGTACCTCCAACGATACACCTCCAACACACGTCTTAATTCATCACAACTCCTGCTAGCAACCTCTTCTTAACTGGGTTGAGTCCTAATAAACTGACAGATATCCTTCTTCCCCATGATATGAACAGGAATGTAATCAGCAAACGACATCTTAGCAATAGTTGTGGAAAAGGGTTAATAAAATGGAGTACTATGTCCGTAGACTTTCAACTGCAAGCAAAAAGGTCAATCTAAATATAATTAACTTCGCACCACCAAGAACTCTATACTAATACACTATCCTGGCCTAAGGTCGCCACTGTTACGAGGGGAGGTTCGGGGAAAGCAGATGCCCTTTTATCCTACCCCACAGCACTGTCCAAACGAAACGCCATAGCAAAAAGACACCAATGCTGTATGTCATGTACCCAACACTGCCCACCGTACTACACTAACCCTGCAACAGACACGCTCTTAATATCTAACTCAAACTCCATGACATGAATGTTCTCTAGGAAAAGGGGTTATCTTCTTTTTTGTTCTATTAAAGCAGTAATACAAGGAGACACAAAAATATCTACTTTCTCCGAGTCTGGTTGATAGAGCTGTTAGTATTTCAAGAAAAATTCTAAGATTGTTCTAATCCGCGCAAAAGTGCCGAAACATAATACTGCTAGACTCCAAGAAGAACTCATAGCACGCCCAGTCGCTCAGGAACTGAGAATAATATGAATAAAAAACCATGTGAAAACTCCAGTGCACTAGCCTAACACATGAAATACAATGGTTGACATCTCAGGAGGTTGAGGCTGATTGTTAACCCCTTAACACTCCACGAGCGGCTAGGTTAATAACTTCTACTACCTGTCCAGCGGGCATATTTACCCTAAACGAGCTTCATTCCATGCTCTTTTTCATGCATAAAGAAGAGCCAGAGCGTAATACAATGATGTACCCGTGAAAGGGCGTTAATTGAGCTTTCCAATGAAACCTGAACCATCGTTCTACGATCATGGGATGTCTTGCAACGATCGTGCAACACGAAGGAAAAAATCCCTAAAATTCGGTAATTTCCTGACATATTTCCCTGTCTAGGGAGGCAGTGGGTGTGGAGGTGAGGCCAGTCGCGGCGCGGGAGCCGTGCCGAATGGTCAGAGCCAACCTACGCTCCTCCCACCGCTCGGACTCTCTCTCAGAGCCAATTATGTGCTCAACATCGCATACGACTTAAGGCGGGCCCCGCTCTTTAGGCAGGTGTTCTCTAGACTGCCTTAAGTCGGGCGCCGCCAAAGAGGGGTTAAAGGCGAGCTGTGTGTAATGGACACCCTACCGCCAGGCGACGATATTAAGCCCCATTCCCAATTAAAATCGTTTATGGTAAATATCGTTATTACTTATTCATATGCGTCTATTTTATGTTTAATATGAAGATAGTAACATGCAAGAACAATAAAACAAGTGGGAATAGTGTTTGGATGGTCAAAATCGCGAGTTATTGCCGGCCGGTACATTCATGAATTGTGGAGCAGAGCGAGGCAGACCCTCCCCTCCGAGGCCTGAAGCCTGACTGACTCACTCACCCACACTCTCCCTTACGCAACACACTCGCTAGTCACATGACCACACCATAGAACCGACTTGGAGATGTTGACACAAAAATATACCAATGAATATGGGAATAACAGGGAAAATGGGTGATAATTGAAGGGGGGGGGGAGAAGAGAAGAAGGAGGGGATTTTGACAGATGTGAAGGAGTGATCGGAGGTATGGAGGGGAATTATCTCACTTAATCACCATTTCACTTACTTTAAATGCTACTGGGGCCTTTTAAACGTTTTTTTTAGGCCTTACCTCTTATGAGGTTCCTCACCCTTGCCCACCAAAACCTCTTAAGAGTGTTTTTGCCGTTCCCCGGTTAAAACACTGACCTAAAACAAGCCAGTCATCAAATCCCTGTAGATGTCAACCTCAATAATATATAATATAAACATACAAGGATAATTCACAATGCAGTAGAATAAAGGAAAGAAATGGTAGGAAAAGGTGTGAAGTGTACATTTAGAATGCCAGAAAACGGCTGCAGTACTTATATCTAAGACAAACGAACAAAAAAACTAGAATGCTAAATATTACTAGTAAGACAAAACTTTGATGATCAAAATTATTCCAGTCTTGCTCTGCTACTATCCACTAAGGAACAAAAGACATAAATGCGGTATTAAGGAAACAAGAAAGCAAGCCCAACAACACGGAGCAGTGCGTGTTGTCAGTTCAGGGACTCTGACTGGAATGAACTAGTAGCTACTGATGCAGCCACAAGAGCCCAGGGCCCAAGCGGAGGAAAGGGGGAGCTAGACTAGATAATTATATCAGGCACCTGGGCTCTCATTAACAACACAAAAGTAATAAAATAAATATAAGATATCTTTGCAAACTTTTGACAAACTAACATAATCCCACAGGGGCTAAATAAACTGAAGTAATTACACTCTTAGCAATAACAATAATGTTGCCCAGAACAGCGTTTCACTGACGACAACAGCTCTCACGTGGGGGCAAAGAAAGAAAGCAAGAACAGAAGGCAGGCCTCCCCAAACTAGGCTACGTGCTAATTAACACACACATGCAACTGAACTAGGTTATATAAGTAAGTTCAGGTGGATGTGACAATATATACAGTACATATATATATATATATATATATATATATATATATATATATATATATTATATATATATATATGTATTATATATATATATATATATATATATATATATATATATATATATATATATATATATATATATATATATATATATATATATACTGTATATATATATATATATATATATATATATATATATATATATATATATATATATATATATATATATATATACAGGTACACCTGTATATAAACAGATATATATTGTAGTTAGATAGATAGATATGATTTAATATTACTTTATTACCCATCACCCCACCACCCACACAATTCCACTTTCACTCATATACCTCTCCACTCCATCCTTCCACCTCACTCTTGGTCTACATCTCCGTCTTTGCCCTTCCAACTCACCCTCATACACTCTTTTAGTCATTCTCCCACTCATCATGCGCTCAACATGACCGAAACACCTCACTGCACTCAATCTATTTTTATTATTAATTTATTGTATATTTAGTTTTTGGTTAGTACGCAGAATTTCGGTGTTAGTATCCTAGGTTCGAATCCTTAGAGTACCACATGTATTTATTAGTTTCATTGATTTTCATTAATTAGGTTTTTACGTAAGTTAGGTGGGTTGGTGATTTGAATTTATTATTTTTACAACACGTCATCCGTTCCTAAGACGCTATTTCATATTTTATTCTAGTTAAAAGTATGCAAATTTATGCCGTTTTGGATTGATCTATTGGAATCAAAGGGGTAAAAATATCTCAACGAACCCTTCACAACTATAGTATGTTAAAGGGAGATGGGTTGTTTTTCTGGTCCCACGTCTTCCTCATGCTTAGCCACAATAGTTTTCAGATTTTAAGGCGTTTGTCCTCATTGCTTACCATGAAATTTAAGAGGAACCGGCTTTCGGCCAGGAAATTTTTTCTATCGAAAAATGTACAAATTGTTCATGAAGTAGGGTATTGGGGGGTGTTTTATTAAGCTTGATGGAGGTCTAGAGAGGAAACTAAAATACAATATATATATATATATACAATATATATATATATACAATATATATAGCCTAAATGAGGAAATAAACATGCCCATCTCCCCTTAATTAGTTTTCAGATTTGTTGACATTCGGCTCACTAGTTTGGCGATTTTAAGACCTTTCGCCCAATTTCTGTCAATTTCAAAACCTTTTGTGTCGTTTAGGTGTCAATTTTTTCCTGGCGAGCGAAAGCGAGCCTATATTTTAAGAGGAATCGGTCTTCGGCCCGGACATTTTTCTATCGAAAAATGTACAAATTGATCTTGAAAGGGGGTCTAGGGGGTGTAATTTTAAGCATGATGGAGGTCTAGGGTACATACTTAAAACCTACCCTTAAGATGGGAACAAGCCAATCTCTCGCCAGCTTTAAAGATATAGACTATAATCCTACTTTCTGTTTCCACCACGTCCCACATCTTTCCTTCAGACTGGAAAAGTTCTCTTAGGGTCGTTGTAGGGGATCTGTTACAAGCTTCTTCATAATTGCTTTATAATTTACTTCCAGGCCCCTCTAAGGCTCTTATGTGGTACTGTACTATAGGGGCATTTTAGAGGACTGCTGTTCTGAAGGCATATAATGAAGGAAAACACCAGAGGCGCTTCCAGAATAATGTTTTATTTCTCGGTGCATTTCAACATAACCTTATGTCATCATCAGATCTAGAAAATACAAAACAGGTTATAAGAACTTCTATATAAAATGTTCACAATGCAATATTGCTAAACAATTAATGGATAATACTTTGAACATTGTTTATTGATGTAGAAAGTTATTTTACACAGTTTTGTCATTTATAGGTCTGATGATGACATAAGGTTAGGGTGAAAGATATGTGTATTAAAATATTTTAACAAGCTAGACTATTAAACTGTTGTTGCATTAAACCATAAGGATAGTTTTTTATTTCAATTCATAGACTCGCCTACTAGAGGTAATAATATCCTCGATTTAGTTCTCAGTAATAATGAACAAATGATAAATAATGTAGAGATAGGAGACCAACTAGGAAATAGTGATCATAAATCAATTTATTTTAACATACAATGGACAGGAAAGGCTAAAGAGAATACAACACTTATCCCAGATTTCAGAAAAGCCAATTATGGTGGATTAAGACGAGCCTTAAGAGTCGATCCTATGGTTAAACTATTAAGTGGACCCCGGTGCGCTAATGAACATACTCTCTCTCAGATACCTGTCTTAACTCAGGATAATTTGACAGCTACACATAATAATTTTATTTCTTCACTCCACAATGCGCAAAATAAATATATCCCCAAACGAAAATTTAGATCAACACAGAACCAACCCAAATGGATGAATAATAGACTATTAGACCTTCTAGGAAAAAAGAGAGGAATATATCGAAAAATTAAGAAAGGCGAAATTCACCTACTTGCTTACTATCAGAATCTATCAAGAGAGGTTAAAAAATGTATAAGGACAGACAAAAGAAATTATGAAATCAGGATAGCCAATGACTCAAAAAATAACCCTAAGGCTTTTTACCAGCTATATAAATCTAAAGTTAGAGATAAAATAGGCCCCCTTAAAACTTCGATAGGAGAAATGACAGAAAATGGTTTAGAAATGTGCAGTACATTAAATAGTCAGTTTCTATCCGTTTTCACTAATGAAAATTTGGCACAGATTCCAGAAGTCCGTAAGGTATATAGCGATAGTATAGAAAATAGGTTAAGTACGGTTACTATAAGTAGAAATTATGTGCTTAAGGAAATTGACAGACTGAAACCTCAGAAATCGCCTGGCCCCAATGAGGTATATGCCAGAGTATTAAAAGAATGCAGAGATGAGTTAAGTTACCCATTAACATTTCTTTTTAACAATTCATTAGAAACAGGTATAGTTCCAGAAGCTTGGAAACTTGCAAATGTAGTTCCGATTTTCAAAAAAGGTGATAAATCAATAGCATCCAATTACCGTCCCATTAGTCTCACTTCAATCATAGGAAAGCTACTAGAGTCAATTATTGCTAGAAAAATGAGAAACCACTTAGAAACATTTAACTTAATCAATTCTTCTCAGCATGGATTCACTCAGGGACGTTCTTGCCTTACTAATTTGCTTAGTTTTTTCTCAGAGGTATATGAAGCAGTAGATAATGACAAGGCATACGATATTATATATTTAGATTTCAGTAAAGCTTTCGACAGAGTCCCTCATGAGAGATTGATGAGAAAGGTTGAGGCACATGGAATAGGTGGGGCGTTGTTGGGATGGATTAGGTCATGGCTAATTGGTAGGAAACAGAGAGTCAGCATAAATGGTACCAAGTCAGAGTGGGGAGCAGTCAAAAGTGGTGTCCCCCAGGGATCGGTATTAGGTCCCCTGTTGTTTCTTATATACATAAATGACCTAGATTTAGGTATAACTAGTAGGATAAGTAAATTCGCAGACGATACTAAAATGGGGAGATCAATTGATTCAGATAGCGATATAGAGTGCCTCCAAAGGGATCTAGATACCTTACATGAATGGTCAGTAAATTGGCAGATGAAGTTTAACATTGACAAATGCAAGGTATTAAAGATAGGGAAGATGCAAACAAATGTTAAATATAAACTAGCTAATTTAGAATTAGAAAATTCAGTTTGCGAGAAAGATCTAGGTGTGTTTGTTAGCAATGATTTGAAGCCTAGAAAACAGTGTATAGGCGTTCGTAATAAGGCAAACAGGATTCTCGGGTTCATCTCTAGGAGTGTGAGTAACAGAACTGCTGATGTTATCTTAAAACTTTACTTGTCATTAGTGAGACCCCATATGGATTATGCTGTCCAATTTTGGTGTCCTTATTACAGAATGGCCATAGATTCATTGGAGAGAGTACAGCGTAGAATGACAAAAATTATCCATAATATTAGAAATCTTCCGTATGAAGAAAGGTTGAAGAAATTAGGTTTACATTCGTTAGAGAGACGCAGAGTTAGAGGGGATATGATAGAGGTGTTCAAGGGGGTTAGTGGGATTAACAAAGGGGACATGACAAATTTACTAAAGCTCAGTGATAGCGAAAGAACTCGTACCAATGGTTTCAAATTAGATAAATTTCGTTTCAGAAAAGATATAGGCAAATATTGGTGTGGTAACAGAGTTGTAGATGGGTGGAATGGACTACCAAGTGCTACAGTGGGATCTAAAACTGTAGGGAGCTTTAAGATAAAATTGGATAAGCATATGGACGAGAAGGGTTGGGTGTGAAGGGGGATCAGCCGGGTTGGGCCAATCAGCGCTCTGCAGACCCCCATAATCCTGCGTTAATCTCTAACCGTTTTGGTAAGATGATCCTCAGGGTATTAGAGTGTTGAGCCTATAATTGGGCTTTGTAATTGATTTGGGGTTGTGTGGGACAGGGATCTGCCTTGCTTAGGCCAATCGGCTTTCTGCAGACTCCCATTTTCTTATGTTCTTATGAAACAAGGCAAACAGGATTCTCGGGTTCATCTCTAGGAGTGTGAGTAACAGAACTGCTGATGTTATCTTAAAACTTTACTTGTCATTAGTGAGACCCCATATGGATTATGCTGTTCAATTTTGGTGTCCTTATTACAGAATGGACATAGATTCATTGGAGAGAGTACAACGTAGAATGACAAAAATGATCAATAATATTAGAAATCTTGCGTATAAAGAAAGGTTGAAGAAATTAGGCTTACATTCGTTAGAGAGACGCAGAGTTAGAGGGGATATGATAGAGGTGTTCAAGTGGGTTAGTGGGATTAACAAAGGGGACATGACAGATATGCTAAAGCTCAGTGATAGCGAAAGAACTCGTACCAATGGTTTCAAATTAGATACATTTCGTTTCAGAAAAGATATAGGCAAATATTGGTTTGGTAACAGAGTTGTAGATGGGTGGAATGGACTACCAAGTGCTATAGTGGGATTAAAAACGATAGGGAGCTTTAAGATAAAATAGGATAAGCATATGGACGAGAAGGGTTGGGTGTGAAGGCGGATCAGCAGGGTTGGGCCAATCAGCGCTCTGCAGACCCCCGTAATCCTGCGTTAATCTCTAACCGTTTTAGTAAGATGATCCTCAGGGTATTAGAGTGTTGAGCCTATAATTGGGGTTGTGTGGGCAGGGATCTGCCTTGCTTAGGCCAATCGGCTTTCTGCAGACTCCCATTTTCTTATGTTATGTTCTTATAAACAACAATGAAAATACAAATTGAATATCTTAACGGGAGCGATCATAAACGGTCTACTATTGTATATACTGTACACAGTATTTATTTGTATTCCAAAATCGTATAAACATGAATACAATGCGTGTGTGTGTGTGTGTGTGCAAAAATATATAAACACATGAAATATAATAATAAAGACTATTCCCGGTGTTCACAATCCATTACACTTCTCTTTCTCCCTCTTTTAATTTAATTCTACCTTTGATCTCTTTCCTTTGATCACGACAGCTAATCTTGCTATCTCTTTCATGTGCTTTGTTTGTGCTTATTGTTGTTTTAGTTTGTCTGTTCTCGTGTTCGTTATGGTGCATTTTCTTGGTCTGTTATGTTCTGTTTATTACACATACACACACCTACAGTATATATATATACACACACATACCCACACATACACAGTTAAACGCTCGTACACACACACACACAAGCAGTTAGACACACACAGCTTACTCTGACTGTTCCTTTTACTTATATATTTTCTAGACCTCAAGTTACGGCGTCTCTTCCGTAGATTGACCTCCCTACTGTAGATGGGGAGCTAAAGCGTCACATTTTTCCTTTGTGCCTCAACTTTCCCTTCATAATTGCTGTGGCGCACAGGGCCTTGGGTGTGGCTTGGGTTTCCCGGACGTTTCGCACCCCCCTCAGCTCCCCGCCTTGGAATGGCTTTGGTCACCCGGGCTTTACTAGTGGTAAGCAGGGAGGGTTTTGTGGGGGTGCTTGTTTATGGCCTTGGCCTTGCTCGGGACCTTGGGGCTGTTCGGGCAGACAGCCTGGGGAACGGCAACAACAACAAACAACACAAACATACACACGCTCACTCCACCCTCACAGTTAAATATAACCCCCCCCCCCCCCCCAGACACACACACTCACTTCACCACCACAGTTCACTCGGTTCCTCTCAGTGTGGGAGGAGGTGGTGGCTGCCGGGATGCTCAAATTGATTAGTTAGTTACACTAGGACTTCAGAGGCTATCAACCCTTCTGGATAATTAAGCCAGCACACTGTAAGTCAAGTTAATTTCAGGACTAGAGCCCCTTTTCGAGAACCCCAGTCCCTTCCTAAAATTGATTGTTAAAATAGTTAAAATAGGATTTCAGAGGCTATCAACCCTATTGGATAATTAAAGCAGCACACTGTAAGTCAAGAATAACGTCAGGACTGGAGCCTCTCTGCAAGAACTCCAGTCCCTTGTGCTCAAATTGATACACACGTAACTTGAATTTATTCAAATTGTCTGAAGACCAAATGATTCAATTTAGAAAAGGTCCTCTCACTGAATTAACTTATTGATATACTATTAACCTATTTTTTATCCACGAGTCATTCCTAAACTATATAACATCGTCAAATGTTACATAAGAACATAAGAACATAAGAAAATGGGAGTCTGCAGAAAGCCGATTGGCCTAAGCAAGGCAGATCCCTGTCCCACACAACCCCAAATCAATTACAAAGCCCAATTATAGGCTCAACACTCTAATACCCTGAGGATCATCTTACCAAAACGGTTAGAGATTAACGCAAGATTATGGGGGTCTGCAGAGCGCTGATTGGCCCAACCCGGCTGATCCCCCTTCACACCCAACCCTTCTCCTCCATATGCTTATCCAATTTTATCTTAAAGCTCCCTACAGTTTTAGATCCCACTATAGCACTTGGTAGTCCATTCCACCCATCTATAACTCTGTTACCAAACCAATATTTGCCTATATCTTTTCTGAAACTAAATTTATCTAATTTGAAACCATTGGTACGAGTTCTTTCGCTATCACTGAGCTTTAGTACATTTGTCATGTCCCCTTTGTTAATCCCACTAACCCACTTGAACACCTCTATCATATCCCCTCTAACTCTGCGTCTCTCTAACGAATGTAAACCTAATTTCTTCAACCTTTCTTCATACGGAAGATTTCTAATATTATGGATAATTTTTGTCATTCTACGCTGTACTCTCTCCAATGAATCTATGTCCATTCTGTAATAAGGACACCAAAATTGGACAGCATAATCCATATGGGGTCTCACTAATGACAAGTAAAGTTTTAAGATAACATCAGCAGTTCTGTTACTCACACTCCTAGAGATGAACCCGAGAATCCTGTTTGCCTTATTACGAACGCCTATACACTGTTTTCTAGGCTTCAAATCATTGCTAACAAACACACCTAGATCTTTCTCGCAGTCTGAATTTTCTAATTCTAAATTAGCTAGTTTATATTTAAAATTTGTTTGCATCTTCCCTATCTTTAATACCTTGCATTTGTCAATGTTAAACTTCATCTGCCAATTTACTGACCATTCATGTAAGGTATCTAGATCCCTTTGGAGGCACTCTATATCGCTATCTGAATCAATTGATCTCCCCATTTTAGTATCGTCTGCGAATTTACTTATCCTACTAGTTATACCTAAATCTAGGTCATTTATGTATATAAGAAACAACAGGGGACGTAATACCGATCCCTGGGGGACACCACTTTTGACTGCTCCCCACTCTGACTTGGTACCATTTATGCTGACTCTCTGTTTCCTACCAATTAGCCATGACCTAATCCATCCCAACAACGCCCCACCTATTCCATGTGCCTCAACCTTTCTCATCAATCTCTCATGAGGGACTCTGTCGAAAGCTTTACTGAAATCTAAATATATAATATCGTATGCCTTGTCATTATCTACTGCTTCAAATACCTCTGAGAAAAAACTAAGCAAATTAGTAAGGCAAGAACGTCCCTGAGTGAATCCATGCTGAGAAGAATTGATTAAGTTAAATGTTTCTAAGTGGTTTCTCATTTTCCTAGCAATAATTGACTCTAGTAGCTTTCCTATGATTGAAGTGAGACTAATGGGACGGTAATTGGATGCTATTGATTTATCACCTTTTTTGAAAATCGGAACTACATTTGCAAGCTTCCAAGCTTCTGGAACTATACCTGTTTCTAATGAATTGTTAAAAAGAAATGTTAATGGGTAACTTAACTCATCTCTGCATTCTTTTAATACTCTGGCATATACCTCATCGGGACCAGGCGATTTCTGAGGTTTCAGTCTGTCAATTTCCTTAAGCACATAATTTCTACTTATAGTAACCGTACTTAACCTATTTTTTATACTATCGCTATATACCTTACGGACTTCTGGAATCTGTGCCAAATTTTCATTAGTGAAAACGGATAGAAACTGACTGTTTAATGTACTGCACATTTCTAAATCATTTTCTGTCATTTCTCCTATCGAAGTTTTAAGGGGGCCTATTTTATCTCTAACTTTAGATTTATATAGCTGGTAAAAAGCCTTAGGGTTATTTTTTGAGTCATTGGCTATCCTGATTTCATAATTTCTTTTGTCTGTCCTTATACATTGTTTAACCTCTCTTGATAGATTCTGATAGTAAGCAAGTAGGTGAATTTCGCCTTTCTTAATTTTTCGATATATTCCTCTCTTTTTTCCTAGAAGGTCTAATAGTCTATTATTCATCCATTTGGGTTGGTTCTGTGTTGATCTAAATTTTCTTTTGGGGATATATTTATTTTGCGCATTGTGGAGTGAAGAAATAAAATTATTATATGTAGCTGTTAAATTATCCTGAGTTAAGACAGGTATCTGAGAGAGAGTATGTTCATTAGCGCACCTGGGTCCACTTAATAGTTTAACCATAGGATCGACTCTTAAGGCTCGTCTTAATCCACCATAATTGTCTTTTCTGAAATCTGGGATAAGTGTCGTATTCTCTTTAGCCTTTCCTGATAATTGTATGTTAAAATAAATTGATTTATGATCACTATTTCCTAGTTGGTCTCCTATCTCTACATTATTTATCATTTGCTCATTATTACTGAGAACTAAATCGAGGATATTATTACCTCTAGTAGGCGAGTCTATGAATTGAAATAAAAAACTATCCTGTACCGCCTCAATAAACTCTTTTGAATCTGAGTCGCCGATTTGATGCTGCCAATCAATATTCGGAAAATTAAAATCCCCCATAATACACACATTGCTAAACCTTGATGCTATTTTCACTTCCTGCCATAAAGCTGTACCTTCGTTTCTACTCATATTTGGAGGTCTATAAATAACTCCAATAATTATGGTCTCACTACCTTCGCTAACCTCAACCCAAACACTTTCGTTATCAGTATTTAGTCTAATACCTGATTTAATACAGCTTTTTAAAGAACTCCTGACAAACACTGCTATTCCGCCGCCCCTCCTACTTGTTCGGTCGCGTTTAAACAAACTATATCCTGGTATATGGAATTCTGCTAAAAAATGTCTTGATTCTGTATTAATCCATGTTTCAGTCAGTGCTATAATGTCTATATTTTCGTTGCTAACAAGTGCTCTAAGTTCATCCATTTTGTTACATAAACTCCTACAGTTTGTATAATATAATCGCAATTAATTTATTTTACTGGTATCGGATTTACCTTTATTTCTAACTGAATTCCCATCTTCTGTTACACCTTCAATATTTCTACTAGCAGTACAATTATAATCCTGTAACTGATATTTTCTATTCCTATCTGATGTACCAGTACGGCAATTTACCCTATCTAGACAATTATTCTTACTCATATTCTCAGGCTTTATTTTCAGCGAAACCCCGCGACAATCCTATCTATTGACCTAGCTAAATTTGCCACCCCTAGCCGAGAAAGATGTTAGTCAGGATAAAAGGATAAATGGCGACCTGGAATACTGAATGATCTAAGCTACATATATATAAGACAGTTTGCCTTTGGTGTGTTCATATCGACGAGCCTTAATAATCCTGATCACCAACCTCTCATACAGAACTAAATAAAAGGAGCCGATATAGTGTACAGTATATTATACTCTCTCTCTCTTTCGCTCTCTCTCTCTCTCTCTCTCTCCGTATCTTAGCTCGCCAGAAGTAATTTAGGAGAGGCTAGACAATTCGTACGTGGTTTTCCAAGTTAGTATGCCATATAATTATACACATATATATTGTATATATATATATATATATATATATATATATATATATATATATATATATATATATATATATACTGTATATACAGGGTGTTTCATAAATACCTTTCATAAATTTCAGAATCAATAGACCTATCAATAATAAATATACTTTACTATGTGACGGTTTTGGAAATTTCTCATATTTACCGGGATATTACACATTTTAGTTTAAATAGGAAAGTCTAGGGGATGAAAACGATCAGTAGATTACCATCACCTCAATTACATTATTTTGTCATAAATGTTTGAACATCAATGTATTTTACAGTATTTACAATAGTTGCTCGAAGTTTCTCCCACCCTCGTTGATACAGGCTTGGGCTCAGCGCATAAGAGACTGTCGCACTCTTTCAAATATCCCTGGTGTGTTTCTTACTTCTCTGCATGCCTCTTGAACTCGTTGCCACAGTTGCTGACGGGTGTTGATTTGTGTAGCATACACCCTGCTCTCCAAGTGTCCCCAAAGATAAAAGTCAAGTGGAGTTAGGTCTGGTGATCTAGGTGGCCAGGCGATGGGACCACCACGGCCTATCCACTTATCAGGGTACATAACATTAAGGAAATCCTTCGTACCTCGTGCAAAGTGAGCTGGAACCCCATCCTGCATGAACCACATTTGTCTACGTGTTCTGAGAGGCACATCTTCAAGTAGTATGGGTAAGTCATCCTGAAGAAATCTGGTGTACACATTGCCTGTAAGTCGTTGTGGTAACATAAAAGGTCCGATTAGATGGTCACCAAGAATACCGGCCCAAACATTAATCGAAAAGCGTTCCTGATGTCCCCTCGTTGTTGTTGCATGTGGATTTTCTGCTCCCCATGTATGTGTATTATGTAGGTTCAACATGCCATTTCTTGTGAAATTTGCCTCATCACTAAACAAAACCTCTGCAATAAAACCGTTGTTCTCCCTCTCTTGAGTAAGGAGCCACTGACAGAAATCCATTCGTTGGTGATAATCTCGTTCAGTCAGAGCATGGATGGGCTGGTGATGATATGGGTACAGGCCATGTCTGTTTACAATCCTCCATACTGATGCATGAGCCACACCAAATCGTGCACCAAGTCGACGTGTGCTTGTAGATGGATCATCTGCGAATGCATCAAGGATATCCTCTTCTGCATCGAGTAGTTGCTCATCATGAGGCCTTCCTCTGTCTACTGCACGTGTATTCAGTGAGCCATATTCCCGTAGTCGTCTTTCTACGCTGAGGAAAGTAGGCCGAGATGGTTGTCTCCGGTTGGGATATTGTTCACCGTACATCCTTACTGCTTCAGCTGCATTTCCTCCAGCTGCACCTAAAGTACGTAACATGTCTGTGTACTCAGCAGAGGTGTATGGCTCCATGTCTGGTACTTACTTAAGACTGCCAGTACATCCTTCTTTCTCTCACCTTCTCACATTACCTTCAATTTGTGAAGCTTCATTCATACAGTATTCAAACCCATGAAGCAGATTGATCGAGCACCTATTGTAAATACTGTAAAATACATTGACAAAATAAAGTAATTGAGGTGATAGTAATCTACTGATCGTTTTCATCCCGTAGACTTTCCTATTTAAACTAAAATGTGTAATATCCCGGTAAATATGAGAAATTTCCAAAACCGTCACATAGTAAAGTATATTTATTATTGCTAGGTCTATTCATTCTGAAATTTATGAAAGGTATTTATGAAACACCCTGTATATATATATATATATATATATATATACTGTATATATATATATATATATATACTGTATATATATATACCAGTATATATATATATTTTTTTTTACGTATCTTGACTTAGAAGTGGTTAACTAAATAAATAAAGACAGAACAGTTAATGTGAAAGTGTAGCAAAACAGCTGAAGGCCAAAAGAACGTAAAATATTAAAGTTAGTTCTGTTGTCACTTGCTTTCCCTCGGTTGTTGGGACAGTTATCCTTTATATTCTGATACAGTTCAATTATATTTAATCAGTAAACTATTTAAAGTTACAATGAATGTTTAATATGAAATAGGCTATTTATTACGAATTCTAAAAGTTCAATATGTAAGCAAGGGTTTTAAGTCACTAGAATATCTCAATTAATCTGGATTATCAGCAAGGTATTAAGATCTTTTTATAATTTATATAATTGTTAACCCTTTAAAGATTGTTTTATTTTTGTTATGTTATCTCGTTATTCTTAGTTTATTATTATTCTCCCATTAGTATTTTATCTTTATTCTTTTTACTGAAAGACATTTGACTAAATAAAAATGGTAAGGAAATATTACAAAGTCACATATAAAATGGAATTATATTTATAAACGTAAATAAGGTATTTTACATTTAATCAAAGTAATAAGCAATGAAAGTTATGATAGAGTTCAGGATCGTTTTGCATACGTTCTGATTTCACTAAAGTACAAATTAAACTTTAGTAGGCTTAGGACTTTTACAATGTCTGTTCCGAATAATAGTCAGGTAAGTATTTAACTTATACAAGGCATAATCATTAATTATGAATGACAATAACTTTACATCAAGTTAGTTAATTGTTAATAAGTAAAGTAGAATATTCAATCACAAATCATCTCTGAATCAAACATTAATTCTAATCACCAAAATTAAACAGTAATTCAAAATATATATTTCTCCCATTAAATTTAACATATATGATTCTCCAATCCAACCTATATGATTTCTCCAATCCAATCTATATGATTTCTCCAATCACAAAATCTTAAATCAAATGAGTGTATGTTTTCGACATACCTCTGGTTAATTAATAGTCAAAAATAATTCCTAACTAACGTGTAAGAGCAATTACAGGTGAGAAGCAGGTGTGGTGTAGCCAATCCAGGGGTTAGAACCTCACCACGTCACAGGTGCCCCACCCCTCTCACGCAAGCTTTGGCGGGAAAGCGAGGAATGTCAAGAATGCAGGAAGTAGTCAGGCCACTCTCCCCCCTCTCTCTCTCTTTCTCTTTCTCTCTTCACGTAAGCGGGTTGAGTTGTTGCCACAAGGTAGTAATTGTAAAGTCACGTTCAACATGTTGGTCTGGTCACACGTCACATCTTGGTTATCTTCCAGATGTCACACCTCCACCGCTAGAAAAGAGTTCAAGAGGAGGAAAGTATATGACACATTTTCAGACTCTTGACAGACAATCTACCAACACATTCTGGACCCCCTTGATATGTTTGACATCTAAGGCGTACTTCTGCAGCAACAAGCTCCACCGTGTTAGTCTTTGATTCTTGTTTTGGAACTTGTGCAAAAACTTTAATGGGTGATGGTCAGTATATACAGTAATGGAACCAGGGGCAGATTAAACATAAACACTACAGTATTGGAGGGACAAAATCAATGCTAACAGCTCCTTTTCTATTACAGAGTAATTACGTTGAGCAGAATTTAACTTTTTACTAAAATAGCAAACAGGATGCAATACATTACAGTCATCCTCCTGGAGTAACACGGCTCCGACCCCAGTATTAATTGCATCAACAGCTAGGGAGATTAGATCTGGTGAAATCAGGGGCACGGAGAACAGGATAGTTAGATAGAATGTATTTAGTAGCACTGAAAGCCTCCTCACAATCGGAGAACCACTCAAACTTCACATCCTTTCGGAGAAGACCTGTTAAAGGTGCTGTTAACCTTGAGAAATTTAAAATAAACCTCCTGTAGTATCCAATCATCCCTAAGTATCTTTGGATTTCTTTCTTATTGGTAGGTGTTGGGAAATTAGAAATTGACTCTACTTTAGCATGAGGAGGTGCAACCTGACCCTGTCCTACTGTATATCCAAGATATTGGACAGTACTCTTAATGAAAGTGCACTTTTTTAAGTTCACTACAAGATTTGCTTCAGCAAGGTTAGCAAAAAGCAGTCTGATTTGTTTGAGATGTTCTTCCCATATATGGGAAAAAAGAAGGATATCGTCAATGTACACCACACACCCAGGTACCCCTTCAGTCACCTGATTCATGAGGCGCTGAAAGGTAGCTGGAGCGTTTTTCAGGGCATAAGGCATTACTTCACAGCAGAAGGCTTGATTGTTTACCACAAAACATGAGATCTCCTTTGCTCTGGGTGTAAGAGGTACTTGCCAATATCCTTTCATAAGGTCAATTTTACTTTTAAAACTGGCTGTGCCAATCTGGTCAATACAGTCATCAATCCGTGGCAGTGGATAAGTATCATTCTTTGTTACGGCATTGACTTGTCTATAGTCCATACAAAATCTATAACTCCCGTCTGGCTTAGGCACAAGTATGACCGGACTACTCCACTGGCTTAAGGCTCTAGTAATTATGGCATTGGACAACATGAAATCTAATTCAACTTGCAGAATACTCCTGCGCTGGGGTGAGACACGGTACGGGGATAATTTGATGGGTGCTGCATCCCCGACATCTATGTCATGCACGGCCAATGAGGTGAGCCCTGGAGTATCACGGAACACACTGGGAGACTGTGATAAAACATTGATTAGTTCGTTAGCTTTCTCTGAGGGAAGATGATATAATTTAGTTGGTAATTACCCCCAGGCTACTGAATTATATTTAAAGTTGGATAGACCACAAGGCAAGTCAAAATCGATACCTTCAGGATCTGGGACAGTCTGCTGCGGGACCTGTTGGTAAGGACTACAAACATTACCCGCACCAGGATGTCCACAGGTCCTTATTACTGCCACAGCAGGAGAATCTGGAGGAGAGGAGTCAGGGGACCTATGATAGGGTTTTAACATATTTATGTGAAATACTTGCTTAGGCTTCCTCCTGTCTGGGGTAGCCACTAAGTAGTCAGTAACACTCACCCTTTTTACTACTTTATATGGTCCTCTAAATTTTGCTGATAAAGGTTGGGCGAAAAGGGGAATGAGAACCAAGACCTCATCACTGGGTTGAAACTCCCTCACACAGGCTCTTTTATCGTACCATACTTTCATGGTATCTTTAGCCACTCTTAGATTTTGTGCTGCAAACTCGCATAAAGATCTCAGCTGGGTTTTGAACTCTGACACATACCTGAGGAGATTTTGGTTCCCTTCCTGACCAACTAGGCTGTCCTGTAATAGCTGCAAAGGGCCACGTACCTGGTGACCGAAAACTAGTTCATTAGGTGAAAAAAACAGAGATTCAGTTGGAACCTCACGGGTGGCAAACAACAGAAAAGGTACCCCCTTGTCCCAATCACCTCCAGTTTCCTCACAATATTTTCTTAACATAGACTTTAGAGTTTGATGGTATCGTTCGAGGACCCCTTGACTCTCTGGGTGGTAGGAGCTGGACTTCACATGGTCCATACCCAATTCCTTCAGGGACTGCTGAAATATATTGGAAGTGAAATTAGTACCTTGATCACTCTGCACCTCATGGGGGAAACCCATTCTGGTGAAGAATTTGAGCAGTTCCTTAATAACTGTTTGGGCTGCAGTATTTCTTAACGGTATAGCTTCTGGGTATCGAGTTGCCATGTCCATTATAGTTAACAAATATATATGTCCCTGGGATGTCTTTGGCAATGGGCCAACGATATCCACTACCACCTGAGTGAAAGGGTTCTTGAACACTGGTAAGGGCACCAGAGGGTGTGCAGGCACCTTTTGATTAGGTTTTCCTGCCATCTGGCAGGTGTGACATACTCTACAGAACTCTACTACATCTGCACGAATTCCTGGCCAGTGAAAGTGGGCTCTAATGCGTCCAAAGGTTTTCCTCACACCTACAGTAGGTGCCCTGCTAAGGGTATACTATGGGCCATTTCTAGTATATCTCTACGACAAGGTTTAGGAACTATTACCTGATGTACGTCCCATGCCCCGTCATCAATAGGTCTATGTGGTGGTCTCCACCTACGCCACAAAACTCCTTTCTTCATATAGAAGCATTTACCCTTCTCCTTTTCACTCTCCTCTTCACTCACGGCACTGGCAGCAAACTCCTTACACTCACTGTCATCTCGCTGCAACTCTACCAGGCCACTAGGACAATTAGGAGGGGTGTCATGATCATTTTGCTCAAGGTTAGCCATAAAAGTTTTAGACAGATCTACTTCAGTTTCCGCATCAGGCACAGTTAGAGCATCATTCACTACTTTTTCATCCCTTGTATCTACCTTCACAGGTGGTACAATTATATCTGAGGGAACTGCTACTTGGGCCATAGGTCGAGTGACAGCACACACTGGGAAAACCTTTGGCATCTCCTTCTCGAGTTCACCGGTCAGTGGCTCGTCAACAGGGGAAAGTGACAAAATGGGGTCTGGTCGGACCCTCTCACCAGCCACATCATTCCCAAAAGGAGTGTTACCCCAGGCACAGGGATGTCCTGAGGCCTACACAAGGCTATACAGGCTTCACCCTTCAGCAAATCACACTCAATCTCACCATTCACCCAGTTAGCAGAAAATTGACCTCCAGCACCTCTCATTATTACTGATTCGCCAGTTGGGCATTCAGAATAAGGATCACCATGTGGGTGCTAGTAGAACCAGTATCTCTTAAGATTGTTACCTCATGTACACAACCATTTATTTTCACACATCCAGATGAAATAAAGGGACGGTAGCTATCCTGAACTGATGGAGACACTAAGACAGGCTTAACCCTTGCGGGTTGCACCACACACGCTACTACACCATTTCCTGTCTGATTTACGTTAGCTAGGTACTCCTGTGGTCGGGCGTCCTGCATCAAAGGCACATTTGGGTGGTTTTGGTTATTTGGGGAGGCAGCTACTGCGGCTACTGTCGGCCCCGATCTCTCGGCTCTCTCCTTGGCCCAACATTGATAAGCTAAGTGGCCTCTCTTGCCACAATAGGTACACACTTTCTGGGATACATTCCCCTTGTAAGCATTATTATTATTGGTTTGGGCCCCACCTCTGTTACCATTACCAGGAGTCACATTCTTAGTTGGGGGAGCATTTTTAGTTTGGCTTACATGGAGAGACGTTACAGGCTTTTGCGAGTGACTAGATTTATCAGATTTGTGATTGGAGAACTTATTATTATCATAGGGCTTTTTCCCACGAAATTTGTTGTTTAGTACAGAAGTATCAGCCATGTCTGCAGTTTCGGCAAGAGTTTCTACCTTTTTCCCTCTCAAATGATAGGCTACTGATGAATCTACCTTCCATAGGAAGTTCTCAAGCAAGATTAACTCTTTGAGACCTTTAAACTCAGTGACATTCTTACGTGTTAGCCACTTATTTACAGCTTTGTTCATGGTCCTGGAAAACACCGTATGGGTTTCCTCGAATTTGTTATGAGTCTTTCTGAAAGTCTGTCTATATACTTCAGGCAGCAGTTTGTAGGTTTTAAGAATGGCTGCTTTGAGACGGTCATAGTCTTGCCGAACCTCAGACTCGACTGATATGTAAGTTTCCCGACCTTGTCCTGTCAACACCGTTTGCAACATAAATGGCCACCGATCCCTTGTCCACCCCATACCTGTAGCAACCTCCTCGAACAACACAACAAAGTCCTGAACATTGTCCTCGGTGAATGGGGGAATTACACTCGTCATGGTTAATCCATGGTTAATCAAACATTAATTCTAATCACCAAAATTAAACAGTAATTCTAAATATATATCTCTCCCATTAAATTAAACATATATGATTCTCCAATCCAACCTATATGATTTCTCCAATAAATTCTATATGATTTCTCCAATCACAAAATCTTATATCAAATTAGTGTATGTTTTCGACATACCTCTGGTTAATTAATAGTCACAAATAATCCCTAACTAACGTGTAAGAGGTCGCTCTGGGACACAACTTAACACATAGTAACCACTATCATACAAACCTGTTCTCTCCATGTAGCTCTTTCCACCTCCCAGCTTAGAATGTGTCTAGTTTGAATGATCAAATCCCCGGCTTATATATCGTTCCCTGGACCTAGCTAATCCAATCAGGAGTCAGGAAGCAGGTGCCGGAACCAGACAGAAGTCAGGAAACACGTCGACCAATTACAGGTGAGAAGCAGGTTTGGTATAGCCAATCCAGGTGTTAGAAGGTCACCACGTCACAGATGCCCCGCCCCTCTCACGCAAGCTTTGGCGGGAAAGCGAGGAATGTCAAGAATGCAGGAAGTAGTCAGGCCGCTCTCCCCCCTCTCTCTCTCTTTCTCTTTCTCTCTTCACGTAAGTGTGTTGAGTTGTTGCCAAGAGGTAGTAATTGTAAAGTCACGTTCAACAGGTTGGTCTGGTCACACGTCACATCTTGGTTATCTTCCAGATGTCACAATATATATACATATATATATATATACAGTATATAAACATATTTATATATATACAGTATATATATATTTATATAGTTATGAGTACTTCAGCAGTAGATTTTGGGCACTTAAACCTCCATATCAAAAGGAAAAGAATTGACAGGGCGCCAGGCAACATATTTATTTTTCAAATTTTCGGCTAACTTTAAGCCATCATCAGGAACAACATTCCCTAAAAATAAGTAATATACTATTAGAACAACGCAATTTGTAAAAAATAGGGTAATGATTATCGAATCTATAGAAGGTTAAACTTACTAAATATAAACAATCCTATATTAATGTCTCACTATATATAAAATTAAAATTCATACACTAACCATGTAAAACCAGTGAAGATACCGAAAAGCAAAATAAAGACCATCACAATTGAACTATAACAAATATTTTAACCTTTGAATACAAAAATTGTTTCCATAAATTCAAAACAAAGTCACAACACAGGCTAATACAATACAACGGATCAAGAAACGATCTCCCAATTTATCTAACACCATTGATTTATCAGTAAGGAAACTATATAATAATATTTCGATAACTAGCATTAACTTACATAACCCCTGACCAAAAATCCAAACACAAATGATACTCTTAGCCAAAAACATGAAAACATTAATAAACTAAGCCTAAATCAATCTTATATATCATAGCAATACGAGACTGAAATTAAACCCAATCTAGAGATTTAACACAAAAAACACATCACTCCCAATTACTAAAGCAAAAATATTTATGTTTAAACCCATCATTATACTTGACTTACCCAGAAAAGTTCTCATCAGCACCAAGAACAAGAGAGAACTGAGGAACCTGAACCGAGAAGCGGCTAAAATAAACTCCCATGAAACAATTTCCCAAACAAATGAACCACTAACCATGTCGAGCAAACCTTTGAAATTTGACCAAACATATATCTATGAACCACTATTTGCAAGATTGATTTCAGGATTCAGTTTACTAATTAACAACTTCTCACCAATCAATGCATCAGACTGCCTACCAAACCTAGAGACTATCTCAAAATCACCCACACTAAAGAGATGATCCTCTTCACGCGAATGATTTCGAATAGCCGAAAACGCCATAGCCTGTAAAAACTTTCTCGATATATTTATATATTTATATATATATTTATATATATATATATATATATATATGCAACTCTGTGCAACTCTCCAACCCAAGAGTGAAACGTTACTCTCAAACTTTCTTCTACTCAACAGCTGAGCTCTGGAACGCTCTCCCAGAATCAGTCTTGCCCTCTTCCTATGACTTAAATTGCTTCAAACTCTGTGTGTCCAGGCATTTTGGCTCAAACGCCCCTTGATTTTGGCCCTGTCACTCTTTCAACTATAGGGGAGGCACTCGCTATAGGCAGTTCTGCCTTTTGCCTCCCTCAATCACATAGAAAAACAAAAATATATATATATATAAATATATATACCTGTATATATATATATATATATAATTATATACTGTATATTAGGGTGGCCCTTATGCTATAGGCAAAATGTCAAAATTGCTCTTTTTACCGCTCTCAGGGATCTCTAATCGAGTCGGTTTGGTCCAATAATGATTCAGTAAAATTTTCGTGAAGATTGTTTAATATTTACTGGTAGTCCACGGCGTTTGAAGGCCACTCTTTGGGTGGCCTCTACGTATGGAAGTATACTTTGGCTCTGGTCATCCAGTTCCCCCCCACTCTAAAACAGTAAACTTAGTGGGTATTAGCTGCTCAAGGCCGGGCACCACTCCATTCATTGTTGCCTGGCTTGTGCCAGGGTTTTCTTCCGGGTGTCCGGGTATAGCTTCCGGTGCTCGCTCACAACTTGGAGGAGAAACTGCAGCTGTTCTTCATCCTTCGTGAGGAGCCAGTTGTATGTTTTGACGAGAGAGAGCCCGACTTCTTGGTGACACGAAGTCTTCGAGGTTGGCATCTTTCAAGAATCCGAGATCGTGCTGAGCTCACTTGGGAGGCTCTTCTTCATCGTCCATTTCTCCCGACATTGCCTTGACCATATCCTTCTTCCTTCGAACGGATACAGCATCATCAAAAAGGGCTAGGACTGTAGTTTCTTCTCCAAGGTACCAGAGGTGCCTTTTAATCTTCTCTGATGTAGCCTTGCTGATCTCTTGGTTAGGGAAGTCGACGAGAGCCTTGATGAGGTGCAAGTCCCACCTAGGAGCTTGGACTGAAGAAGGAGAGGTGATCCATGCCTCAACGTAGAGAAGAGCTCCGAAGATGAAGAGATCCCTCAAAGCCTTCTCCTCATGGTTTGTCAGTCGGAATTGGTTCTTGAACATCCAAACCTTGAAAGCGTAAATGATCTTGCTCATCCATCGTGCATGGTGCATGGGACCAGGAGCTCGGAATCGAACTCCACGAGGAGGTATATGCCAGAGGAACAAGATCAGGAGCTCCAACAGCTCCCTGTAGTCGTCTCGAGGGTGGTGGATTGTCAGTTGCTCCATCGCAAACTGCTTCATCTCGATGAGTTGGAGTTCTCGCCGCGTTCACCGCATCGTCGGTAGTCCCAGGTTGATATGCTTCCTTGTCGATTAAATCCCACTGGCTTGAAACCTCTTGAATAGGAGCACTTCGGGCCCGGATGTCCCTTCTCCCATCACAGCTCCGAAAGCAGCAGCCAAGATGACTTCCATGATATGGTGGCGGCAGGCCAAGTAAAGAAGATCCCTTCCGATCTTCTGTTCAAGAAGGACGCATGCGCTGGTCCGATGTCCCGTGTTTGCAACGGCCGTGTCAAAAGACATGGTGACCATTTTCTCGGTCACTCCCCACTCCTCCAAAGCATGAAAAACAGCTTGAGCTTGCGCTTCACCGGTCCCCGAAGGGAGTTTAGAGACGCCGAGGAGCTGGCTGACTCCTACTCCGGATATCAAGATAGGCAGACGATCCACATGCTCCTTGGTTGTCAGGGCTTGAAGGAGTTTTCCATCCCAATGGACAGTCAAGGGGACATCCGCTTGGAAGTCCTTTTTGAGGTTTTCCGCGAAACGTCTCCTGGCTTGACGTCGAGACCGGGCAATGGTTGTGCAGTTGATGGCCAGGTCCGTAGTGTCATGGCCAAGGCTTTTTGCAGCTTCTGTCAGCACGATGGTGGCTTTTCGGTCGGAAAGCTGAGTACAATCCAGTGCAGCTGCGAGAGATGGTGAAACTATGTTTTTTGTAGCTCTTCGTGGCCGCTTGGGTGGAGAGCAGGATTTTGCCTCCTGAGTACTGCTGCTGTCCTCTCCCTCAGCACTGCTGCTGTCCTCTCCTTCAGCACTGCTGCTTGAAGAAGCAAAGACGGCCGCTGAGGTGGATGCCTTCATTTCTTCACGGGCCTTCTCCCGACCCCTTTCCTCAGCCTCTTTCTTCTCCGCAGCTCTCCGTTCTTTGGAGGGAATTGTCAGCGGACCCCATGAAGGCTCTACGGCCCTTCTCTCGCTGAGCAAGGAAAAAATCCTTGTCCTCATGATGGACAATGACAGGGCGTCCGCATGAGCGATATCAAAGAGGTCGTCCATTGAGTCCCGGAAAGCTTCCTCCTTCTTCACCTGCCCTGGTGTCCTTCGGTCCCTCAAGCGTTTTAGGTCTTTCCAGGTTTGGAATAGACCTTCCAGCTTTTTGATGATGTGTTGCTCCCCCCTAACGGGGATCCTGGCCTTTCCGACCCATATGGGGGTCATGGACACGGTCGGGCTTTCCCACAGAGCTCTCAAAGAGTGCAAATTGTGTTGTTGGCGTAAGTGGTTGTGTGAAATGCAGTCTTCTATGATGTGTTTAATGGTATGGAGTGCTGTGTTACAGCCTGGGCAGGTGTCGACGACGGATTCATCCAGTCTCTTCTGATAGCTAAGAAGAGCTGGATGGTGTCCGCATCTCAGCCTGGCCAGGTGGATTCTGTCCTCGCGAGGAAGGGAGGATTCAGAAGGATGGATTTCGGGAGGTCGAGCTTGCAGCTGCGTGTTGTCGATGAGTGAGTGGATGGAACGGCGAGTGATATGAGTATGGATGTGCTTCCGGAAGTTGGTTTGGGGTGGGCAGGGAGGGAGATAAGACAGTATTTGTGTGTGATAGCGTGTGTTGGGTGTTGTTTTGATATTTGTTGGTGTCTGTGGGCGTGTTACCATGTAGTGTAGTGGGTGGTGTTGATTCGTGGAGGCTGCTGCCAGGAATTGAGTGCCTCTCATGTCTAGATGATCTTTGACTTTGAGGACTTTGGTTTCTTGATGTAGGTGATCTATGGGTGTAGTAGCTGTGCATCCTGTGATGATTTTCAGGGCTTTATTTTGAATAGTCTGTAAGGTCTTATGATGTGTTTCAGCTAGGTTAGAAGCCCAGGCCGGGCTTACGTATTCCATAACTGATCTTATGTATTGTTTGTAGACTGTGGTGGTGGTTTCTTTGTTGTGTCCAAATTTCGTGTGGGCAAGTGATCTGAGGGTAAGTCTGGGTGTCAGTTTCTTTTTTGTGTTTGTGGTGTGCTGTTTGAATGTCATTTGGGTGTCGTATGTTACTCCTAGGATTTTGGGTGTGTGTGTGTGTGTTAGGGGTGTGTTGTTTATGTTGAGTCCCGGGACGTAATCGTGATCTCCTTTCCAGCTTGTGAGGAGGGTTGCAGTGGATTTAGCTGGGGCTAAATTGAGTCTGTTTGTAGTGCACCATTCATGCAATGTGTCGAGATAGTCTTGAAGGAGTCTTGTTGCTGTGTCTGGGTTTTGGTGCGCGTGCCAGGTAAGTTCCGCCAACCAGCACAAAAACAGCCAAACAGAATTTGCTGGACTACCAATAATTATGCTCCAATCGTCACAAAATTTGATCACAATATGTCTCATTAGGAATGGAACAAAGCCAGGAGGTGAGAGGTTAGGATTTCTTACTTTCGAAAATAAGGGCCACCCTACTGTGTATATATATATATATATATATATATATATATATATATATATATATATATATATATATATATATATATATATATATATATATATATATATATATGTTTTAGTATAGCCAGGTAATAGATTCTCTTTTAAACAGACGAGGTTAAAGGCAACAGCAGTTTCAGCATTCAGTATTTTATTGTTACAGCTTTCAATAGTTCTAACAATTTTCCTCTGGGGTTCAGAGATGAGGTACAACAGGTTAGCAACATTCATGGTGGATCCAACGTTTCACAAGTAAACATCTTGCATCTTCAGGGAATGGGCAGGTAATGATTAGAATAAGGACAAAGCAACATATTTGTTAGTAGTCTTGGCAAATCCAACGTCAAGGCTATTAAACTAATTGCAATGACGACTTGTCTATTTTGACTGCTATGTCGTCATTCCAACCGCGGTTAAAAAGAAAACGTCTAGAGTCTACTCCTTATCTTGCTCTAGGAGACGTTGTACATTAACCAAAACTACCACCGAAGGTGAACAAAGCATAGAAGAGAAGAAAAAGGGGTTTACCTTAGTTACCGCTTAAGGCCCATCCCGTGTTCCGTCATGTGCAGATCCCTGTCGAACGTGCGCATGAGCGACCCTCTCTTGTCATCATTTTTTCACGCGCTCCATTGAATGAAGTCGCTTTTGTTGTGCTCCTTTAATTCACCCTGTTTAGGTTCGTTTCGGCTTATCTGGCCTTCTTTTTTGTTAGACAGATGTTACGTGGTCTAGGGCACACGTAAATGGGCTCCTAAGTGTGTATAATAGAGACGCGTGTGGAAATAGCCTACCGAAGGTACGGGGGCGCCTGACGTTCCTCGTATATGTTTTTCATTCTTTCTCTTTTCATATTCTTTTTTCCTGTTAGTCTGGGCATAGTTTAGCTTTTAGCTTAATTTAGCCTAGCTCGTTTTCTCATTCAGGAATTGCTATGCCCCTATGAGTTTTCTTTTTTTCATAGCCTAGGTGTACCGTTGGTAAACAATCTGAGATTTCGTTGGTGGCGGTGCTGTTTGTAGAGTTTGTGTCGGCCGCATTATTAGCGTTATTCCCGAGTCCCCCCTTTCGAGTCCTTCACTGTGTCTCAAGGGCCTGGGCGACAGGTGGTTCGTGATACTCCAGGGGTACCCCACGGGGGCCCCTCTTTCACACCACAGGGTTTTTCGCCCCTGACACATTCTCTGCTCACGGCTAGGCCACCCTTTTTCTCACCAGTTTCATTTACTGGTTTTTGTTTTCTCTTCCTGTTTCACCTCCATCCTTTCATAGTCTTTTGCCCAATCCAGGGGTACCTCACGGGGGCCCCTGTTTGTGCGAAACCACCCTCCCTGCCACTTCTCCTTATGGGCTTTGCTCTATCTCTGTGGGTTGGGTGGTTCCTGGGGGATGTGCCTCCTCTCCCCTGGTGTGTCTTCCTTGCCTCTCCCTTTACCGGTTGAGTCAGGATATATTCAAGGAAGACACTGCTCAGCTTGATGGCCATCATTGCTTGGAGTTCATAAGGAGATGACGCATTTTTTGTGGCCTTTTTTGGTATTTCCTAGACGCTCCTCTCGCTTTTTTCGGCGCCGGACCATCTCGGCCGGTCCCGCAAATTTGCGGGAGCTCGATTCGGTCCTCTGGGACGTTTCGGCTCCCCGCAAATTTGCGGAGATCGTTGGGGGGTCCCGCAAAATTGCGGGAGGGTGGTGTCGGTACGGTTATGCCTCCATTGGCCCGCAAATTTGCGGTAATTGTTGGCTTTCACTATTGACTTTTTTTATGTCATCTTGTTGCCTGATACTATATTGGTGTATGCACTTTACTGGTGTTATAGGCCCTGCATGTAAGATGTTGAGTGGTGGTTAACACTTTCTCCATCTTTGCAGGTTCTGCTAGTGCTCTTCCGCCTCGGCCGCCCTCCTCACCTACCTCTGTGCTCCCAGTTTAGGGTGAGTACGGATACCTGTTTGCATGTGTGTTCCTGTTTCCCCATGCTCCTTCCCTGGTTCTTCTTGGACATTCTCTCCACTTACTCCTTCGACGTGCTGATTATGGTGTGTGTTCTTCTAGTGCAGGTAGGCTGCCTTGCTTTCGTCTTGGTTGTCGCTCCCCGTGCTTGGAGAGCCACAAGTCCTGCTTGCGCCACTTGCTCTGTGTGTCCTCTACGGCCTACCTCCCTGCTCTGTGTGGCACGTGTCTGGCCCTGGTGGATGTGCTGCACCATGGCCCTGGTTCCTCGGCGGCGGCTGTGGCCTCTCCTTCCTTTCCGTCGGTGTGGACGATGGTCTCCCGCCACATTAGGACTGTGGACCACCGTTCCCCGGCCTTTGTTGCCGACCGGATCCGCGTCGCCCTGGGTATCCCTGACCCGACTGAAGGCCGTTCACCTGGCCCTCTCCCTGCTCGAGCCCTCTCCCCTGGGTCCCGCAGCCGGTCGTCCCATCGTCGGGGGGTTCCCCAGCTCCGTCCACGCTCTCGCTCGCCTCGTCGTCCGTCCTCTACTGCCCCTCGTCGTCCTCCTGATCGCCTTGACGACACCCATCGCCCTCGTCATGGTTCTCGCCCTGAGGCCGGGGTTGGCGGCTCTGCCCCTGTGCGCCCACCCCGGGCCTCTACGGATAGGGGCTCTACTCCCTTCCGCCCGCTTCCCCAGCCCAGACGACTTCCTCATACGTTGTCCTCTCCGCGCGCGGTTGTTCATGCTGTAGCTGGCCCTCTGCTCCCTCCTCCTACACTGTCCAGGAGGGTCCGCCCGGATGTCGCTGCTTCTCCTACTTCACCTGCTTCAGTGCCTATTCTTCCTTCACGGTCTCGTCCCACGGTGGAGGTCCCTCCCTCCTGCGCCTCGGTGTCGGGCCGCCCTGTTATCTCAGCCCCGGGGATCCTTGCTCTGTTTCCCCCCGCGGCTCCTTCTGGCCTCCTTTCACCCGGCCAGCCTTCCCACTCCCGTCGTCCTGCTCCTCCTCATTCTTCTCTTCCTGACCTTCACTTACCGTCTCGCCAGGGAGGTACCCCTCCTCTTGCCTCGGTGGGGTTTTGCGAGGTTTCGGGGTCCCCTTTCTCAGGAGCTGACGTGTCGCTGGAAGAGGGGGATGGTGCTGTTTCCCCCTCGGCCGTTCGTGATCGGGGACGAGTCCCTCAACGGCGACACAACCGTCGTCGCTCGCCTTCCTTGGGCCGCGACGCTGCTGGTTCGTGTCGTGGGTCTCGCTCACGCTCGCCCCTGCGGGCCGAACAATCTGGGGGGGGGTGGGGGGGGGGTCGCCTCTCTCGGATCAATTGTCGGCTATGCAGGGCTGGGTTGTGTCACGCTTCGACGGGTGCTTGGAGTCGATGGAAGACTCCCTCTTCTCGCGCTTCTTGGCGGTGACTCACCCTCAGCGCCTCACCCTACCTACCCCTGCTACGGTCCCCCTCCCTTATGCAGGCCTACGCTCTGGTCAGACTTCAGCCGCCCTGACATCCTTCCGGCTGTTCAGTCCCTGGCTGTGTTGACGGGTCTGTCCTCCTATGGGACAGGTTTGTGCGACGCCGGTACGCCTGACTTAGCCATCATGCTCGGTCACCCTCTCCCATTGGAGGCCTGGTTTGCTGAGGCCTTCGACTTCACACACCGATCCGTCGACGGCTCTCCTTCAGTCCCTCCCCCGGAGTCATCACTGATTTTGCCTCCTCTTGTGTCTGTCGGCGGGATGGACGGCGCGTTCTGGTCCTGGATGAGCGCGCCCGTTCTTTAACTTTGTTCTATTGCTACCCCGTTCTTCTCTCACCCGGATCAGCCCTCTGTCGCCAAGGTTTTTGCCTTGCGACAGAGGGTGACGGACTTATTGTCTTGTCTTTAGGTTCCCTCCAGACGTCTGTTCACCACCTGCGGCTTTTCGAGGCGTCTGCGCCAGGCGATCTTCGCGAGGGTTTGGACCGCGTTCAGCGGGTCCACCTTCGGCTCGCGGTGTCTTTGGTTCCCGAGCTGAAGGCGGGTCTGTGCGCGGCAACTCGGCGACGCCCGACGGTACGGTCCTCGTTCTGCCGGCCGGCCCCCTTGGATATTCGTTAGGGTTTGTTGTACTCTGCGCTATATACGTCAGGTTTTTTAAGCAGGATGCTTGGGAATGCTACGCTTCTCTGTCGGCGGCCCCTGCTTCCGACACGCGACGACGCGCTGTGTCGCGCGCGGGGTCTTCTCAGTCCCGTCCTTCTGCCGGTCCTCTTCGTGGTGCTGCTGCAAGTGCTGCCGCCTTGCACGGGCGCAGGACTGGGACGTTGCGGTCCAGTGCGTCAGTTCCGCCTCGCACTTCTGTTCTTGCCCCTTTCATCCCCGCCGTGTCGGGGCTGGCCGGCCTTCCACTTCCGGCCGCACTTCGACGGGGTCAGCCCCGTGCCGGCCTGGGGTTGGGGTGGCCCGCCCTTTTCGACGAGGTTGGGGGGGGGTAGAGGAGGTCAACGTGGCGCTCATGCCCGCACGGCCCGTACCGGGGGTACCTCCACGTCAACACAATGTGTAGTTCTCTGGGTCGGCCTCCTTGATCTCCTTCTCGCCTGGCCGACCGGGTCGCTCCCCTCCTCTCGGGTGCTCCCTCGGGTTGTTTTCGCCCTTGCGCCCCTCGGTAGCCGCGAGGGACGTTCGGGACGGCGGGTTGCGCGGAGGGGTCTCACCTGGAGGTGGACGTCCAGACCCCCACTCCGCTCTTGTCACCGACGCCGGCCCATCTCTTCAGAGGTGGCCCACGTGTTCACTTCCATGCCCGAGCTGGGTAGCGTCGAGGGAGTTGACCGCCGGTCACCCGGTTTTCCTCTCCCGTGTCTTTCTGGTACCGTCGACGAACTGCGACGCGATGCGACATGTGGTGGATCTGTCGGCCCTCAACGGGCACATCGTGCACACACGGTTTCGGATGCTGCCGGTACCCCTGGTACGCCTGGCCCTGTGCCCTCTGTCGTGGGTAGTGTCGCTGGCCCTCCAGGATGCGTCTTGGCTCGTTCCTCTCCATCCTCGCTTCCAGCGATTATTGGCCGTTCGGGCTTCCGATCGTGTGTTCCTGTTCGACGGCCTTCCCTTCGGTCTCCACATCGCGCCACGGATCTTCTCCGCACTGGTGGGGCGGGCTCTGGGTCCTCTCCTCAGGAGCGGGCTCCAGATCCTGTTTTCCTTGGCCGATTGGTTAGTAGTTTCCGAAGCCCTAGGACTGTGCATTGGCGACGCCCTCACAGTCGTTCGCAACATCGCACGGTTAGGGTTCCCCTTCGATGTTCCCAAGTCACGCTTGACCCCGTCGCGTGTCGTGCCAGGGGTCGGTCTCGCATGGGTTTTGTCCGGCGCTACGGTGACCCGGGGTCTGCCGGCCGCGGTGGACCTTCGGTGGAAGGTCTTCGCCGTGTTGCACTCGGTCTCCCTCCCGGGGTGGCTCTGGGACTCGTTCGTGGGTTCGCTGCATTGGGCCGCTCTGCCCCTTCCCTTAGGGAGCCTCTGGCTACGCCGCCTCCTCCTCATGGGCACCGCGGTGTTTCCGTTGCCCCTATGGATCGGCTCCTGCCGCTCCCGCGTACCGTTCGCAGACGCTTCGGTCGCTGGGTTGCTCGGGGCTCGCTCTCTGCGGCTGTGCCATGGACCGCCTCCCCGCCGATGGTCGGGGTAGCCACAGATACGTCGAGCGAGGTTGGGTGAGGTTCCCGATCGAACCTGGGATGTCCACTTCCCGGCAGATGGGTGGGTCTCCCTCCACTTACCCGTCTATGCCCTCGGACTGTTGGTTCCTTTGTTCTTCCTGCGGGACCACGCGCTGGCCCTTCGGGGTAAGTCGGTGGCCTTCGGGTTGGACACTCAGACAAGCTGTCCCCTGTTTCCTTATGAGGGGGTCCTCCAGGTCGTTGACTCTATTGGGGGTCTCGGTGGAGTTGTTCTTCCTCGCGGACCGACACCCCTTCTCCTTGCATGCCTCCTCCCTGCCCGGGCCTGCCACCCTGTGGGCGGCCGCCCTGTCGAGAGGGCAGGGCGTTCTTGTAGAATGGGCGATGAAACGGACTGTGTTCGCCGACCTCGCGGCTTCCTGAGGTGTTCCGGAGGTCGCCTTGTTCGCATCGGGGCTGCCGCGCCAGTTGACTCTGGACCTCTCCCTCCGGCCTCGCGCTCCGGGGGGGGTCCGGACGCTTTCATGGTAGCCTGGTACAGGTGGCGGTCGATATACATCTTTCCGCCACCAGACGCGCTGTTGATGTGCCCAGTCCTCGCGAGGCTGCGGCTGTACCACAGCTGCGTCTGGCTCCTCGTGCCTCTGTGGCCGGCACGGGCTTGGTCCGCCCGGTTGCCGCGGTGGTGCCCGAGTCCGGTCCCTCTACCTGTCTCCGGCTTCCACTTGGGCTAGGTTGGGGACCTGCGGACCTCGTTGGCCTTCGCATCGTGCTTGTTCATGAGGCACGGTGGCTCCCGGTCCCTGGCCGGGCCCTGACTGACTTCCTGCAGCGTTCCTGGCCGTCTTCTCCTTGGGGGACTTACGGGTCCCGCTGGAGGTCTTTTACTAGGTGGCTACAGGCCACTCGCCTGCCAGTTGGCTCTCCTTGCCTCGTCCTATGCTCCTTGTTTCACCTCTACCGTACACGTCACTTTCACGTCGACGCTATACGTACCCACTTGTCTGCCGTCCGGGGGGTCTTTGGGTCCGTCGCTGGGCTGGTCGTTCCGCCAAGGGAGCTGGATTCCTTCCTGACGGCTGCCTTCCGGGATCGACCGCCTCCGCGCCAGGTCCCTCCGCAGTGGGATCTGGGGCGGACTCTGGTCCTTCTGGCTTCACCCACGTATACAAGGGCCGCTACGCCGGTTCCGTTGCTCGGGCGTCCACTCTTCCTTGTCGCTCTGGCCACTGGGGATCGGGTGTCTGCACTAGCGGCATTGTCACGGCCCCGGGACTGCGTGCGATTCTCCCCGTCCTTGCATGGCGTCTCGTTCGCCTCCTCCCCTCCTTTTGTTACCACGCAAGGGAGGGAGACCGTGCCGCCTCCGGACTCAACTTCACATACGAAGAAACCACCGATGGTCATCTACCCTTCCTCGACCTCCTTGTCTCCCTCCACGACCACGGCTTCAAAACTACAGTGTACACCAAACCTACTAACAATGGCCAATGTCTTAATGGGGAAAGTGAATGCCCTAAACGATACCATCAGTCCACCATCGCCGCCTATGTCAGGAGAGCCCTCACCCATTGCACCACCTGGAATGACACACACAATGAATTGGAAAGGCTCACCCAGGTCCTAGTCAACAATGGGTATTCCAACACTGACGTCACCAATGCCATCAACCACCACCTAGACAAATGGTACAAACAAGACCCCCCTAGCACCAACCCGGCCAATGACATTACATTTTTCTACAGAAACTACATATCTTCCGACCACACAACAGACGAATCCATTATGAAAGAAATAATTCACAAAAACGTCCTCCCCACCAACCCTGACAATAAAATAAAACTCATTATTTACTACAAATCTCCTAAGACCTCCAACCTTGTCCTCCGTAACCGCCCCATTTCCACCAACCAACCGAAAGACGATCATGTGATATACCAGCATATTTGCACCTCTGGGGATTGTGGACCCCTATCCTATGTTGGAATGACACAGACTCGCCTTTCCTGTCGACTAACCCTCCACCTTCAATCTGGCGCTATAAAAGATCACTATCAAGCCCCCCACCATCTTGCCCTAACTCGCGCCGACCTAGACAAACAAACTACCATACTCGACAAAGAATCAGACCCCAGAAGACTAGCTATTTTAGAAGCTCTATATATCCAAACGCTCAACCCCAGCATCAACAACCAAACACAAGACCTTCAAATTCTTCCTTCAGGCAAGCGCTACAGGCATACTGCCCTCGTTCCTCTCGCCCTGTGCCCCCCTCCCTTACCTTTCCGCGCTCAGCACACAACTGACAACACCGCCCAATCACAGAAACCCACAGCCAACAACCAACCACCGATAAGATTTAGTGCCCGTCTCGCGAATAGACTGCCTTCCACCAATGAACAGCCACCCCACACCCAGTAGCTCCGCCCACCTACCTATTCTTGATCCTCGAATTTTGTATAAATATGTTGCTTTGTCCTTATTCTAATCATTACTTGCCCATTCCCTGAAGATGCAAGATGTTTACTTGTGAAACGTTGGATCCACCATGAATTTTGCTAACCTGTTGTACCTCATCTCTGAACCCCAGAGGAAAATTGTTAGAACTATTGAAAGCTGTAACAATAAAATACTGAATGCTGAAACTGCTGTTGCCTTTAACCTCGTCTGTTTAACACCTTACGAGCGGCCTATGCGGTTTATTTATATGTACCGCCCAGCGGGGTGTTTTTAGCCAAAATAGGGCTGTTTACGTGATCATTTTCATGCCTAAATAAGACCCAGAACGTAAAACAAGTATCTATCCCTGAAAGGGCATAAACAGAGCTTTCGAATGACACCATAACGATCCTTTTATGATGGCTAGTTTTCTTGCAATAACCGTGCAACGCGAGTGCAAAAAGCAGGTAATTAGCCACTTTCCCGATACAATTCCGTATATAGCGAGTGAGAGAGGGAGGAGGGAGCTGAGATTCGTGTCAGTAGGTTCGCCGCGGTGGTCTGGAGCAGTCATACGCTCGCTAGTCTCCTGCCACCACTTGTCTCTCTCTCTCAGCAACATTACGTGCTGAAATTGCCACTCGAGTTATGTCGAGCGCCGCCACATAGTCCAGCTTTATTTAACTCGACTTATGTGGTGAGCCGCTAATTAAGGGTTAAAAGAGAATCTATTACCTGGCTATACTAACATAAAACTCCACAACGAGAATGCCAGACATCGTACTAGCACCCGCCAGTTTCGTGAAGAACTGATACGAGAAGAATTAGCTGAGAAACGAGAGACCATCACCAATCTCCGATATGAACGTGACGCCCTGCTACAGAAATGGGATGAAGAAGAAACCACCCCTAACCACATCAAAACAGAAATCAACCAAAAACTCAAACAACTCAACGAACAACACAGACGACAAACAGAGAACACTACCATCCAAAAACTCTCCCGTCTATATGGTGGAAACATAAAACTTCCCAAGCTAACAAAAGGATATATTAACCTCACCAACACCACCATAACGCCGGACCAAGAAGACCTACTGAACAAAGGCTTAAATTGCCACTACATTTCCAAGCCGGGACCCCACCGAAAACGCCTTGAAATTGAAGTCCTACTGGATGACATCCTACGATCCCAGAAAGACGGCAAGATCACCACCACCCCAGCCCTACAACCCACCCTACTAGCAGAAGCCGCCAAAACCAGGGGATCCCACCAAAGCAAGCTCCTCAACAAACACCACTTCAAAGCCGCTAAACAACTTAAAGAGAACCCCAACATCATCATCCGACGAACTGATAAGGCCTCCTGCCTTGTGATACACGGAAAAGAAGAATACCTACGGAAAATGGACGACATTCTTAGTGATAAAAACAAATTCATAAGGATCACTCGCAATCCTACTGACGAAATAAAAAGGAAAGCCAACACCACCATCACTGCTATCAACGCCAAAGCCGATGGCGTACACCTGGAGAAACTCATCGGCGAATTCACCCCAGGTTATGCTTACGGTACTATAAAAACCCACAAACCCGGGAACTCCCTCCGCCCCATCATATCACAGATCCCTACTGCTACCTACCAGACCGCCAAGGCCCTGAACAAACTCCTCACCCCTTTTGTTCCTCGGCAATACAACCTCAACTCTGCTTATGACTTCCTAGAAATTCTACGAGATGCCCCCCCTGCTAACGACCACATCATCGCCTCCCTCGACGTAGAGAGTTTGTTTACCAACGTGCCCGTTGACAAGACAATAGATTTTATCCTACGTCGAGTTTACCACTGCCCTAATACGCCCCCCTGGACATCCCGGAGAAGGCCCTGAAGACGCTCTTGGAACAATGTACCAAGGAGTCCCCTTTCCTCTGCCCCCGCGGGAATATGTACCAGCAAATCGACGGTGTAGCGATGGGAAGCCCCCTGGGGGTCCTGTTCGCCAATTTCTTCATGGGAACTATCGAAGAGGAACTCCTGGCTGCCCACCGGCCCACTGTCTACTGCAGGTACATCGATGATATCTTCGTGCGGGTGAAGGACCTGGACGAACTCAGGGACCTCCAGCAGCGCTTCATGGCCGCCTCCGGACTCAACTTCACATACGAAGAAACCACCGATGGTCATCTACCCTTCCTCGACCTCCTTGTCTCCCTCCACGACCACGGCTTCAAAACTACAGTGTACACCAAACCTACTAACAATGGCCAATGTCTTAATGGGGAAAGTGAATGCCCTAAACGATACCATCAGTCCACCATCGCCGCCTATGTCAGGAGAGCCCTCACCCATTGCACCACCTGGAATGACACACACAATGAATTGGAAAGGCTCACCCAGGTCCTAGTCAACAATGGGTATTCCAACACTGACGTCACCAATGCCATCAACCACCACCTAGAAAAATGGTACAAACAAGACCCCCCTAGCACCAACCCGACCAATGACATTACATTTTTCTACAGAAACTACATATCTTCCGACCACACAACAGACGAATCCATTATGAAAGAAATAATTCACAAAAACGTCCTCCCCACCAACCCTGACAATAAAATAAAACTCATTATTTACTACAAATCTCCTAAGACCTCCAACCTTGTCCTCCGTAACCGCCCCATTTCCACCAACCAACCGAAAGACGATCATGTGATATACCAGCATATTTGCACCTCTGGGGATTGTGGACCCCTATCCTATGTTGGAATGACACAGACTCGCCTTTCCCGTCGACTAACCCTCCACCTTCAATCTGGCGCTATAAAAGATCACTATCAAGCCCCCCACCATCTTGCCCTAACTCGCGCCGACCTAGACAAACAAACTACCATACTCGACAAAGAATCAGACCCCAGAAGACTAGCTATTTTAGAAGCTCTATATATCCAAACGCTCAACCCCAGCATCAACAACCAAACACAAGACCTTCAAATTCTTCCTTCAGGCAAGCGCTACAGGCATACTGCCCTCGTTCCTCTCGCCCTGTGCCCCCCTCCCTTACCTTTCCGCGCTCAGCACACAACTGACAACACCAACCAATCACAGCCACCCACAGCCAACAACCAACCACCGATAAGATTTAGTGCCCGTCTCGCGAATAGACTGCCTTCCACCAATGAACAGCCACCCCACACCCAGTAGCTCCACCCACCTACCTATTCTTGATCCTCGAATTTTGTATAAATATGTTGCTTTGTCCTTATTCTAATCATTACCTGCCCATTCCCTGAAGATGCAAGATGTTTACTTGTGAAACGTTGGATCCACCATGAATTTTGCTAACCTGTTGTACCTCATCTCTGAACCCCAGAGGAAAATTGTTAGAACTATTGAAAGCTGTAACAATAAAATACTGAATGCTGAAACTGCTGTTGCCTTTAACCTCGTCTGTTTAAAAGAGAATATATATATATATATATATATATATATATATATATATATATATATATATATATATATATATATATATATATATATATATATATATATATATATATATACCGGTAAATATATTGCGTACTGTCTGGAAAACCGCGTACGAATTGCCTAGCCTGTCATAAATAACGTCTGGCGAGCCAAGATACAAACCATAACACTAAAGCCGGTATCACACGAGCGTTTTTTCCTGCAACATTTATTGTCAACACTGCTCTGGCAGCTTATGAGGTCAACATTTGATATCATTATTTTGCCTAAGTTCATCTACCATCAGCCTTGTTTCCGATACCAGTGCAAAATATTACAAAAATGTTGCCAGAAAAATGTTGGTCATAGAATGTTGGCTATAAAAGCTCTCGTGTGATACCGGCTTAACTGAGTATTAGGGGTGATGAAATGGGATGGTTGGCTGAACTGGGGTGTTAGAGGGAGATTCGCACTATTTTTGTTCTGGACCCCCTTGTCCTTCATTTTTAGCCCCATTGATTTTGAGATATTTAAACATTAGCCCCATTACTTTGGCGATTTTAAGACCTTTCGCCCCATCTCTGTCAATTTGTTATGCTATTTAGGTGTCAATTTTGTTCCTGGCGAGCGATAGCCAGCCTGTAATTTAGGAGAGACCAAAAATTGAACAAATTTATCTTGAAGGGGGACCTTACGGGTATATATTTAAGCTTGATGGAGGTCTAAGGAGCTAACTAAACACTTCCCCTTAACCCATACAGTCCCAGCACAGAGAGCCGTCAGTAGATAAATCACTCCCCAGTCCCAGTGACGGCTTCCAGCCGTCAGTAATATACGATCCTTGTAACTGCCAGTATCAGGGAGTGCCTAGTACTACAACGTTTGAGCAATGCTTTAAGACCTTGGCAATACTTCTCAGCTTATATCCAAGGCTCCACAGGCTGGGACAGGCAGTTTTCCTCCATCTTTTGAGGTGAGAGGTTGTTATATCTTGCCTCTGAAGCCATTTGGCCACATTGCTTGGGATAGGAGGGTACGTTTATGGTAGTACCCTATGGTACAGTAGGGGTTAATACATCTTTCTCTCTCTCTCTCTCTCTCTGTACGCGTTTGTGAGTGTATGTGTTTCCTATTCACTCTGCACTACCTCCCTCCCTTTCCCCCTCTCTCTCTCTCTCCATCCCCTCCCCCCCCCCTCCTCTCTCTATCTCTCTCTCTCTCACTCACTCACTCTCTCTCTCTCTCACTCTGGGTGTAAAGAGATATAGAGAGCTTTCTGCTTTACTGTCTTTACTTTCCTTTTTGCAGCAAAAATGTTAGAGATAATTCCAGACTGCCTAATAGGGACCGCAAGGTCTGTGCAGTCTGTGTATCTATGTAACTCTCTCTCTCTCTAATAAACGATGCAAAGCGAAATGAAGGATTCAAGAATTTAATTTCTTTCCTAACAGATTCCCAAAGAGTTTTCCCGATTCTAAGTAGTAGGCCACCATTCAAGACTATCATTGGATCTTAAGGGATGGAACAGTCAAGTCTCAGACACTGAAAAACCTCAATTAATGAATATATACTGTATATATTGTTAAGACTCGCAGCTTTCTGGTGAAGTAGCACCGTTGATTCTTTTAAACTTCGCCTAGACAAATATCTTTCATCAAACCCACGACTGACTGCGTTTGTAAATGAATAACTTTATTTTATTTCCCCCCTCAGATTCATCAAGGATTATAGCGTATATAATAATTATATTACTAGGACGTTATTCTCTTTTTCCCAGATATTTGAAAGATCACTTATAACTGTGTTATGTTACTAACCAATCTGGCCCCTACTAACTTCCTAATCCTGCCACGGACATTAGTTCCAGGGCAGTAGTTCCCTTTCCAATTTTCCCTTACCCACTCTAAACCAATGTTTGGACACTTGATCCTCAGTGTTTTGGAGGACAAGCAGCCTAGAAGGGTCACTAGACCTGTTGTTGGGGCTATAACTGTGCACCTTCGTCTCTAAAATTCGAGCAAAACTAGCCAGCCGTGAGCAGACCAGAGCACTGAGGCAACGGAACACAACAGATGAAATCCCAGGCTCTCTACAGTAAAAAAGGTGCAACCTGACTGTCGACATATGATTGGCTCGCTACACTTAATCAACAGCAAGAAAAGAATGGAAACACTCTTAACTGCCCAAAAAGTTATATTACTACCCAACACAAGAATAAACTACACTGGGGTAATTGCTGGTAAATATAAGAGTAATAACCCAGTGCCCTGAATCATAGCCTATACAAAGCCTAGCAATACGTTGTGCCGTCCTAATATGACAAGCAACACCAAGATATTATTGAGAGAAATGCCCCAGCTCGATCCCCTTCCAAAGAGTGATAAAAAAGGTTAGCTGTTTGCATAAAAAGGCTTCTCATAATAATAAACAAATGAATCACTTCAGTTTTGTATTTATTGCAAAGCTCCTCCCAAATGTGCTATTTGACTAGAGCACCACACCCTCTGCTTTGCAAAGATTACAACACTGAAAATGATAGCCTAACTATAAAACATGATATAATGATAGTACAAAATTAATTGGCTGTGCAATAAAAGATAATATTTCATTAAAATACTATATGGAGCAATTAGAATACTCTACAGCCAGTCCAGCAGCTCACACCAATACAGTGCACAACGGTGCTTCCAAAACTATGCTTGAGCTAGGCAGTATGCTCGAACGTGCAGTACAATCATTAAGGGGAAATGTTTGTGGGGTATGGATGTGTAGTGTGCGTAATTTGTCTATGGGAAAATGCAGGAAGTTAATGTACCACTGTCAGGCCCGAACACCTAAAGCAACATGCCTGAGGACTGCAGCAGAATTAAACTAATTGCCTCCAAAAGAGGAGCTTGCTTCAAAATGAAATTACTTGCACCAATAGGATATAATATACCTTAAGCTAAATGCCAAATTATTATAGTCTAGCATCAGCTAATCTGAGACACAATGCAACCCTGTGATTCCCTGAGACAATTACTTTACTGAGATATTTACTTTAATGCATAAGATTCGTGAAGAAGCCTAGTGGCCATATTTGCCCAAGCAACACAGCTCTACACTCAATGGCTCTCTCTCTGGGAATGAAGAAAGATAGTCCGCCAAGTGAACACGAGGCGGCCAAGAACTGCAACATGGAATAATTAGCACAACATGACAAGCCATCTATTAAAGCTAAATATACATCAAGTATATAATAATCACACTACAAACTAAACAGGGAATTGTACCATATGTATAAGATGAATCAAAACAGCGTGATAATACGACATTAAATAAAGTAGTAAATGTTAGATATAGACAACCCGCCACAACCGACATGCGAAAACAAAATGCGACAGCCTGGCAGCAGTAAAGAATGGGGGACATAGGCAGACAAAAGGATAAGCAGATAATAAGAGGAATAACAAATAATAATGGTGACAGAGAACAAAAAAATAATATCAGATAACTCTGCCAGCAAACTTCTAAATCTTATAATGGTTAATCCTAACTCACATGAGGTAATTAAAAGCGGAATCCCACTAGGCGACTGCGACGGCGAATGGCCGGCTAATAGTTTGTATTGTCTAAATCCATTATTCGCTGGCGATGGCTGGCGAACCAAGTTTTCCAAGGAAGTGAATCAAGCGAAACAGGCGATATCCGTGCGATAGAGGTACAAGTACCGTGCGATAACGGCGACTTGCGAGGCGATAAAAGCAAATTGTGTACGTCAATTAGAGGCAAATCAGAGCGAATGCTGCTACAGGTGATGGCAATAATTGCGATGCCAGTGCAATTGTCCTGCGATTGTTGTACAAAGGGGTGTGATAACACGGCGAATGTTGTGCGAATATGGCGAATGACCGACGAATGTCCAACATACGCTTTCTCGTGAATCCTGCGTGCGACCTCAGCCAATTTGGTAATTGGGGCGGCAGGTAGGGTACGGTATAAATAGGGTGTGCCAAGCTCACTTCTCCAACAGTATTCCTCATAACCTCGGATGCGCCACACAACCATATCACAGTGCCATGGAGCTACTCACTACATCTTCCAATGTTTGTCTCCAGTTGGCTCTGTCGTTGGAGCGAGAATTTTTAGAGATAGAGTACCTGGCGGCACTCATAAACAGAAGACGAGAAAGGAAGATCAAGATATAAACAAGAAGGAGGAGGTGGTGGATTCTACTTTGGCTTATGCGACGAGAGGATCACAGGATTTATCATCAGTTGATGGAGGATTTGGCAGAGGAGGATAGTGTCGGTGCCCTGGATGGCAAACACATTGCCATCCCAAAGGTGGCTTCAAGTACTTCAACTACAAAAAATTCCACTTGATAATACTGATGACCCTATTTGACGCAGACTATCAATTTCTGTATGTTGATGTTGGAGCCCACAGGTGTTCGTCTGATGGTGGTGTGTTTCTGGACACCCTACAGCGTGCTTCACTAGAGGAGGGCCGTGCAGGACTTCCAGATACTGAGCCTCTACCTGGTGGGGATCAACCAATCCCGTATTTCATAGAGGGTGACAATGCCTTCGGGCTTCGCACCTGGTTAATGAAACCCTTTCCTCATCGTAACATGACGAGAGAAGAGTGAATCTTCAATTACCGCCTCTCAAGAGCACGGCGAGTGTTTGAAAATGCGTTTGGCATCATGGCCAACAGGTAACAAGTTCAGCAGTATATATATATATACATATTTTTGTTTTTTCTATGTGATTGAGGGAGGCAAAAGGCATAACTGCCTATAGCGAGTGCCTCCCCCATAGTTGAAAGAGTGACAGGGCCAAAATCAAGGGACGTTCGAGCCAAAATGCCTGGACACACGGAGTTTGAAGCAATTTAAGTCATAGGAAGAGGGAAAGACTGATTCTGGGAGAGAGTTCCAGAGCTCAGCTGTTGAGTAGAAGAAAGTTTGAGAGTAACGTTTCACTCTTGGGTTGGAGAGTTGCACAGAGTAGGGGTGGGATTGAGTTGCAAGACGGGTACCACGTGCCCTACGTAAAGGAGGTGGTATGCACTGGGATAGCTCTGAGGAACACTGATTATTATAGTAGCGATAGAATTGCGAGAGAGATGCAACATTGCGGCGGAGAGAGAGAGATTGCAGAGAGTTGGTGAGTGGACGGGAGTTAATGACACGAAAGGCCTTCCTTTCAACTTTGTCTAGGAGAGCGGTGTGAGAGGAACCTCCCCACACATGTGAACAATACTCAATACAAGGGCGCACTATGCCCCTGTACAGAGCAAGAAGCTGTGCAGGGGAAAATAACCCCCTAAGGCGGTTAAGCACACCCAGCTTCTGGGAAGTTGCCTTAGCAAGACTGGTAATATGGTCCTTCCAAATGAGAGCAGAAGAAAAAGAGACACCAAGAATATTGAGAGAAGATGAAGGGTTGATTTTTGTATTGTTGAAGAATAAGGGATAGTCCGCTGGGAGATCCTGACGGGTAGATAGATGGAGAAATTGGGTTTTGGAAGCATTAAAGTTAACAAGGTTTTCTCTGCCCCAATTGGAAATAGTATTTAGATCAGAATTTAAGAGTTCTATGGCTTCATTACGTTTGTCGTTGAGGGATTGCTGGCTGGGGCGTTCTGAAAAACTAATGGAGTAGTGTAAGGTTGAGTCGTCTGCGTATGAATGGATGGGAATTAAGGTACAGTTAAGGAGATCATTTATAAAAATTAGAAAGAGAATAGGAGATAGGACAAAGCCCTGAGGAACACCGGCCCTGAGGAACACCATATATATATACAGTATATATATATATATATATATATATATATATATATATATATATATATATATATATATATATATATATATATATATATACAGTATATATATATATATATATATATATATATATATATATATATATATATATATATTTCAATTACTATATATAGTATAATACAAAGACAATAATTTGATTATAGTTATGGTTTTTATATGATATTTCAATCACTTTCATGTTTTTGCCACTTCATTTGTATTAATTTTTTGGTTCATACTATTTATTACATTGTCCTTTTATTCTAGGTTTCGCCTTCTCCTCACCACAATTCTGCTGAACCTTAAGAACGTGGAGTCAGCTGTCATGGCCATCTGCTGCCTCCACAACCTCCTCAGGGTTCGGTCCAGATCCCACAACCTCGCCAAGGTTGACGAAGAAGACAACAAACGTTGTTGCGTCAACCTCATGGACGTGGAGGCGGAATAGCGAAATGTCGTCACTCGCGGCCCTAGCCAAGAACACCTCGTCAGCAGCGGGGAAGAAAATCAGGTTATATCTGAAGGAATATTACAACTCCGAGGCAGGGCGTGTCATTTGGCAAGACAAAATGATCTAGAGTAAGTACAATGAAGCATTGAAAACAAAAATAACATTGTATTTCTTTAATCAAAACCTGCAAAATACAAAAAGAACAAACATATATATTGTAAAGGCACTTTGTAAAATGGGGATGAGCTTATGAGAAAGAAATTAATGGTATTTCATGAAGCAAAGCTTGAACTGGAAACGAAAAATGTACAAATTAATGTCAATGGGGGTGATGTAGATTGTTTTGTAAGCATGACATATTTATAGGTAAAACACAACTTTATCTAGCTTACAGACTTATTCACAAGGCCCCCCATCAAGAAAAATGTGTACATATTACGGTAATAAAATGTTCGAGGAACAAATTAAATTTATGAAAATATTTATTAAAGAATGGCGATGAACATATGAACGAATTTGGATCAACAAATACGTAAAATATTGAATAAAAAACATTTATTTTCCATACAAAAAATATTGTTAATACTATTTGAGGTTGCTTAAAACAACGTACACAACCCTTCATATTAATAATTATATTACTTGCTAATGTTTTGTACACGTCTCTGACTTGCTTCAATGGAAGCGATCACACCACATATTTTTTCAACTTATATATGTTTTCATTGGCTTATAATCTATCACTTGCTTCAATGGAAGTGATCACAGCCCATATATAAAATTTTAAACTTATTAATATATTTTCATTGGCTTATACAAGTACAAGATTGGGCGACGCACATCGAAGGGCACTTGATATTTTCTCACTCAACATTGTTATTATTATGTCGGGTGTTGACTGGCTCCTCAACAACTTGGATGGGGTTGGGGTTTGGCCCTGTCGGGGATGTCAACTTGAGTTCATTTAACATAATTATGAGTAGGCAGACTACTCCCTGTGGTGACGGATATGCCAGGGGACTGGAGGGCAGTACATGTAGCGAGTGTGGTGTACGTTACCTCTGCCCCCGTTGGCCGGTAATTATACGTCGTGTTTGTAGGGAGAGTAAGTGGCGGGGGAGGCCACGACACAGGTGATAATTTGGGCTGCCGCACACTCTGGGTCCTCTGCAACAGTTGTTGTTATTGTTCTTGTTGCTGTTGTGGGGGCATCGTCCAATTGATCGGCTGCTGTGTCTGTTGTTGTGCCTGCTGCTGGAATGGTATCGGTTGAGGTAGAGGTTGAGGTAGTGGTGCTGGTGCATGTACCGCCACCAGGACAGGTGTGGCTTCCAGAGAAGGAGGAGGAGGACGAGGATGATAATGAGCAGGAACAGGAGGAGGCACCCTAGCTGCCGCGGTCAGGGCAAGGCTCGCCTTCCGGCTCTTCCCCAGCATGTCCAGGGAATTGCCGATTAATTTTTTAGTAATGGCAGCTCAAGTTGTTTGAGCGTGCCACTCATTAATGCCGCGAATGTGTCTACCTCCTCCTCCAGTTTCGTCTTCATTTTGGCCAGGTTGCCCACCTGTCACTCTAGGTCTGCCACACATGACACACGGTTTCTCAGAAGCTGTGTGAAAGAGAGAGAGTGCACATTCATTAAAATTGAATTACATAATCACCTACAATATAATTTATGTTAGAAGTTATTTAAGACCAGACCCCCAAAGCAGGGCTGCGGAACCTGGGCGTCACATAAACCCAAAGTCCCAGTGCCTGTTTGTTTGCACGTCTATCGCCACCTTATCACCGTGACTTGACCCCTTCGCCACCCGTGTTCCCTCGCCGAAAGACATGTTTATTGAATGACGAATGATACGAATACTGTGAATATGCACAAAAACATTGATGTGTGCTTCATATATGAAAGTGTCAAACACACAATTTTTTTTATAACTGAATAACAAATAAGTTTTGATTGAACAACAAAATTTGCGACGTATCTTTAATTAATTAAAAAACATGAAGTTCATTGGTGTTCAGATTGTGCAGATGACAAGTTAACTACAGGGTGTCTCAAAATAGATGCAACCCATTAACATTATAATTATTAATTACTCAGACAAGAAACTCCAAAAAATATTAAATTTTCTAGAAGCTGATATTATAACAATTAAAAAACTAAATATTTGAGGTCTCTAGCTCAAAGGATACATCCATTAGAGCACATGTTCCAAATGACTACCGTTGCACTGCAGACACACCTGAAGCCGATGAGCAAAGTTGTCAATCACCAAAATGGTCTGATTCTGCCATGTTTTGAGATGGTCACCCAGGCTGTGCATTTCACAGAGTGCAGATTCGTGCCATCAGGAAGGAAGAGTGTGTCAGGGTGATTGACAACTTTGCTCGTCGGCTTCATGTGTGTCTGCAGCGCAACGCAACGGTAGTAATTTGGAACATGAGCTCTAATGGATGTATCCTTTGAGCTAAAGACCTCAAATCTTTAGTTTTTTAATTGTTATAATATCAGCTTCTAAAAAATGTAATCTCCTCTGGAGTTTCTTGTCTGAGTAACAAATTAATATAATGTTAATGGGTTGCATCTATTTTGAGAAACCCTGTATTTGTATTAAAGTAAATTACATGTTTCGTTTGCAAGCAGGTAAAGCCGGAATGCCAGGTCAAGATTTTTTTTTAGTAAACTGTATCAAAGCTACATGACACGGAAAATCCTCTGCGGAGAGCAAATTTGTCTATGTTTGTCAAAGGGTCTGTGACCGCGAGATAAGGAATGTCTGTCATCACACTACTATTGGAGTGAATTTTTAAAACTATAATAGACAAGTATATAATTATGTATGTATGTATATATATATACTGTATATCAAATATATATATATATATATATTATATATAATATATATATATATATATATATATATATATATATATATATACAGGTATATATATATATATATATATATATATATATATATATATATATATATATATATATATATATATAGACAGTATATACAGTATATGTTTACAATAATTTCACATTAACATTAATTACCTTGACATATTCCTCGTTGTCCGAGTCTGGACTTGGCTTTGGCTTTTTGCTTCACCCCTTGTAGGAGTACAAAGTACAAAGGAGTACAAAGGATATCAAGCAACAACAGATCTAGTGACCCTTCTAGGCTGCTTGTCCTCCAAAACACTGAGGATCAAGTGTCCAAACAGTGGTTTAGAGTGGGTAAGGGAACATTGGAAACGGAACTACTGCCCTGGAACTAATGTCCGTGGCAGGATTAGGAAGTGAGTAGGGGACAGATGGGTTAGTAACTGAAGGGAGGATACAATAAAGTTATTCATTTACAAACGCAGTCAGTCGCGGGTTTGATGCGAGATATTTGTCTACGCGAAGTTTAAATGAATCAACGGCGCTGCAGTCTATAACATCTCGGGGAAGCCCATTCCATAAGTTGACAACTCGATTGAATAGACATTTTTAGCTTCGTGTGAGTTAAAAGATTTACCAATAATTTTGCACCCGTTTTTCCCGCGTGTAATTAGATTGGTTGAAAGTGAAGTACTTACTCCAGTTCATATTGTCAATGCCTTTGATGATTTTGAACACTTGAATTAAGTCGCCTCTTAATCTGCGCTGGGTTAAAGGAAATAGATTTAATTCTCTAAGCCGCTCCTCGTATGGTTTGTTCTTTAGGCTAGGTATCATTTTGGTAACTCTAAGTTGAACTCGTTCTAGCTTGTCTATATCTTTTTTGTAATATGGGCACCAGGATTGAACGCAGTATTCCAGAAGAGGGCGGACTAAAGAATTGTAAAGGGTTAGGATTAACGTCTTTGGATTTATGCTCAAATGACCTGCCTATAAAGCCAATTATTTTGTTTGCCTTCTTAACAACTTCTGAACATTGTTGACTCGGTTTTAGGTTACTCGATATTGTTACTCCCAGATCGGTTTCTCTGTTTACATTCTTAAGCTGAGTGCCATTCATCAAATAGTTTGCTTTCTCATTTTGGTATCCGATATGTAGTACTTTACATTTATCCTCATTGAAACTCATTTGCCAAATTTGGGCCCAACATGACAACTTATCTAGATTGTGTTGCATATCGTCAACTTGTTCTTTTGAGAGTACGCTATTTGCAATTTTGTATCGTCAGCAAATTTTGAGATTGTACAGGTGAGACCCTCATCTATGTCGTTGTAGTAAATTAGAAAGATAATTAGTCCTAGTACCGATCCCTGGGGTACCCCTCTACTTACATTAGTCCATTTAGATGCCTTACCATTTATGACTACTCTTTGCTTTCTGTCGCTGAGCCAATTTTCTATCCATTTCAACACACCGTCATGTATTCCATGCGCTTTTAGTTTTAGCAGTAAACGTTTGTGGGGAACTTTGTCAAAGGCCTTTTGAAAATCAAGGTATATTATATCTACAGCTTTACTCTCATCGTAGAGGTTGAGGATATCGTGGAAGAAGTCTAAGAGGTTTGTTAAACAGGAACGTTTTTTACGAAAGCCGTGTTGAGTATCTATAAGTATGTTATTTTCCTCTAAGTGATTTACGAGTCTGTCTCTTATGAGTGTTTCTAGCATTTTTCATACAACTGAGGTTAAGCTAATTGGACGATAGTTACTGGGTAGGGATTTGCTGCCTTTTTTTAATATCGGTGTGTGACGCCTCCCGGCGTTAGCAGAATGGTTGCGTGGGGCATTGCAGCTCGCTAGCGCTTGCCAGGATGGGGGGATAGGCTACAGTTGTCCTAGAATGATCTGCTTTATTTCATTAGTGTCGTGTTGCTACAGACAGTCTAGAAATGGTCTTTGTTTTGGTGTCTGACCGCGCCTTATATTTTATATTCGCTATAATATAAATGTTGCTTGTGTGGGAGGCGAGCGAGAGAGGGTGAGGGGGTACACCCGGCAGCGAGGTGAGCTATGACGCGGCTCGCTTGGGCGCTGACGGCGTTGGCGGCCGGGTGGTCAACTAGTCCCTTCCCGTCGCTGCCTCGTGTTCTTTACCAGCTCAGAGCTTGCCTGACACGCGTATCGCCTACATCCTTTGCAATTCTGTCCCCCATACTCGCGACTTTGCATACTATCTCTCTCTCTCGACTTCTCCTTTCTCATTCTCTAATCTTTATTAAACTCAACATCCCTTCTGGTTTCAGCATAGACGTTCACCGTCGACCAGTCGTATTGTACGCGAAGCTCACAGATATTTCCATGTATTAGGTTAAGGAGGTATTATGCTTTATTGAGGGTTAGAGAGACGGACTTTTCCGTATGTGTCCTCTCTCGGGAAGGTTGTAGACCGGTATATGTCCCCCTTGCAGGGTGTTGAGTGATTCTTCTTGGTTATCTAAAGCTAGACTAGGGGTAAGGTTACTGTGTCGTTGTCTCCGATGTGTGCAGTGTTAGCTAAGCTCTGCACGACATCGACAGGTACTGTGGGAGCCTAAGTTGTCTTCGGGTTGGTTTACTTTGCGAGCACAGCGCTGTGGTGTGAGAGGGCCATAGCCTATCCCTCACAACATAGTGCTGCCTCTTTGTGTTGACTTCTGAGGGATCGCCAGGATAGAGCTAGGTACTAGAGACCTAGATTTATCAAGAGAGCATCCCCGTCATATAACGTAATCTTCATTATACCACCCTCGGACAACGTTAGGCTACGAGCCGCATGCTCGCCCATTGTTGCCCTGCCTTGATACCCCAGCTAGACTTTATTAACTGAGCAGACACTGGTTAGAGATAAGCCCCATTATTATATGTATGCAACATTATTATTCACTGCACTTTTGAGCCGTTGCACAACCCGAGTAGGCTGTTGCGTTGTGTCACAAAGCATTTCTTTAGTTGTCGAGCATTACTACCTTTGCGCAGTCTTTATTATTCGCCTGCCTATTATTACTATATGTCCTAGCATTTATTGTGACCCGTATTCTGCATTATAATTGTTCAAGATTATTTACGAACATCTTCCCAGCATCAGACTTATTTCAGAGGTTTCCAGTTGGTGTTGCGGGACTAGCATTGCACTTTCTTTAATACAGGAGTGCCAGTTATTTGAGTATCTACCGTAACGTTAATTAATCACGTTAACTATCTTTTCTTTGTGTAACATAATCGAGTAATCTTTTACTGTTTGAGAATAGGCTGTTTCATTGAGCGTCAGCCTAGTGTGTGTGCACCAGTTGCCGAGTCATAGGATACCTCGTTGTCCAGGCACGACTCAGGGCGGTAATGGTGTTTTGTTTTCCAGTGTTTGAGGCAGGGGTTGGATCTAGTGTTACCGTTGTTGGTTTTTGCCATTATCTAGTCCAATGTTGAAGAGCCCTGTGTCTTTGAGAACCTGGATCGTAACAGGTGTTACGTTGGCTAGCTTCCACTGATCAGGCATAGTTCCACACTGCAAGGATTTATTGAATAGCAATGTCAGTGGTTTAGAGAGCTCATCTTTAGCTTCCTTTAGGACTCTAGGTGAGATTGTATCAGGTCCCGGTGTTTTATATACCTTGAGTTTATCTAAACAATTCAATACTTCTCTCTCTGTAACGGTGATGTTGCTTAGAACATCTGAATTATCAATCTGAATCGGCGATGGTCTAGGGATATCACTGAGGTCTTCTGTTGTAAAAACTGATGCAAAGAAGGTATTGAGGGCATTACTCATTTGTACTTCGTCTTTGGTGTATTCTCCATTTTCATCGACTAACGGTCCAACAGTTGAAGTAACTACTTTTTTCTTTCTGATATAACTATAGAATTCTTTCGGGTTTGTTTTACTTTGATTCGCAACATGTATCTCCAGGGTCTTTTTACTTTGCTTAATTAACTTTTTGGCTTTGCGTCGTAGCTCTACAAATTTCACCCGTTCTTCGTAATTTTGTAAGGATTTTAATCTATCATTAGCAAACTTTTTAGCAAGCAGACAGTTTGAAATATCTTTATTCCACCATTTGGGCTTATTATTATGGCCTGCACGCCGTATTTTCGATGGTATGCAGTCCTGCACTGCATTTAGGTAAGTGGTTTCGAATAATTCCCAAGATGTATTTATGTCGTTATTGTTAATTAAAAAGCTCCAGTCAGTTTCTTTAAACATAGCTCTAAGTTTATGAAAGTTTGCTTTCTTGAAATTAGGGACTTTTTCGATGCTGCTATTTGGTTCGTTACTAGTAAACTTTAAAGTGAAAGTTATTGTACGATGGTCGCTGTTACTGAATTCATCACCAACATTCAAATTTCTCTATTAATTCTTCTTTTGTTGCAAGTACAAGGTCAAGAACGTTATTACCACGGGTCGGCGATCGAACAAATTGATAGAGTGAACTCTCTTGCAAGTTCGCATACAAGTCATGTCCGGAGTGTGAAATAAGAATATCGCCCCACTTGGTCACAGGTAAATTAAAGTCGCCAAAAAATACGGTATCTTGTGAGTTACTTACATCTGCAAATTGTTCATAAATTTCTCGGTCAGTTTGCACTGATTGAGCTGGAGGTCTGTATATTAATGCAAGTATTATTTTTGTACCTTTATTATTCTTTATTAGCACAATAGATGTGTCGACGTTCACAATTTGAGGTTTTGACAAGAGGGTCGGGTTAAGACTTTCTTTGATATAAAATATAACGCCACCTCCATTTTTATTTATTCGGCTGTTCTCAAACATTACATAACCGGGAAGTGAATACTCTGCTAAAAAGTCTCTGTCTTCTGTATTGAGCCAAGATTCTGTTATGCCAATCACATCATAATTTTCTGTTAACACTAGTTCCTCTAAATCTGAAAATTTATTGCGTATGCTACGAGCGTTTGCATAGGAGGTCGACCTTGGTAGGGCATCTCCGGCAAGGACCATGTCGTGGTCCTGGTCGTGACCGCTCCCGTAGAGGTCAACCGTGACGTCACTGACATTCCCACCCTCCCTCGATGGCCCAGGTTTAGGATTGCCAAACTGTCAATACAAGTAAAATGAGCATTAATAATAATATCGGTCCTTAATTTGTTTTAAAGGTGCGGTCATCAAAGAATGTGGGTGCAGGATTGTTGTCGCGCCCATGGTTTGAGGACGACACAGACATAACGAGTGGAGAAATATATATAAAGTTGAACATTTCTATTTGGTTTTAATATCCCAATCATATTATAGTTTGTAAAATAATGAATATTAGTAATGATTGACATAAATAATATATTTAAAATAATAATTAATAGTAATTAGTACTAATAACTATTATTATAATAATTAATAATAACAATAATAAAATATAAGTAAATATTATATATATAGGCCTACTATGAATATTTCTATTATAAATATAGATTAACGTAATTTATGAAATTGATTGACAATTACTGGAAACATTTATTGAATGACTCCCAACATAGAAGTACATTTTATGGAAATTGAACCCTGACGGAAATGAAGTGCAGAAATTGTTTTAATTACCTGTTCGTTAAGCCTTCCGTTGTTGACACGGGCGATGTGGCGATGGAGGTAGTAGAAGTGGACCAGGATCCACTTATCGCGATCAGTGTGATATTTGATCGCTCTCTGGGCTGACTTGACCTCGGTCAACTTCCCATGCCTCCTCCGCATGCCCAGTGGCGCAACTGTATAACTGAGTGAACATAAGAGAAAGCATGGTTAATAATGAGTAAAGTCGATTAACAATTATTGGAAATGTTGGACATTGTAAAACAAGCAGGTGATGAGCACAAGCATCATTCCTTTGCATAGGTTATGTATTTCAATATTATGGCAAAATATGTCACAAATATCACTGTATGTACACTTCACGTGCGTGTGCATGTTTGTGCAATTAAAATAAATTAATATATATATATATATATATATATATATATATATATATATATATATATATATATATATATATATATATACCAAGACGTCAAACTTGCTAGATACATACGATAATTTGTTCAAGTCAGTATTCAATGCGCAAAATAAATATATCCCAATTTTTGTTTTAGATCAACACAGAACCAACCAAAATGGATGAATAATAGACTATTAGATCTTCTAGGAAAAAAAAGAGAGGAATATATAGAAAAATTAGGAAAGACGAAATTCATCTACTTGCTTACTATCAGAATCTATCAAGACAGGTAAAAAAGGATATTAGGAAAGAAAAAATAAATTATGAAATCTAGGTTGCTAATGACTCAAAAAATTATCCTAAAGCTTTTTACCAACTATATAAATCCAAGGTTAGAGATGTAATAGGTCCCCTTAAAACTTAGATAGGAGAAATTACAGTAAATTATTTAGAAATGTGCAGTACATTAAATAGTCAATTTCTTTCCATTTTCACTAATGAATATTTGGCACAGTTTCCAGAAATCCGTAAGGTATATAGCGATAGTATAGAAAATAGTAAGTACGGTTACTATAGGTAGAAATTATGTGCTTAAGGAAATTGACAGACTGAAACCTCATAAATCGCCTGGTCCTGATGAGGTATACGCTAGAGTGTTAAAAGAATGCAGAGATAAGTTAAGTTACCCATTAACATTTATATGTAACAAGTCATTAGAGACAGTCTTAGTTCCAGAAGCTTGGAAACTTGCAAATGTAGTTCCGATCTTCAAAAAAGGTGATAAATCAATAGCATCCAATTACCGTCCCATCAGTCTCACATCAAGCATAGGAAAGCTACTAGAGTCAATAATTGCTAGTAAAATTAGAAATAACTTAGAAACATTTAATTTTATAAATTCTTCTCAGCATGGATTCACTCAAGGACGTTCTTGCCTTACTAATTTGCTTAGTTTATTTCTCAGAGGTATATGAAGCAGTAGATAATGACAAGTAATATGATATACTATATTTTGATTTCAGTAAAGCTTTCGACAGAGTCCCCCACGAGAGATTGATGAGAAAGGTTGAGGCGCATGGAATAGGTGGGGCGTTGTTGGGATGGACTAGGTCATGGCTAATTGGTAGGAAGCAGAGAGTCAGCATAAATAGTAGCAAGTCAGATTGGGGAACAGTCAAAAGTGGTGTCCCCCAGGGATCTGTATTAGGTCTTCTGTTGTTTGTTATATACATAAATGACCTTGATTTAGGTATAACTAGTAGGATAAGTAAATTTTCAGACGATGCCAAAATGGGGAGAAAAATTTATTCAGATAGAGATATAGAGTGTCTCCAAAGGGATCTAGATACCTTACACCAATGGTCAGTAAATTGGCAGATGAAGCTTAACATTGACAAATGCAAGGTTTTAAAGATAGGGAAGATGCAAACAAATGTTAAATATAAACTAGGTAATATAGAATTAGAAAACTCAGATTGTGAGAAAGATCTATGTGTGTTTGTTAGCATTGATTTGAAGCCTAGAAAAAAGTGTATAAGCGTTCGTAACAAGGCAAATAGGATTCTCGGGTTCATCTCTAAGAGTGTGAGCAACAGAACTGCTGATGTTATCTTAAAACTTTACTTGTCATTAGTGATACCTCATATTGATTATGCTGTTCAATTTTGGTATCCTTATTACAGAATGGACATAGATTCATTAGAGAGAGTACAACGTAGAATGACAAAAATGATCCACAATATTAGAAATCTTCCGTATGAAGAAAGGTTGAAGAAATTAGGCTTACATTCGTTAGAGAGATGCAGAATTAGAGGGGACATGATAGAGGTGTTCAAGTGGGTTAGTGTAATTAATAAAGGGGACATGAAAAATGTACTAAAGCTCAGTGATAGCGAAATAACTCGAACAAATGGTTTCAAATTAGATATATTTCGTTTCAGAATGGATATGGGCAAATATTAGTTTGGTAACAGAGTTGTAGATAGGGGGAATAGGCTACTAAGTGCTATAGTGGGATCAAGAACGATAGGGAGCTTTAAGATAAGATTAGATAGGCATATGGACGAGATGGGTTGGGTGTGAGGGGGATCTGTCAGGTGTGGGCCCATTGGCGCTCTGAAGACCCACGTTTTCTGACCTCTAACCGTTACGGTGAGGTCAGTCCTAATGGTGTTAGTGAGCTGGACTGTATAAGCCCAATTTATAAGGCCTTATAATTAGGCCTTATAAGTAGCGTTAGGTGTGAGAGGGATCTGCCTTGTTTGTGCCTATTGGCTTTCTACAGACTCCCATTTTTATATGTTCATATATCCTTTAAATATATATATATACAGTATATATATACATATATATATATATATATATATATATATATATATATATATATATATATATATATATATATATATATATATATATATATATATATATATATATACCGGTATATATACATATATATATACATATATATATATATATATATATATATATATATATATATATATATGTAATGTGGTACAACCGATGCTATCTTCATAATCAGACAGATACAGAACAAATGCTTACTAAAAGGCAGGGATCTTTACTTTTATTTGTAGATCTGGAGAAGGCCTTTGACAGGGTGCCTAGAGATGTTGTGTAGTGGGCTATGAGGAAACTTGGTGTGGAAGAGTGGCTGGTGCGTGTGATAATGAAGATGCATGAGGATTCGCGAACTGCGGTGAGGGTGCAAGTGTACTGAGTGAGGAGTTCACATTCCGTGTTGGAGTTCATCAGGGTTCAGTGTTAAGCACCCTCCTCTATATTATGGTCGTGGAGGCACTGACTAGAGATTGTAGATCCGGACTCCCGTGGGAACTGATTTATGCAAACGATTTAGTCCTAATAGCTGACAATGTGCAAGATGCTGTGGCCAAAGTCAGAAGATGGAGGGACGGCATGGCGAGCAAGGGTTTAAGAGTCAATAATAACAAAACCAAGGTTATGCCTTGTAGATTGAAACGAGGCAATGTGGAAAAGAGCGGTGCATACCCATGTGCAGTGTGTGGAAAGGGTATGGGCGCTAACTCGATTCGGTGTAGCATCTGTCGATGTTGGGTGCACCATGGGAGTAAGCGCTGTAGTAGAATGAAAGGACCCCTGCCGAAGGATAAGTCAGAAATCGAGACATTTTTGTGCATAGTGTGCAAAGGCGAGCTTGTGTTAAATGATGATCCTGTGGCTGTAATTTTTGGAAACGAGTAACTGGAACTGGTGGTCAAGTTTTGTTACCTAGGAGATACCATCTCTGCGGTGGGGCCGAGGCTGCCACTGTCGCTAGAATTAGATGTGGCTGGAGGAAGTTCAGAAAACTGCTGCCAATTCTGACCATGAAAAGAATGCCTCTCCCCCTGAAGGGAAAGGTATATGACTCATGTGTTAGAAGTGCAATGACGTAAGCCTCGGAAACATGGGCCGTTAAAGTAGAGGATATCAACAGAATGGAACGTAATGAGATGAGAATGGTGAGATGGATGTGTTGGACCAGACTGCAGGATGGAATAACAAATGATGAGCTGAGGAGACGTTTAGGTATAAAGAGTATTAGCGAGGAGATACGTACAAGTAGACTGGGATGGTATGGATGAACAAAATTGGGGGAAAAGATGCAGGTCTGTGATTGTGCAGGGAGCTGCACAAGGGGTGGACCGAGAAAGACCTGGGATCGGACTATACGTGCCGATCTCAAATCCAAAAACTTGATAAGTGAAGCAGCCCTTAACAGGCTTGCCTGGAACGCTGCTATTAGGACAAGAGACTGAAACTGCACATATGTGTGGAGCACTCAATCTTAAAATGTTATGTATATATGTATGTATGTATGTATATACATGAATAATGTTTGGGTTTTTATATTTTACTGTACTTATTTACACCAGCAACAAAGTTTAAAATGTGTCCTCACACAGTCACAATAACAAATCATTATGAAACACTATCGGTTATTTGTAATTTAGAAAATTTGATTACACCGTTGCACACACACTTGAAGGTTTTTTATGTATTTGTTTAATTACCGGTAACATTGAGTTCTTGTGCCTTCTCTGCAATTGCAGCTGCCTTCTTCTCCTTATTACGGTAGTCCCGTACCCCTTTGTCATAGAAACGTTCCTGCCTCTGGAACCACTCTGCTATGTCAATCACCTGCTCATCCGAGAAAACCACAAACTTTCTGGTTTTCTTGCTGGGAGTAGACGTTGACTCAGAGAAGGTTGGTGCTTCGGCAGGTGATGTCAAGGGATATGCCTTTTCCTCTGATGATTTTGATGGATATTTTGCTGGACGTGGCCCCTGGGCAGGTCACAAGGTTAATCCAAGTGACGTTGATCAAAATGGTGGTGGTGTAGTTGATTTCTTGGTCTCCTTCCGGGCTTTCTTGGCCACCGGTTGGGGCCGTTTCCTGGTGGTTTTGTCTTTTGGTGGAACCATGTTTGTGGTTGTTGAGCGTTGAGATGGGTGCGCGGATACGACCTTCATGCTGAAGAGTGCTAGGAGACTAGGACAATGACACTGTGACTTCACTGGTGCTAATATATGGGGCAGGAAAACGCGGGCGACCATAGATAAGAATGGGGAAAAGTTCAATTCGTACCGAAATAGCCCCATCTCGCCTCCTTTTGCCCTCAAGCGCCACCTATCGCGTGGCAATCGTATGGCATTTGCAATAATTCGTTGACACATTCTCTGCATTTGAGCTACTGTGGCACGGTAATCGCCCCATTTGCTCAAAAACTGCATTGCCAATAATTATAAATCACTCCATTCGCCACCTCCCTCGCACAGTATTCGTCGATAATCGTCAATATTTGTACGGTAATCGTACGGTAATCGTCCAAAATTCGCCAAATTCGTCTAAGCATCGCCTAATTTGTCCATATTCGCCGGCAGTGGCGAATCAGAAGATAATGATATGAACTGTGCGACGAATGCCGTGAGACACGAGGCGTGTGCCACACGATTATCGCCACAAATTTCAATTCGCCTCGTTTTCTTAACACCTAACGAGCGGCCTAGGCGGTAAATAATATGTAGCCACCAGCGGGGTGTTTTTACCCAAAATAGGGCTGTTTACGTGATCATTTTCATGCCTAAATAAGACCCAGAGCGTAAAACAAGTATCTATTCCTGAAAGGGCATAAACAGAGCTTTCCAATGACACCACAATGATCCTTGTATGACCGCTAGTTTTCTTGCAACAACCGTGCAACACAAGTGCAAAAACCATGTAATTCGGTACTTTCCCCATACATTTCACTATGTAGCGAGTGTGAGAGGGTGAAGGAGGGTGGGATTCATGTCAGTTGGTCCGCCGCGGTGGTCTGGAGCAGTCATACGCTCGCTACTCTCCTGCCACCACTTGTCTCTCTCTCTCAGCAACATTACGTGCTGAAATTGCCACACGACTTATGGTGTGAGCCGCCACATAGTCCAAATTTCTTTCACTCGACATATGATGCGCGCCGCCAGTTAAGGGTTAAACATTCTAAAATTTAACGCCGATCTGAGGAGACTCTACGAGAACTTTGGTAGGTTTGTGCGACTATTGTGCGCATTCAAAGATTTGTGGAGAATATTCAGACGAATACAGGACATAGACAAAAAAAATCATTCGCTTGGCATTCGCTGTCGCAAATTCGCCTAGTGGGATTCCCCCTTATGTAATGCTATAATCTGCCCCATGTGACAATATATATTATGCATATGTATGTTTATATGTATGTACTGTATATATAATATATATATACCTATATATGGAGGAATTGGAGGTGTTTGGTGTTGTGGTGAAATTAATAAAAAAAAAAATACTGTATATACACAGTATATATATATAATTATATATATATATATATATATATATATATATGTATATACAGTATATATACAATATATATATATATATATATATATATATATATATATATATATATATATATATATATATACTGTGTATATATTGTCATGCCGGGTTGTAATACAACTTAGCTGCGTTATTGTCTTTCCTCCAATCCAACTGTGGACGTTTAGCCTCAATATATGCTCGACAGGGACACATTTAACATGTTCTCACATTCACAATTATGTATTCAATCAGGTTGTAATAAACACAATGAACACACATAGGTAACTGTATACTCTTATTTATTCAATAGCATAGAAGGTGATATTAAGGTTCGCTTAGCTACTAATTAGTAATAGCAAGTGAATCACTGGACATAGTTTGAGTACAAGATGTCTCTTACTAACATATATATGAACATAGAATGTGAATTTAAGTTTCACTTAGCTACTATCAGTAAGAGTAAGTGATTCACTAGATATGGTCAGAGTACAAGATGTCTCTTATTAACATACAAATGAACATGGAATATTGGATAGAATTATTGGGGAAATATGCAATTATATATAGATATACATATACATAGAATAACTCCTTGATAATAATACCTATGTGAGTTGAGTGTCTATCGCGATGTATTCTGATAATATCAAGAAAGGTTTAGTTGAAATCTAGAATTGCGTATTAAACATTCTGTTAAAAGCACAAAGATTTCTATGGTGATAGCTCAGATGCACGGAGCGAGATGCGCCAAGGGAGTACAAAGGATGCCACGCGTGGATATATAGGGCAAGGTAGGTCAGCAGGTCTATCAGTTGGACTGCGGTCCGGAAAATAACTTCTGCTGGTAATGCGATATTTATCTTGAATGAGGGAGGAAGACTTTAATTCATAAATGAATAGGGAGGGGAATTACTTTGACGATTAATTATATAGTTAGTTTATTGTGAGGAAATATATATTATAACTATACAATTACTTAACTTGCATATGAAATAATATTCTCACGGGTCTAGGAATTCAGATTTAAGTACGAAGATATACTGAATAAAGATTCGATATGGAATACAACCTAAATATGAATCATGTAATATTTTGACTCAATAGGTTAAGGAACGCATTGATAAAATAGCGTGTACTAATAGTTATATAATACTAATAGCATAAAATGACGTACATGACGAAGTTGCACTTAGATATATACCTCGTAAGGTATGAAGGAGTTCTGAACTAGTCAACAGATTCCTATAAGAAATACAGAACGAATTAGCGTTGTATTCGAGATTATAAAAGATTTAGATAATAGATCATTATAGAACTAGAATTCCTAGACGAGATGAATCGAAATTATCTATTTCATATCAGAAGTAAATAATTTATTCACGACGGAATAAGTTAATACAAAGGATCACAAAGCGTGAATTGGGTTTTTGAGGAAATTGGATTTTACTTATAATAGTAAATAATAATATTTCTTCTCGAGAAGTAGAATTGGAATTTCATTAATTATGAAATTGGAAGTAGGTTCTAGGTAAATGCTAAATTTGAATAGGGAATAGATACACGTTATACACTTCAACTTCAACTTGTTACATACACAATAGAATGGACATATTCAAGGAAAATCTGTGAGTATTCGGGCCAAGGTATCAGTTGACACGAGTATGTATGTAACGTATGCGTATAATGATTATGTAAGAGGTTTAACGCAACTTAACAACAGATCTTGGGCACAGATCTTCATTCAATAATTAAGTAATCTTCTGAATGATTAACATATAGAATAATATATAATGATCTTGGACACAGATCTAGCTCAATAAGTAAATAGGACTTCTGAAGGATTAACACATTATGTAATATATATATAGATCTTGGGCACATATTTATGTAAGAATTAGCACTGGAATACTAGCATATTTTACCTTACCTTCACATCAATAACCACAACGTAAGATACTCAGAGACACTTAGGGTATGTTAAGAGGATAGCATTTCGAGTGCAAGTCTGGCCGACGTGGATCGTAGATTCGGCTGGCTGGACATCGAGGGGAACTGCCTCTCACAGGCAGGGGTCAGGGGTCCTGGCATCAGAAGGAGGCAGCAGATCTGGCTGTAGTCTCGAGGGGGAGGGGGAGGCGGTTTCTACTTCAGATAGATATCCCGGACTTTTCAGTCTTAGGAATATTACTTAGGTAGAGGTGCTTACTTTCTTTAATTTCGGTGAGACTATGTTCGGGTTATTTCTTATGTTTAATATTTGGTAATTCAACTTTAGAAGGACATAGGGAAATGGTTGTGAGGTTATTTGCGAAGGTAATACTTAGTCTAAAAATGCATGGTAATTATAGGTTTATACATAATTAACTCAAGCACTTTATTTAATACATCCTTTGTTGTTAAAGGGTCTAGGAAGGTTATAATCGTGATTTTCATGATTCCCTGCGAATCATGGGTTTGTTCTTGCGAGGTTTATATCTCCGGCAGTTTACGGGTTCTCCAGGTTGTTTTTAGTTCTCCAGAAAGGTACTGCAAGGGAGGTCTTGACATCTACATTTGTACCTATAGCATTCCGGTCCCTGATGCATAAATATTTGTTCGCTATAATGCAAGTCAGGCTGTTGTTCGAAGGAAGGCTGGTAATAGGTCGAGGTAGTTTGAAAGGTCGTCGGTGATTGGTCCTGTTTCCCACTCTTTATTAGGGGAGACTGACCTAGTTCCCTGGTCATTAGAGAATGGGAATGACCTGAGGGAATGGGGAACTCTTCTTCTCCGTTTTCTTTAAGAGCATGGGAAGCTTGTTGATTTTCCCATTGTTCCTGTTGGTGTCTCCTCAAGTTCTTTCGGCAGTATATATATATATATATATATATATATATATATATATATATATATTGTGTGTACAGTATGTGTGTGTGTGTGTGTGTGTGTGTGTGTGTGTGTGTGTGTGGTGTGTACTTGTGCTTGTTTGTCTCTTCCAGTGTTACACACACACACACACACACAAACACACACATCCACACACAAATAACCCACACAAGAAAAGTGAACCAGAGTGAAATGTAAAATAATCCCAACAGAAAAGCGAAGTCTGGAGGTCGAAATGTATTGCCAGTATTGAATGACAGGACGGCAGCCGAGCCGAAGATAAGAGGCTGGGGTGGGAACGATCGGACATTTTATTATTTGGCAGACATTTTGGTTACGTCTTTATTGAGACGAGAGTTTTTGTATTGATATTTTATTATATTTATTCTTTGTATGTATTTATATATCAATCTATTGTTTGTATTACTATTTTTTATGTTTATTAACAATAATATTATTATTTTCTTCTTCTTCTTCTTATTATTATTAATATTATTATTGTTATTATTATTACTCACTCCTGTGAGTGGAGAATGCTTGTGAATAGTTGAGTGAGCACGTGGTCATTTGGAGTAAGGGGTCGGGCGCAAGTTGGACTAGATAATAGTCCATCAGGCGCCTGGCCCGGGGAGACGATTAATATGAAGGGTGCGCCTGGAAGTGTGGTGGGAGGGCTTGTGGCTTTGGCTCCGCTGCATGTCTGCCTGCCGAGATCGGAACCTCTCCGGGTGGTCGGGGGCCGGGGGAGTGCTGGAGCAACCTTTGGTGACCCTGGCCTCTGGGTCTTCTCCTGGGTGACCTGGATGTGTGTGAGTTTGTGCTTTTTATCTGTGTTTATTTGTTGTTTTATGTTGTTTTTGTGTTTTCCCTGTTCTTGCTCTGTCTTGAGTCGGCTACCCCCAAAATGGGGATTGGGCCTGAGCATATAGATAGATAGATAGATTATTATTATTATTATTATTATTATTATTAAAATTTGTATTATTATTATTATTACTATTAGTAGTAGTAGTAGTAGTAGTAGTAGCTAGAAGATGCCATCAGAGACAAACTCATCCCAGCTTGGATGAAGTCCCACACCCCAAATGCTACAGAGAGGGAGTTGCTCGCACTTCCTCCTAGGTTAGGAGGGCTTGGAATCATCAATCCGGTGAGGAGGGCGACAACGGAACACGAGAACTCAGTAAAGATAACAGAATCTCTCACTGAACGCATCGTAGCGCAAGATCCTGACGGCGAAGTGGACCAGGCGGACATCTACAACATCAGAAAGACCATCACGTCAGAGAGGCAAAACTCACAGAAAAATGACCTGGCACAATTGATGCGACAACTTTCCCCGAGACTAACAAGAAAAGTACAAATAGCACAAGAAACGGGTGCTTCAAATTGGCTGACAACACTACCAATCAAGGCAAAAGGCTTCAATCTAAACAAACAAGAATTTAATGATGCTATTGCACTGAGGTATGATTGGCCGATTGAAGGACTGCCCGATCGATGCGTTTGTGGAATCAACAACGATGCAGATCACAGCATGATATGTAAGAAGGGAGGATTCATCAGCATCAGGCACGATGAAGTAAGAGATGTAACGGCGAACATGCTCAGGGAGGTGTGTCGAGATGTGGTGCGCGAACCATCACTCATTCCCTTGGAGGGAGAGATCTTGCAGCACAGGACGGCCAACACATCCAACGAAGCACGAGTGGACGTTAGTGCAAGAAGTTTTTGGACAAGAGCACAGCGAGCATTCTTTGACGTAAGAATATTCGACCCAATGGCCCATAGCTACAGCGGGCTGTCTCTGGAGGCTGCACACAAGAGGAATGAACAAGAGAAGGTCAGGGCATATGGGGAAAGGATCTTAAATATCGAACATGGCAGCTTTACGCCACTAGTCTTCACCACATCTGGAGGGATGGGACCTAGGGCCCAGTGCTTCTATTCAAGGCTTGCAGAGATCATCGCAGAGAAGAAGAAACAGCCCAGGAGCCACGTTGTAGCCTGGATGAGGTGCCGTCTATCTTTCTCGTTGCTCAGATCAGCACTACTATGCCTGCGGGGAACAAGACTGTCTGCACCACAACCAGCGACGGTGGCAGAAGTGGACTACGAGGCAGCAGTGGCAGAGGGTCGCATAGGAAGGAGACTGGATTGAAGTTGCATGGTGTTGAATAGTAATATCTGATGCTTGTAAAATAAAATGTATGAACAATATTAAATAAAAACCAATGTAGTAGTAGTAATCCACGATGATGAGTCTGAGTGCTGACCCCGGAATAGTAAGTAGCTGAATGACTACCAAGTCGGACGCTTTGATGACTGTTCTGACCTGGTTTAGGGTCCAAAGAGGGGATGCACAGGCTGAGTGGTTTAAAAAAAAAAAAAAATAGTAGTAGTAGTAGTAGTAATACACAACATCAAGGTAAAATGCCCCAGCTTAGCCACCTATGTAGAGAATACCTATAAACAGCCTGCGGACCTCTTCATAGTAAAGAACCAAAACTCACGACGTGGAACGGCACTGAAATCAATGGAAGGAACCACACAAGGGGACCCAGTAGCAATGGCGATGTACGCAGTAGGTCTCTCGGTGTTGCAATCATTAACAAGACATGAGACGACACATGTTAAGCAGGCGGCCTATGCAGATGATCTCACTGGAGCAGGGAAAGTCAACAATCTCAAGAGCTGGTGGGAGCAAGTATCACAAGTGGGACCAGAAATAGGATACTTTCCAAATGCTAGTAAGTCTATACTGATAGTAAAACCAGAACATTACGAAAATGCCTTAGAAGCTTTCAACGTTAGTGAAGTGGTCGTAACAAAGGACGGACAGCGTCATCTAGGGGCAGTGATTGGCACAGAAGAGTTCAAGAAGCAATACATGGAAGAGAAGGTCAGAGAGTGGGTAAACGAAATAGAAATACTAGCCAAAATTGCAAAGACGGAACCACAGGTTGCATATTCGGCATTCACATATGGGGTCAAACACCGCTGGACCTACTTGATGCGTACCATTCCAAACTTGGGTCCACAACTTCAATCGCTAGAAGATGCCATCAGAGACAAACTCATCCCAGCTTGGATGAAGTCCCACACCCCAAATACTACAGAGAGGGAGTTGCTCGCACTTCCTCCTAGGTTAGGAGGGCTTGGAATCATCAATCCGGTGAGGAGGGCGACAACGGAACACCAGAACTCAGTAAAGATAATAGAATCTTTCACTGAACGAATCGTAGCGCAAGATCCTGACGGTGAAGTGGACCAGGCGGACATCTACAACATCAGAAAGACCATCACGTCAGAGAGGCAAAACTCACAAAAAAATGACCTGGCACAATTGATGCGACAACTTTCCCCGAGACTAACAAGAAAAGTACAAATAGCACAAGAAACGGGTGCTTCAAATTGGCTGACAACACTACCAATCAAGGCAAAAGGCTTCAATCTAAACAAACAAGAATTTAATGATGCTATTGCACTGAGGTATGATTGGCCGATTGAAGGACTGCCCGATCGATGCGTTTGTGGAATCAACAACGATGCAGACCACAGCATGATATGTAAGAAGGGAGGATTCATCAGCATCAGGCACGATGAAGTAAGAGATGTAACGGCGAACATGCTCAGGGAGGTGTGTCGAGATGTGGTGCGCGAACCATCACTCATTCCCTTGGAGGGAGAGATCTTGCAGCACAGGACGGCCAACACATCCAACGAAGCACGAGTGGACGTTAGTGCAAGAAGTTTTTGGACAAGAGCACAGCGAGCATTCTTTGACGTAAGAATATTCGACCCAATGGCCCATAGCTACAGCGGGCTGTCTCTGGAGGCTGCACACAAGAGGAATGAACAAGAGAAGGTCAGGGCATATGGGGAAAGGATCTTAACACCTTACGAGCGGCCTATGCGGTTTATTTATGTGTACCGCCCAGCGGGGTGTTTTTAGCCAAAATAGGGCTGTTTACGTGATCATTTTCATGCCTAAATAAGACCCAGAACGTAAAACAAGTATCTATCCCTGAAAGGGCATAAACAGAGCTTTCGAATGACACCATAACGATCCTTGTATGATGGATAGTTTTCTTGCAATAACCGTGCAACGCGAGTGCAAAAAGCAGGTAATTCGGTACTTTCGGTACATAATTGAGTATGTAGCGAGTGAGAGAGGGAGGAGGGAGCTGAGATTTGTGTCAGTAGGTTCGCCGCGGTGGTCTGGAGCAGTCATACGCTCGCTAGTCTCCTGCCACCACTTGTCTCTCTCTCTCAGCCACATTACGTGCTGAAATTGCCACTCGAGTTATGTCGAGCGCCGCCACATAGTCCAGCTTTATTTAACTCGACTTAAGTGGTGAGCCGCTTTTTAAGGGTTAAATATCGAACATGGCAGCTTTACCCCACTAGTCTTCACCACATCTGGAGGGATGGGACCTAGGGCCCAGTGCTTCTATTCAAGGCTTGCAGAGATCATCGCAGAGAAGAAGAAACAGCCCAGGAGCCACGTTGTAGCCTGGATGAGGTGCCGTCTATCTTTCTCATTGCTCAGATCAGCACTACTATGCCTGCGGGGAACAAGACTGTCTGCACCACAACCAGCGACGGTGGCAGAAGTGGACTACGAGGCAGCAGTGGCAGAGGGTCGCATAGGAAGGAGACTGGATTGAAGTTGCATGGTGTAGAATAATAATATCTGATGCTTGTAAAATAAAATGTATGAACAATATTAAATAAAAATCAATGTAGTAGTAGTAATCCACGATGATGAGTCTGAGTGCTGACCCCGGAATAGTAAGTAGCTGAATGACTATCAAGTCGGACGCATTGATGACTGTTCTGACCTGGTTTAGGGTCCAAAGAGGGGATGCACAGGCTGAGTGGTTTAAAAAAAAAAAAAAAAAATAGTAGTAGTAGTAGTAGTAGTAATAATAGTAGTAGTGATTTTATTGTTGTTGTAATTAATATTAGTATTATCACTATTATTATTATTATTATTATTATTATTATTATTATTATTATATATATATTTTTTTTAATTATTATGTTTTTTTTATTGGGGGGGGGGGGGTATTATCATTAGTTTTCTTCCTAGACCTCCATCAAGATTCCTTCTAGGTAAACCTGAACATTTGTTTTTGGTAAATTCTACGTAGAAGTCAAATCAGACCAGACAGATGGCTGGAGTAAAGTAGAAAAGAAGAGCAATTGGACAGAGGAAGAACAAATCAGAGGAGGAAATGTATATATTCTATATCAGTAGTACTGACACTTCCATGAACCCTTCCTAATCTGAATAAGATCGTCTAATGATAGCCAGGAATCAGAAAAAAACGCGTAATCGGATCTTAAGGGGAGATGGGTCGTTTTTCTGGACCCCATTCTCCCACCTGTTTAGCCCCATTAGTTTTCGATATACAGATGTTTGTCCCATTAGTTTGTCAATTTTAAGATCATTCTCCCTATTTCTGTGTCAATTTTAAGTCTTTTCGTGCTATTTAGGTGTCGATGTTTTCCCTGGCGAACGATAGTGAGCCTGTAATTTTGGAAGAACCGGCCTGGAAGTTCAGAGAGGAAACTCAAAAAATAATAAATACATGAAAATATCGACCAAAAAGTGAACTCTTCCCCCTTAATGTTGTTGTTGACGGGGTTTATTATATACCAGCCCACTAATCGGATCTTCAAAGGCTTAATATTTGTTATGGGGCATAGAAAACGAGAGGCTAATGACCCCAGTGGTGCCAATAGGGCGGAGGTTGGCCGATTTCTGTTACTTATAAGATCTCGAGGTTCAACGGATAGAAAAAGGTTCGCGGTGAATTTCTTGGTCTGGAAATAAGTATATAAGATTTATTTATTTTTTGTTTTTTCTGGATAATACAACATGAAGTAAAGCTCAGGGGCGGATCTTGAGGCCGGGGAATATTAACAGTGAATAGAGTTTATGATAATGCATAGTTGTTAAAGGCCCAGGACGATTGACAAATGGCACTGGTTGATATAATAAAGATGAATGGAGATATAACACCAGTACTCTTCAATCCTTTATTGGCTAGGGTTGATTACAGTCGAAGTCAAAGATCACCTTGTTGGATCTTTGATCTCCAAAGATCCACGGAACTCATAGCCGTCCTCCTTTTGGGACGAGCGCCACCTGAAGCCTGAGGAGGATCATCCTTCTCATCATCTGCTGCCCCACCTTGAGGAGCACTGTCATCAGCACTCTCCCGCGGAGGGGTATCAGTAGAGACGCCAGGATCATCCGGCAGTTCTACATCCTGCTCCAAGGGATATAACCTTACGACTGGGCGAGTAGTAACCCCAGTCGAAGTTCGTATTCTAGCAACCCTTATAAGACCATCAATGCCCTGGAACAAATGGATAATCCTCCCAAGCTTCCAAAATAACCTAGGACGCTCATCATGAATCAGGACGATATCCCCGATACGAGGCCATCGTTGATTCGTCCCTTTGATCTTACGAGAGTGACGCTCGCGAAGAGACAGCAAATATTCTTGGGTCCACCGTTTCCATAGATCGTCGGACACCTTGTTTACATACTGGAAGCGACGACGTGTGGCGTCAGCATTGCCGAACGTAGGGTCATGCAAATCTTCGTCAGACGATCTAGGAAAGGTATTAAGGGTTCGTCCACGTGTTAGCATAGAAGGCGAAATGGGTAAGAGGTCATCAACATCTGCCGAGGTATAGGTCAAGGGCCTGTCGTTGACTGACATCTCAATTTCTATCAAGATGGTTTGCAACTCCCGTCTGGTCACCAGTGCCCTTCCTAATACCTTCTTCATGGCAGATTTGACGATACCGATAGTTCTCTCCCAAATCGCCCCGAACCATGGTGCACGTGCTGGTATAAATCTCCATTGACAACCCTTTCCAGTGAGGGTAGCCACAACCTGCGGGTCATCCATTAAACACTGGAGATATTTAGAGGCCCGACAAAACAAGTCGCATTATCGCTCATAATAATTTGAGGGAAACCATTGCGGCCTGCAAAGCGTCGTAGAGTATGCAAAAACCCCTCACTGGATAGGTCGTCAATCAATTCAATATGAATCGCTCTGGTTACCGCACATGTGAATAGAACGGCATATACTTTTATGATAGTACCGGGCGATTCCCTAACATGAATCGCTCCGGTGTAGTCCACCCCGGTTACCTGAAATGGTTCAGTCCTTTGTACCCTGAACTCAGGTAAGGGAGGTAGATCAACTGGGGAGTAAGGCTTACCCTGTAATCTTTTACAGATCGTACAGCTATTGTGGATCCCTTTAATTGCTTGTCGCATCTTAGGGATCCACCAACGTTGTCGCATATACGCCAGAACATAATTTTCGCCAAAATGTAGGCAGGTCCTATGGCATTGGCGAATCAACAGTTTGGTAATCAAATGAGAGGAGCTAAGGAGGACAGGATATTTCGCAGAATCAATAATGTCCGCCTTTTGTATCCTGCCTCTACACTTAATTATGCCTCCTTCCATATATAATCCTAGCTGCCTCATTAAGTTTGAGGGTTTGGCCTTTGACTCCTTGCTCAGGATTTGATGTTCAGTAGGATAAGATTCCCTTTGTACTAAACATATTAGTTTTGCTTCTGCTGATCTAAATTCATGGAGTCTGATATGCTTCGAATCTTCACTAAGGAAAGACCCGTGAGCCCGACTTCTCATGTTGTTAATGAAACGGTATATCCATGCAAATACCCGTATTACTTGATCATAGCTGCCGTAACGTTCCCACTCTACCAACTTGTTATCCTGATGTGTAGTACTCACATTCGAACTACTTAACACATCATCTTGGGGCCGACCTGAAGGAGCAGATATGCATTCCCTGAAATCCTGAGGCCATTCAGTTGGAGATGTAAGCCATGGAGGTCCATGCCACCAAATAGAGGACGACATAAACTGCTGCGCCGAGATCCCCCGGGAAATTATGTCACTGGGGTTATCCCTGGTGCTCACATAGCGAAATGTAGCTGTAGGAACTAAGTTATGAATCTCATCAGTGCGATTAGAAACATAAACAGGTAACACTTTCTGGCTGTGTACCCATGAAAGCGCTATTTGACTGTCGCTCCAGACATAGACGTTATTAATCTGTAGTATGTCTGTATAAGCATCCAGTGTAAACTTTATTAGACGAGCAGACAGAAGCAATGCAGTAAGTTCTAATTTAGGAACTGTAATCTTCTTTATAGGGGCTACTTTAGCCTTCGCTATAGCCAGTGTCGCTTCACTACCATTACATATGTATATGGCAGTACCGTACGCACTATTACTAGCATCAGAAAAGGCATGTAGATCCACCTGGTGACCACTAATAACCTGACGAGGAAGTTGGACCTTGCAACATGCGGAAAGGTCTGACCGAATCAACCGCCAAGTATCCTGTAACTCAATTGGGAGGGGCGTGTCCCAATCTAGTTTTAGCCGCCACAGTTGCTGTAAAAACATACGAGCACGGATTGTAACAGGCAGCAAAAAACCTAGGGGATCAAACAACCTCGCTGACAAGCTTAAGCAGTTTCGCTTGGTCATAAGCTCACTGCCGCATGGTGTGTGACAGAAGGATATACAATCTGTGGTAGTGTCCCATTTGTGGCCTAAAAACTTCACCTCACTATTCTCAGTAGCTACACCGTCAGAAGCAAATTGACCTTTCAAAAGATCACTATTAGTGGCCCATTCTCTTAAGTATAAATGAGCCTTGGCAAATATATCGCGGATCTCCCAGCATCTCTTGAGCAATAAATCTTCATTGTCTCCGGTGCCTTGAAGATTTTCCACATAGATCCCCTGCTTGATCTCATTCTTGAAGTCAGGATCTAGTCCAGCCTCCTCAAGATGACGCAAGATAGTAGCGTTGAGAAGGAACTGGGAACCGGTTGCCCCGAATAAGACGACTCTGAACCTGTAGACCAGATACTCTGAATCTAGATCCATTGGGTCCCGTGGCCATAAAAATCTTGTCGAGTCCCTGTCTTCACAATGGAGTTGAAGCATCAGGAAGGCCTTCTCAATATCGGCGACCCATGCAAACTTATGACATCTGAAGCGCAACATAATTTGCGCTAGATCAGAGACCAGGGACGGACCCGTGTACAGACAATCATTCAGGCTATAGGAGCGATCACTGGATTTAGCAGAGCAGTCATACACAATACGAACAGGAGTGGTGGAACTGTCCTTTTTAATCCCATGGTGAGCAAGGTAATGGATGTTATCCCCATACTCACTGAGATCTACTCTCTCCACAAATCCACGTTGTACCTGCTCGGCTAAAACTGCCGCATAAGTCTCGCAATACCTTGGATCCTTGACAAACTGCTTCTGAAGGCCACGTAACCTACCAAGTGCTAGATGGAAATTAGTAGGTAATTTACTCTTGTTATCATTCCAAGGGAGCCTTACCACATACTGACCTCTGCCAGAGTCATACGTTACAGTCTCTTCATACGAGCTTAACGCTAGCTTGGACTCACGATCAAGTTCATGTGGGTCAATTCCAATATTGTCCAAGTCCCATAGCTTATCTATATCAGTACATGTATTATCAGGCACATTTGGCCTAATATATTTATCTATGGGGCTTACTGCTACCTTGAGGACCGTAACCACCTCCACCTGTGTGTCTGTAGAGGAAGTGGCATAGGATCCAGAAATGGCATACCCTTGGATCGTGGGGAGCATTATAAGCTTATCTACCCGCCGATATCCAGGGTGAACCAGGTCATAGTAATAATCAGCTCCGACCAGTAGCATAATACCATTGTTAGCAGAGAGTTGATCATCAGCCAGTTTATACCCCTTGCTTCAGAGATATTTCAAATGTGGTTGAATCTCTGATGCTATATAGAAACTGGGTAGTGTGGCGACCACAACAGCCTTGATGGGACATACCTTTCTTCTACAAACATAGGAAATCTCCACGATATCATAGTCACTGGAATCTATTTCACCAGTGAAACCATGGAGACGCAAATTCTCTTGACCCTTGCTGGTACACTTGAGCTGGGGTAATGATGACCGCAGAACGAATGACCTCTGTGAGCACTGGTCAAGTAAGGTGCGCGTCATTATAGTATTATTACTCCCCACTACTGGCAGCATCATAGTAGGAAGCAATTGACATTCTCGAGAAGCAATGGACATGGTAGATACTTTATCACCCTCGCTCTTACTTTTCTCATGTGACTCTTTGGGGGTTCTCCCCTTTTCTTTGCCGTCGTGCCGATCAGACTGGGTGCAAAGGGAAAACCAATGTTTCCCCTTGCAATACTTACAAGGTTTGATGTAGGAATTGGTGCAGGTACTGTTGAAGTGGTCTCTTGCCAGACAGCTGGTACATAACTTAAGCGATTTAGCCTTGCTAACCTTCTGTGTAGCCTTAGGATACTTAGGACACTGATACCACAGATGACCGTGGACACTGCACAACTTACAACCTAATGATATTGGCCTTTTCTGTTTAGGAGAAGTCTGTACCGGGAAAGCTGCAGTAGATGGCGACATCTCCACTTGTCGGTAGTGTCCAGTACTCTCCATATTGAAGACTTCAGTCTGGTACACCTGCACCAACGCTTCCAAGTTTAGTGGAGAGTCGCTTAGTTGTCGTCGTAAGATTTCCCTTAAGGGAGAGGGTATCTTATTCAAGATATTCACACTAAATATCTCCTCCTTGGTGACGGCCATTGTCTCCATAGATCGGAGGAGGCTCTCAAAGGAGGCATAGTACTCCTTTAGGTCCGCCACATCATAGGATGGAGGATCTAGTGTGAAGAATTTGGTAATTAAAGCGGTCTTGATGACTTCCACTCTCCCGTAAGTTCTCTTCAGCAACTCCACTGCAGACTCGTAGCTGGTAGCTTCTAGCTTGTACCCATCGACTAACTTCAATGCCTCCCCTTTCAATTGACCACGGAGATATGTGAACCTTTGGATGTATGTGAGTGTTTGATTATGATGGACGGAACACTCAAAAATATCCCAAAATCCAGTCCAGGTAGCCGAATCCCCGGAAAAGGTAGGCAAAGTAAGCTTCGGCAGGTTAAAACCAGTCGCCTTTGGTGTACCGGTATCCTTAACAGAGGTTGATTCTTGGGTGGAAGATAGTCTGGCTAAGGCTGTATTAACATTCTCAAAGTACTCAAGATCTGCCGACATTTCTTCTTCCACATCGTCAGTAACTGTCAGTAAACCATATACCTGCTGAGCATAACTATCATAAGTAGCTAGCGATTTAGTAACAGTAGCAAATTTACCCTTTATTTGATCAGCCGTGGCACTTATTAAAAATTCATCAAGATCTCTTAAACATCTATTTAAACTTCCCTTCATCCCTCCCTTAAGAATCTTAAGTTTCTTTAAATCTGTCATCGTTAAGGTCTAATTTTAAGCAACTTAAACTACAATGAGGTCAGACTACAAACCGTTAATCGCTTTGGAATCAACAGCGGCAAACCCCCATTACTTAATAAATTACTCAAAAAGAATTACATAATACCTACAGTCCCCTTAATATAAACTAACGAAAGGAAATTATCTGACTAGACAAAAGAATTAAATACTAAATCCATTAAAAGAAAGGGTAAGGTGAAGCACTAATTATGGTAAGCCCTTTATATGTAAGCCTAGTTGGTTAAGCTACAATCATGAGGTCTGACTATTAACCGTCAATCGCTTAGGAATTAACAAAGACCGACACTCATGACCGCCACTTTAAGCAACTAGGCCTAGGCTATTATGAAATTTAAAGATAAAAGGTCACATGAGAACCCTCCCCACTAGCAAAATTAAGAACGAGTCCCACAATGACACAACACAACTAACACCACAGGCACACCACCAAAGCGAATGAATAGCCACCACAGACACCTGCAGGCCTAGACTGCCTAGCCTAGCCTAAGAGCGCAAAATGGGGACCGACGAAACTACCCCTACCCCAATTTCCAGCCCAGCTAACCCACCAAAAAACGCCAAGGAACACACGCCCAAAAAAACCCTGGAAACTAGTCCCAAAAAAGATAGAGACGGCGCCTAGACGGTAAAAAACACGAGGGAAGAAGCTGGACCTAAACTAGGGAAATGGCAGGCGGCCAACAACGCGCGAGGCGGCAGCCATTTGTAAGCCCACAAGCGTCAAGGAAGCAAACAAAACGGTACTACAGTAAGGAAGCTTTAGGGCACGAAGGACCAATATTTATCGGGAATTTAGATAAAGAGGTTAAATTACATATCACTGGTACATGAAATATCCCAACAAATAGTTATAATATAATTACCAACGAGGTATTCGATGGGTGTAATCCAGTCCCCCACACACGGCTAGTTCAATTGCATGACATGTAGGAATGTTCACATAATACAATATCGATACAATGAACTTAGCTTAAGAGGACTGGTGATGTAGGACTGTTGTTAATATTGTTGTAGATTAATATTTGTAGCACATGGTGAACTGTGGGTTGAGTCAGAGCCGGGGGAGGAGATGTTGACTGTATGGTGTTGATTGAGAGACTAAAGGGCAGGCCTCCGATCGCTTCGCGAAATTACATATGGCTGCCGGCTCATAATAATTATAACCCATAACTTGGTTTCATAATACATCTAGAGCTGATGTAGATATTTATACATTACAGTTAATATTTAACCTAACTTAAGAATAAACTACAATACACAAAGAACCAGCCGAAATCGTACAAGCGATACGATACCGCCAAATTCAAATGTCCTATTGGACCAAAACCTGTCGGGATCATTACCCTATTCCCGACAACAGGAGCGCCGAGATGCTGGTTGGTTATGTGAGAGTCTGGTGTGAACTGAAGGACTTGCTGCTTCCACAGACCTGGGTGCCAGAGGCGCCCGCAAGTCTAAAGTGTGTGTGGTGCCATATGGTGTTGGACAATAGTGGTGTATACATTATTATTATATCTCCCCCCCCCCTATTGGCGTCCGACGAGGCGATGGTGGAGTCGGGCGGTGTAGGTTGAGTGGAGGGCGGTAGACGAAGCTGTCGTAGGAAGCGGCGGTTGCGGAGTGTGGCTCGCCCCGACCCATCCACCCGGATGGTATACTGGCGGTGTGGATGCACCTCCACTACAGTGCCAGTCTTGTTCCACCGTGTCGGGTTGTTGCCCCCCTGGTTCTGGACGGAGACCCGGTCACCGACGTGGAGTGGTGATAAAGGCCGGGCTGAAGCATTATAGTATGTGGCTAGGGCAGCGTTACGGTGAAAAAGGGCTGCCTCACGAGCTTCGGCCGAGAGAAGCCAGTGGGGGTGGAGGTGGAGAAGTGCAGGATTGCAGGGGACGTGGTCCCGGAGGGTCCTGCCGAAGAGAAGTTGAGCTGGTGACTTGTCAATGGTCGAGAGGGGTGTGTTCCTGTATTGGAGGAGGGCGCGGGCTGCGGCGTTGTTGTCTAGAGAGCCAGTGGGGAATGTATAGTCCGCGATGATGCGGCGGGCTGCTTTAACAGCCAGCTCGGCGCGGCCATTAGACTGAGGGTAGAACGCAGAGCTGACCCGCTGTGACACACCCCAATGTGCCAGGAATTCTTGGAAGTCCCCGGCTGGGAACTGGGGCCCACCATCGCTCGCCAGTACCCGGGGTGCTCCGTAGTGGGTGAAGAGGGTACGGCACGCCGAGATGAGGTGGTGAGCATCACATTTACCTGGTGGCTGGTAGAAGATGTGGACATTGCTGGAGAAGCGATCGACGTAGACCAGGTAGTGTTTGCCCTGGTGCTGAAAAAAATCGGCGGCTACCTGGTCGTATGGCCATTGGGGTGGGTCAGATGACATGAGTGGCTCTTTCGGCTGGGACGGGGCGTGGGCGCGGCAGTAGTGGCAGGTATCCAGGCAGTTGCGTAGGGCCTTGTCAATACCTGGCCAGTAAACACTCGCACGTGCACGGGCCTTCATGCCAGTCATACCCTGATGAGCTGAGTGAAGGGCCTCGAGAACTCTGGACCGAAGATGATGGGGGATGACTGGTCGTTGATCCATGAGGGCTACCCCGTCGACGGAAGTGAGGCGGTCTCTAACACCCCAGAACTGTCGTAGTTGTGGGGCGGTCGCCTCTCTGGAGTCCGGGAAGCCCTCGGGGATGATCTTAAGAAGGGAGGTATACTCGCTGTCTTGTTGGCCGGCAGATTTAAGGTCAGACCATGATACAACTGGGTCAGGTATGGCGGCGAGCATGGTGAGGGAGGCCAAGGCAATGGAGTGGATATCGAGCTCGCTGGCGGCCGCACTATGCACATCATGGGCGTCCGCGGAGGGCCTGGTCGGGTAGCGGGAGACAGCATCGGGGCCGCGGTGCCATTTGCCAGGCGTATGTTGAATGATGAACTGGTATCGTAGGGTACGTTCCTTAATCTTGAACAGGCGAGGGTTTGGTATGTTGTCAAGGGACCGGTCGTTAAGGATGTGCAGTAGAGGTCTGTGGTCCACGACGACGACGAGGTCAGGGCAGCCCAGGACAAACATTCTGCATCCGTCAAGGGCGTCAGCCACTGTAAAGCCTCGCCTTTGACGGGTGCGTAGTGGGACTCCGCAGGTGTGGTAAAACGGGAGCTGGCGAAGATAAGTTTCCAACCGACCTTGCAACAGGTGGGGGCAGATGCGGTGGTGCAGGAACAATGATGTTGGAGTAGGAGGAAGCCAAGGCCGGTTTTGCTCCAGTCTGTGGCGAGGCACGTGGGTCTGCCGATCTCGAAGGAGCAAACACCTTCCTCAACCAGGTGTGTGATGTGGTCCTTAGATGTGGCAAAGGTACGGTCGAGTGCCTCATCCCAGTGGAAGGGGGTTTTGGACTGCACAAGTTCCCGGAAGGGCGCCATTTCTGGTTTGATGCTGAAGGCCCAGGCGACCTGTTCAACGAGACCAAACCACGACCGGGCTCCCGTGATGTCTGTGGGCATGGGGAAGTCACGGATGGCCTTAATCATGGACGTGCATGGCTTAATTCCAGTGTCTGTGATGGTGAGTCCGGCGAAGTCAACTGAAGGGGCGGCGAAGGTAAACTTGTCAGGGTTGAAAGTGACACCGTTGGTTGCACAGAGGACCAGGTAATCAAAAGTGTGCCAAAATGCCTCCTCGACTGAAGAGTCCCACAAAAGGGAGTCGTCGACACACTTCACCTTACGAGGGACAGCCTGTATGATTGCGTCGAAGCGTCGGGTATAGGCGTCGCCAGCTGCCAAGTAACCTTGAGGGGCCCTGATATACCTGTAACGGCCAAATTCTGTGATAAAAGTCGTAGCCTCCCTGCTGGATTCGTCGAGTAGAACAGCATGGTATCCATTCCAGGCGTCTAGGACCGTCTTACGAGTGCCTGCAGGGATGGATTGGGCCAAGTTGAATGGGCTCGGGGTGTGATGTGTCTCCCGAAGGCAGGCGTGGTTGAGTGCCTGCAGGTCAACTGTACGGCGGGGTTGTCCAGTTTTCTTGGCGACCACCACCATCCTAGAACACCAGGTAGTAGGGGTACCGATGGGGACAGGCTCAATAATGCCAAGTGCGACGTCCCTGTCGAGATCTGCATTGACCTGGGCCTTCCAATGATGTGGTAAAGGGGCAGGGGTGTGCACGGCACGTGGGGATGCGCCAGGTTTGATGTGGATGTGCATGGGAGGGCCAGACATCGTGGAGAGCGGGCCGCTGGTGGTGTTGAATGCTGAAGACGCAAACTGTGACAAGAACCAGTCACGAAGGTCAGACAGGTGCAGGTCGTTAGGTGGGAAGGGGAGGGAAGTGGGCCGGTGTGGTGGAGGGGTCCTGGTCAAGGTGGGTGGTGGTTGGGCTGTGTGGCCGGCAATGCAGGGGGTAGGTGTGGGGAAGTCGGGAGGGATGATATGTAGTGCCCTACAAGCTGAAATGCTAATAAATAACGGTGACTGTGCCTGAATAATAAAAATATCATCATCAGTAGTGTAGGGGGTGCCGGCAACGTCGGTGGCGGTAATGTTAGTCGGCATATAACCCAGGACCTGGAGAGTGTGACCCCCCACGGCCGTGATCCGTTGGTGTGTAGGCTGTAGGTGGTGGCGTTGGAGGCCCAGTGCCCGTAGTAATTGCAAACCAGCCACAGATACTTGGGCGCCCGTGTCAGGGTGGGCCGTGACTCCGGTGGGGTGAGAGTGGGGCGACATGGCAGTAGAAATGGTAATGGGCAAGGAGGGGAGCAGTGCGTGTGGTGGTTTGTTAACAGCCTGTTTGATAGTACCAATGATAACAGCCGCGGATGAAGGTGAGGGCGTGGAGTGACAAACTGTGGAGTAATGGTTGAGTTTGTTGCACGACGGGCAGGTCTTGCCCCAAGCAGGGCATTTGGATGGGCGTTCGGCTCGAGAGTGTGTGGATAGGCCGCACCCACTGCACTGGGAAGAGGTGGATTTACAAACCTTGGCAAAGTGGTTAGGTTTATTACACGCCGTGCAGGTCTTGCCCCATGCAGGACACTTCGAAGATCGTTGGGCCACACCCGGAGCAACGTGTGGGAGATGAAGTGGGACCGACGTGGGGAGGTGGTGGGGCGGGCGACGGGGACTGAGTGGGTTGGGCGGGGGGCTGGATAGGGGCGGGGCATGGGTAAGTACTCTTGAGACGCTGGTATGGTGATTTCACAGCATGTACCCCCGGTTGCATTGCCGTCTGATCGAGTGCCTCAGATTCGAACCCCACACAGTAGTTGATAACATCTTGTAAGGTAGGTAGGGTGCGCTCTTTAGTTAAAACATCTTGCTGAAGGGACGAATCACTAATCCCGATAGTCACCTGGTCCCGTATGTGTTCGTCAGAGACATCAGTGTGGCAACAGGGGCAGGTAAAGCCACAGTCCAAAGTGGCCTCCGTAATACGTGTGACGTAGTCCCGGATCTGTTCAGTAGGTTGTTGGAGGAGAGACCGGAAGTGGTGGTGAGCGGCTGCGCGGTTCCGTTGTCGATGGACGAGTTGTGTGATGAGAGTTGCTAGGTCGATTTCTGGCAATGCGGAGAACGCCTGATTGTGAGCAAATATGGCGCTCTGAAGGGCAGGGTCGCATGTCTGGTAGAGCTCGATGGTAGCCTCGTGAGGTGGTAGAAGGACGAGCCGTTTGTAGACCTACCAATCAGCCCAGAATTTGCGTAGGGCGTGTCCCGGCATATGTAAAGCGGCCTGGGGCCGCGTAGGGGCAGCCCGGCGGGGCGGGGCGGGGCGTGGCTGGGCTGGGTAGAAAGGTACTTGAGGTGGTGGTGGTATGATGACGTCATGCGCATAAGGGGCTGCGCCGTGAGGGTTGGTGCCCGCCGTACGATATCCAAGGGGAGGGGCCGTCGTGTGATGGGTGACGTCATGTGCATAAGAGGCTGCGCCGTGAGGGTTGGTGCCAGCCGTACGATAGCCAGGGGGGGCATAATGGCCGCCGTAATACCGACCGTCGCTACCGACACCAGTGTGGGCCTGGCCGTCAGATGGGGAGGGTGTGGGATGTTTGCTCTTGATAGGGTGGGTAAGGGGATCAGTCATGTTCATATGTAACAAAGACATGTGGGGAATAACTGACATATGGTGGGGCACTGAGACATGGGTAACTGGCATATGGTGGGGCACTGAGACATGGGGAACTGGCATATGGTGGGGCACAGAGACATGGGGAGATGTATGAGGTGTGGGTGTCTGTGTAGAGGGATGAATAAGTGTATCACTGGTGGGGTGTGAGGCAAAGGATGGGTCAGCCTGGTGGATAGCATTACTAGCCTGGGGCTGATGTTGTAGAGGCTGGTGGGGCTGGAGATCCTGGCGGGGCGGTGGTGGAGCTGTCGCGGGGCGATGTTGTAGATCCTGGCGGGGCGGTGGTGGAGCTGTCGCGGGGCGATGTTGTAGTTGTGGAGGCTGCTGGTCCTGGTGATGCTGTAGAAAGGTGGCGATACTCGATTGGAGGGCGTCGATCCTTTCATTCAAGTAGATGATGGATGGGTATGGAGACAGGGCATCGGGCAATGAAGGCTCGACCGGTTGGGAGGTAGATGTAGCAGGGTAGGGACCGCATGGCGGCAAGCCGGCTGCCACAGCAGCTGCAGCCTCACCTAGGTAGTGCAGGTTCTCCATGTAGGTTCAGATACTGATATACACTGCGCCATATAATAAAGATGAATGGAGATATAACACCAGTACTCTTCAATCCTTTATTGGCTAGGGTTGATTACAGGAGTGCCGAGACGCTGGTTGGTTATGTAAGAGTCTGGTGTGAACTGAAGGACTTGCTGCCTCCACAGGCCTGGGTGCCAGAGGCGCCCGCAAGTCTAAAGTGTGTGTGGTGCCATATGGTGTTGGACAATAGTGGTGTATACATTATTATTATAGTTGAAACCAAACCAGGGCATGCAAATGAACTGCCCGAAACAAACGATTGATTGAGATTGGATGACCGTCCCAAAGCTTAGCTCCCTAGGGTGGGGCAGCAGGAACATTTGTCAGCCAGAGTGGACAGAAGGGTGCTGAGCTGGTATGGTCATGTTGAACGAATGGGAGATGAAAGGCTTACAAAGAGAATATGTGAGTCAGGTACAAGGGGAGATAGAAGGGCAGGAAGACCCCCACTGAGATGGAGAGACTGTGTAAGAAAGGCTTTGGATGATAGAGGAATGACTATAGATCAGGCAGGGGAAGTGGTGGTGGACAGGAGTGAATGGAGAATGCTTGTGAATAGTTGAGTGAACACGTGGTCATTTGGAGTAAGGGGTCGGGCGCAAGTTGGACTAGATAATAGTCCATCAGGCGCCTGGCCCGGGGAAACGATTAATATGAAGGGTGTGCCTGGAAGTGTGGTGGGAGGGCTTGTGGCTTTGGCTCCGCTGCATGTCTGCCTGCCGAGATCAGAACCTCTCCGGGTGGTCAGGGGCCGGGGGAGTGCTGGAGCGACCTTGGTAACCCTGGTCTCTGGGTCTTCTCCTGGGTGACCTGGATGTGTGAGAGTTTGTGTTTTTTATCTGTGTTTATTTTTTGTTTTATGTTGTTTTTGTGTTTTCCCTGTTCTTGCTCTGTCTTGAGTCGGCTACCCCCAAAATGGGGATTGGGCCTGAGCATATAGATAGATAGATAGACATTGTCCCAAATAGCTTCTTGACGCCAGCAAAACCATCCTAAGCTGCATAAAATCATCTAGGATAACCATGACTAAATCAATAAAATAGACGTCAGCGGTATTGAAAGGGTTAAGGACACCAGAGGCACCAATATGGCGGAGGTTGGCCGATCTCTGTTACTAAAGAATCCCCCCCCCACCCACCCTTACCCTTCACCAGCTAATGATCCCGGAAGAACAATATAACACAGATCAAAGGTATAAAGAGGGTATGACAAATGGTAATTGTCCTGATGGTATAATGGTTTGAGTGTTTAAAATCTGTATGCGTGGTAACCCAGGTTCGAATCCCGGGTGGAGCACATGCTTTCATTACTTTCATTGGGTGGTATTTGGTGTTGGGAGTTATATTAATTAATTAGATTATACAAGATCATTGGCTATATTGATAGTGATTTACCTTTCTAAGAGAGAGTGAGAGTGAGTGAGCGAGAGAGAGAGAGAGAGAGAGTGTGTGTTAGACCAAAATTACCTCTATAGTTGACCCTTCCACCAATGACTTCGCCAGAAAACTCATAGGCGATTTTTTTTTTTTTTGGACACTCCTTTTTCTAATAATTATGTAGCCACTATTAATTTTGATTTCAAGACATTTTGTGCCATTTAGGTGTCTATTTTTTTTCCTAGCGAGCGAAAGCGAGCCTGTGATTTAGGAGGAACTGGCCAAAGGCCAGGACATTTTTCTAATGAAAAATTTACACACTTTCCTCGAAGGGGAGTCTTGGTGGCAATATGTTAAGCTTGGTGGAGGTCTTGAGCGTAAACGATAACAAAATAATACCGAAGTAAATTGATGAACATTTAAATACAACCTTCTCTTTACCCCTTCAGTACCGGTGATGTAATTTTGTTATATTTCAGGGCCGGGGGAGTGCTGGAGGGACCTTGGTGACCCTGGTCTCTGGGTCTTCTCCTTGATGACCTACAGTAGATGTGTGCGAATATGTATTTTTTGTTTGTGTGTTCATTGTTGTCTGTTGTGTTTTGTGTTGTCCCTATTCTGGCTCTGTCTTGAGGCAGCCCCCCCCCCCCCCCAAAAAAAAAGGGAAAGTGGGAATTGGGCCTGAATACATAAATAGATAGATAGATAGATATTTTTACGATTTTATACAGTTCAGAAGTGATATGTTAGATATAAGGGTGAATTGAGATACTTGGAAGCCTTTTAATTGCTGCAAGTCCTTCTTAAGCTGAATAAAAGCCTCTGATTATTGCTAAAACTTAATACAAAGTACCACCATGTAGTGATGGGGCTAAGCCGTCAGACCAAAGCTATACCCATACAAGTTGGAATAAATAAGAGGCTCCCATAATACCGGCTCTGTCTTAACACTTTCGAGATCTGAGTGCGCATTTCTTTTCTGTTGTCTGGCTATTACTTGACGGTTCTTCTTAAACTGTATAACATCGTCTAATGTTTGTCAATATCAAAGGTACAAATGTGAATGGTTGAATAGTTGAATTTTAGTTGAATAGATATTGAAGAAAGAAAATATCGTCTATATCAGAGGCCTCTCAGGGGATATTTATTTATTTATTTGTTTATGTATTTATTTGATTGCAGTTTTAGTCTTAGTTTAATTGCTCCCTAGACTTCCTTCAAGCTTATACAATATCTCCACGGCCCCCTTTCAAGAAATATGTGTGTATTTTTCGGTAGAAAATATCTTCCTAAATTGCAGGTTCGTTATCGCCCACCAGAAACAAATCGACTCCTAATTGGCACGAATGGTTTTAAGATTGACAAAGAAATGGGGAGAAAAGTCTTAAAATCGCCAAACTAATGAGGTGAACTTCTTAAAATCTCCAAATTAATGGGGCTAAACATGAAGGAGAAGGGGGTTCCAGAAAAAGCACACGGTTAAAATAATGTAGTGGTTAAGGAATGTTTGATATTTAGTGCATGCTTACCTCCCGGGGTCTGCTGGGCTGATAAGGATTTTGGATGGGGATACACACATACATCCACTTTCTCTAACATATACACACACACACACACACACACACACAAACACACACACACACACACACTCTAACACATACACACAAACTCTGACACATACACTATCTATCTATCTATTGCCCGACGCCGTGATCCCCGAAGGGCTGGCCACGAACGAACTGCCCCCATGCACCTCTGTCCCCAGTCAGTCGATGCCCCTCCCCCCAACCAGCACCGCCTTCGTTCATATACTTCCTCACTCCATCCTTCCACCTCTCTTTCGGTCTACTTTTCCCTCTCTGTCCCTCCACCTCGCTTTCGTACACCCTCTTAGTCATTCTCTCGCTTTCCATACGTTCCATATGGCCGAACCATCTCAAGTTGTTCCTTTTCACACTTTCCAGCACATCTACCTCCACACCACACCTCCTTCTTACTTCCTCATTAGTCTGTCTATCCCTCCATGTAACACCGCACGCACTTCTTAAGTAATTCATTTCCACTGCTCTCACTCTTGGCCTGAGTCTCTCAACCAACGTCCATGCATCGCTTCTGTAAATCAGTGTCGGGAATACCACACTGTCATGCAAGGACTTCTTCACTTCCATACTGACCACCTTATTTCTTGTTACTGCTTTCAGCATTCCTACAACCCTCTTCCCCTGTCGTACCCTCTCCCGCACTTCTTCATCCATAGTCCCATCTTTACTCAACTCACTGCCCAGATACTTATAAGAGTTGATGATCTCCATAGCCTGACCGTTCAGCTTCACCTCATCACTCTGTGACTTCACCCCTTTCGAAGACCATAACCTTGCTCTTCCCCGCATTTACCTTCAAATTCCGTTTTTCGCACACTGTTCCAAACTCATTTACCAGGCCCTGCAACTGCCATTTATTATCACTCATCAGAACTGTATCATCCGCAAACAGCAGTATAGGTAACTTCCACTCAATTCCCTCCCTTTTCAGCGATACACCAACATCCACTGCTCTTGATAGTATTTCTTTCATGACTCCATCCATATATACAGTAAACAACCACGGGGACATCACACACCCCTGTTTCAAACCAACATTCTGGTCAAAGAACTCGCTCTGCTCACTCTCCACACGTACTGCTGCCTTTGCACTCTCATACATGCTCTTCACTGCTTTCAGCAACTTGCCATCTACTCCGTATATTCTAAGTACTTTCCACAAACCTTCTCTATCCACTCTGTCATAGGCCTTCTCCAATCCGTAAAGGCAACATACACCTTTTGTTGCTTCTCCAGATATTTCTCCACAACACAATTCAGGGTAAACATCTGATCTACACATCCTCTTCCCTTCCTAAAACCTCCCTGCTCGTCGCCTATCCACATCTCCGTTCTCACTCTCACTCTCTCAATCACTACTCTACTGTATACCTTCCCTACTATGCTTAGAAGACATATTCCTCGGTGGTTACCACACACTCCTCTTTCCCCTTTGCCCTTATATAGGGGGACTGTTATGCCAGTCTTCCAGTCATCGGGTGCACTCCCCTTCTCCCATGCTAGTTTGCCCATTTTCCATACCCATTCGATCACTATCTCACCACCATACCTCAACATTTCCCCACACACTCCATCTGTTCCTGGTGCTTTCCCCAACTTCACTCTTTTCATGGCTTCCCACACTTCTGACCTCCTGTCGGGGGATACATGTAGAGTGTGTCTGTTGTCTTTTGTCTGGCTATTATTTGACGGTTCTTCTTAAACTGTATACAATCGTCTAATGTTTGTCAATATCAAAGATAAAAATGAGAATGGTTGAATAGTTGAATTTTAGTTGAATAGATATTGAAGAAAGAAAATGTCGTCTATATCAGAGGCCTCTCAGGGGATATTTATTTATTTATTTGTTTATGTAATTATTTTATTGCATTTTTTGTCTTAGTTTAATTGCTCCCTAGACTTCCTTCAAGCTTATACAATATCTCCACGGCCCTCCATAATTGATAACAAAATTATCCCAGAAGACTTTCAATACTCGAAGCACTCTATATTCAAGCCTCATTTAGAAGTTTATTAAGTTTATTTTTGAGTGTGAAGCTAAACGAGCCTGTGTACATCGTAGGAAAATATATGATCGCTTTCGCTAATGTTTCTGGGACTTGGGTGGGTTTATGTTGTTATAACTTGACATTAATTAAGTCTACCTTGATTTATTCTCCAATACGTTTTCTTTGATAATAATAATATAATTTCTTTGGTTAATAATTATGTACTTTAAATATTACATTCATACATTATAGTATCCAATTTAATTTACTGGTATTGATCAATGTATATGCGAATGTATGAGTGTACTTTAAGTATAAGATTCGTAGCCGAGGTCCCGTATGTAAACAAAGGGGACCTCACTTGCTGTATAGAAGTCCATCTGCCCACATCCAATACTAGTGATCATCAATAATCTGCTACATCCTCAACACTACTTCTTCAATACTTCGCTCTACATTCAGATAAGCCTTTTCTATAATCACTGAGACCCATATTATTTTATGAGTGCTTAAATTTATGTATTACATCATCAGTTTCAAGGTGATTATTTTCCTGTTTCATATATATATATATATAGCTCTTGTCCCTACAGTCCAGACAAGATATGGTCCTTCGAACTATTCTTACTTCCTTCTTCTTGCCTTTCTGCCTGTCTCATATATTTTGTTATCTTTTCCCCCACATAGGCCTATATTTTCGGCGAGGCCTAGGCTACCTTTGCAATGTTTTTCGCTAGTGCCGGTCTTTAGCCTAGCTTTCTTTCTCGTGGCCGGGAGTGTTACCACACTAGGCCATATTTGTGCAGACAGTGCAGGGAATCCTCAGGTTCTCTTGCCTTATTTGTTGACACTTTTTTGCCTCTTCGTGCTTATGTGGCGGGGTGATAACAAATGTTCGGCCGCTGCAAGCAGTATAGGTAGTGGATTCCAGCCCGATCCAGCAGCAAACCTTCACTCTCTTAAGACCCTAGTGCTCTTGGGACACAGTTTCATGGATCGCATTTACGTTGATCAACCAATTTATGAAGACTTTTTTGTTGTGCATAAATTCGCAGAGCCAGGAGCTAGGGTTTCTAGTAAAACAAATACACAAGCATGGAGGGATTTATCTAGGAGATGGCAGGAGGTAACACTGCTTGTACTGGGTGGTAATGATATAGTACCTGGTATCGTACCGAAGGAAGTGGCCCTCTCATTGGAAGCATTGGCACGGGAGGTAGGGTTAACGGGGGTAAATGTCACATCGTCGGAATCGAGAAGCAGATTGCACCTCGATGCATCAACAGGGACGAGTACAATAAAATCAGAAATAATATAAATTACCGGACGAAGAGACATAATCCATACACACATACTCGGTACCATTGCATGGCAGTGCAAGACGCAGAAATCGGTTATGACAGTGTGCACTTAACGTCTTAACCCATGAGGGCCAAGACAGACTCTTCAAGCTCCTTCTAAACATCGCGAGAGGCATTTTCGCCACTACACATTAGGCACCTGCTATTTACTGCTTTTCATTGTATTGGGGATGGTGGTGATAACTTGACTTGACTTTCGGTGCGCTTGGCTTAACCTAGCTTAGAATTATTTAGACATGCCTGCCACCCTGTCAGAACTTAAGAAAAAGAGAGGAATAGCGAGGGGCAGTTTGACTAGGCTAACTAGGGACATACTGTAGATGCCTTCATTGATCGGGAAGATGCATCCGATGTGAAGGGCAAACTTACCCTGGTTCGCAAGCGCCTCAATGAGCTGGAGTCAGTCAATGACCATCTTTATGACCTATATGACGAGACCGTTGACATTGTGACTACAGCTGGTGACGATGATGAATACTCTGAGGCCATGGAAGCGATTGTGGCTAAACTCGAGGCAATATACAAAAAATCCCCTACTTTGACCAACAGTAGTGCCAAGGTTCAGGGGTTAAGACCTACACTTCATCTTCCCAAATTTAGTGGCGACCCAGCAACGTGGACAGAATTCTGGGACTTCTTCCGCTGTACCGTGCATGACCACAAAGAGATGTCAGATGTCCAGCGTTTCACATATTTGCACGGGCAGCTGGAGGGGGAAGCACATAAGTTGTTTGGGGGATTTAGCCTAATAGCCAGTAGCTACGCCACCGCAATAGCCCTACTTGAGAAAACATACGGACAAAAAGACCGAATAAAATCCGCACACATTACAAACTTGTGTGAGTTGTCTGCTCCAGTTTATGAGGTAGGCGCGCTCAAGAAGTTCTATGCCGCTTTCGAGAGTACCATTCGATCCCTCAATACGATAGATATCAGCGTCGATGAGATATGTACCGTCATCCTAATGAATAAGTTACCAACACCACTTCGTAAAAACGTAAAAAGAGCGATGAAATCTACCCCACTCGAATTGCAGTCTTTTATGGAAAATTACCGGACAGAGGTGTTCAATATGGAGGGAGTCACCAATGAACCAGTACAGTATAATGCCACAGCTTCTACCTTTTCCACCGTTAATAGAAGTACCGGTAAAGTAAAAATGCAAGCAGAGTCCAGGAAATTCGCTTGCTATTTGTGTAGTAGTACGAAACATGCGTGGTACAAGTGCCCAATATATCAAAGTAGTGAGGCTAGGAAAAATAGAGCTAATTTCTGAAGTTGTGTCAAGGATGCCTCTCCAGGGAGCATGGGGGGCGCGGTTGCACAAATGCTAAATTAAGTCCCTGCCGAGAATGCAATGGCAGGCACTTCCGCGCATTATGTCCCCAATCTGCTGGAGAGGTAGCAAGTCAAACTACAGTTGTGACAACTGATCCTGCTCTAACCTCCACGACGTTGTCTGCAGCGTCAGAGAGAGAGAGACAGTAGTTTTGCCCACAATTATGATGCCAATTATTATCAATGAAGGATATTACCATTATCGTGCTTTGCTAGATCAGTGTTCCCAGCGCACTTTTGTTCTGCGGTCCTCTCTGCCGTCAGTACAGTATGTTGCATTGGGAAGAGAGACATTGAAGCTGCAAGGGTTTACGGGAACTCAGCACGAACAGGTGTATGACGTAGTCACCCTGCAGTACATGGATAAGGATAGGAATTCATCACCAAAATACAAGGTATCAACAGGCATCAAAGGTGCAATAGGCAAATTGCAGGATTCAGGGTATAGGCTAGCCGATTCATTCATAGGCAGTAATGTTAAGCCCTTACATAAATAGCCAAACCCTTGACCTCTAAATGTTACCGTGAGCCAATCGCCACTACCGTGACTACCCCGCCATAGTTCCTACCCTCCACCTTCCTCCCACGCCCTCCTTGCGTACGCAGCCCAGAGTGCAACCTACTACCACCTCGAATTCCAGCAGCCACTCAGCGTTGACTTAACCCACCCCGGCCCAGATACAGTGAGCGACTTGTGAGAAGGTTACCCGCCACCAATGGCAGGCGCCCGAACGCGCAGTAGCTCCCGCCCACCCTTCGCCCCCTGATATCCAATTATTTGTATATGCCCGTAGTCTTGAGTAGTTTAATCATTCCTTGAAAATACTAGATGTCTAGTGAAACGTCGGATCACCATGAACTTTGCAAACCTTATTCACCTTCTTACTGAACCTCAAAGAAGATTGATTAGAAATATTGAAACCCTGAATAATAAAATGTTGAATGCAGAAACAGCTTCTTCTTTTAACCTTGTATGCCTTAAAAAAAAATATATATATATATATATATATATGGTTTATATAATTATAGAGTATATATATATATTTATATATATATATATGTATATACCGGTATATACATACTGTATATATGTATATATGTATATATATATATACCGGTATATATAGATATATATATATATATATATATATATATATATTATATATATATGAAAGCGAGATGAGTTTTACAAATTCCCCAATATATACACCTTTACTTCATCTATAATATGTCGTTGGGGAAGATGAGCACCTCGGCAATGTACAACCTAGCATAGCCCAATACTTTATATTCCATCTCTCTGGAATGGGTTTCAAACAATGTGTGTGATGCTAACTATGCCTTATAACTTCTGGTAACTCTCTCACCAAACCCTGTGTAAATATTGGGTCCTTCAGCGCTTTTCAACTCAAGGGCAGGCAAACTCCAACACTGACAAAAGACTATAGCACCAGAGACAACTTTTGATCCTTTCTCACTCTCTCTCTCTCTCTCTTCCACTCCCCTCCCCTCCCTCTCTCCCTTTTCCCTCTCTCTCTCTCTCTCTCTCTCTCTCTCTCTCTCTCTCTCTCTCTCTCTCTCTCTCTCTCTAACACGCACGCTGGGCAATTTAATATCACGCTTTATTTGAACAGTTATCTTGCACCGGTAATTGTATTGTCTGCATTGAACTTAGGATTAATAAAATTAATCCAATGTTGCATATTGCCTAAACACTAATATACTGTGTTCCACTGTAATATCATTAAACTATTAGATTATATCATTAGATTATGCCGCATTTTTAAATTTTATTTTGACCATCATTAGACAAATTTATACATTTTAGGAAGAATCTGTGGGAATTATAAGGGTAAAGACTATCTCACTTTATCCTCTGACTTCCATATACCCTTCCTAATCTGAATAAAATCGTCTAATAATATGCCACAAACAGATAAGAAATGCGTAGTTGGTTCTCGAAAAGGATAACAATATTTGTGTTGTATTGAAAAGTAAAATGTTTTGCCCATATTCACACTTCAGGGTGATACATAAAGGTTATGAGGTCAGGTCAAGTCTCAATATCGGCAGGGTGGAGAGCTTTTGAAGTAGGGGCCTACAGACTCCATCCTTGAGACTCTTCGACAATAGTGTTTTTTTTTTTTTTTTTTTTTGCCATTTCTGTCTTATTTTTTTATATTGGCTTGTTCCTTCCTTTGAACTCACACTTAATCTCTCTCTCTCTCTTTTCTTTTCTTTTTTCGTTATTTAAACATTGCTTATCATATTTGGTTTAGTGAATTTTTCTGGGCTTAAGACATAACATTTCTGTTGATGTCTATCTTAAAACTCAACCTCTTCCAACTAGGATACATTTGTCCTGATATAAGTTTCATTTTAATATATATTATGAATATATTTATTAGATATGTATTGGCAGTATATCATTCAATAAATTATTTATATTTTACACTTACATACACACACATATACTGTTTACATATGCACAAACATAATTATATGAAATATATGAAATTTATGGTATTTGCCTACACCAGACATTAGCTGCAATCTTCATTTGATTGGTATTTAGAGTTCTGACATCTATAATATTTGTCATAAGGTTCCACAATCTTGAGGTTGCAGCTTGGAAAGAACGTTGGTGTGTACTGGTGTGAGATCTAGGGACTTCCAGCAGACAGATATTGGATAGCACCGACCTCGTGCTTCGGCTTGACTGTCTCCATGGAAGCCTTAGTTCTACTAAATGAGGAGTTTGTTGTACTTGTGCTTTATGAAGTACAGTTAGTGACGCTACCTGACGACGATGTTCCAGGGTGTCTAATTCCATTACTCTCTCTTCCCTTTGACAAACTAAGGTAATGAGTCTTTCGGCTCTCCTCAGAACTTTATCAAGTATAGAGAGGTGAGCTTCGTGGGCTCGATATCCATGTAAGGGGAGCGTACTCAATGTGTGATCGAACCTGGGCTTTGTAAAGTGTTTTCAAACCTTCAGCATCTAGAAGATGTTTGATGCGCTGGAGAGCTGTTACTTTAAGTGACACTTTATGAGCTAACTCCTTAACCCCCCGGATCCGGGGGCCCTCATATGAGGCGATCGTCGTGTCCGGGGGTATTCCTGAAAAATTGCTATCTTCATAATTCGATATCTACTGATTGAGACCACCTAGAGCAGTCAACTAAATTGCATAGTGTACAACCAACCTTCGTCTGTAGAATGGCGTTGAGTTGACATCGCTACGATAAGTGGTTGCCGAGATATGATGATGGAAATGGAGGTAATTTCCCGCGTATTTTCGCCTGTGTCCGAATCTGTCTCCGTGGCCCTGGCTAGCACGCACTAAGTCACTCGTTGCTCCCGTGGCTTTTGTTCCGGTACACGATATTATGTTTTTATGGAGATAATGTGATATTATTGTCATTTATTACTTTTTCAACCATTATTTGAGTTATATGAAGCTTTATATAACATATTTTCGGCGCTTTCACTGTTATTGTAATATTATTGTGTCACTTTCACTTTTATTGTAATAGTATTGTGTCACTTTCACTTTTATTACTCTTCTTGCTATGAATTATTGTCACTCTCACTGTTATTATTGAGTTATTATTACTTGTTATACATTTTGTGTCACTTTCACTTACTAGGTTAGAGGCTAGGCTACGCAAGCGTACAGTACCGTAGGTATCGTATTTGACACTTGTAATTATTACATTTGGTTGTTTCTTTCACTTAGACATATTGTTATATTGTTTTTAGTGTCACTTTCACTTATTACAGGTTTCACTTATAAATACTTATTGAATAGTTACTCTAATATATAGTTGTTGTGTCTCTTTCACTTGCACATACTGTTGTATTGTTTTTAGTGTCACTTTCACTTACTACACGTTTCACTTATAAATACTTATTGAATAGGTACTCTAATATATAGTTGTTGTGTCTCTTTCACTTGCACCTACTGTTGTATTGTTTTTAGTGTCACTTTCACTTGCACATAGTGTTTTATTGTTTTAGTGTCACTTTCACTAGTGTTCTCAGGGTCAGTACCACTTAGAAGTTTATCAGGATGTGGAAATCATCGTGGCAAGGCATGATGCACAGTGCTACCTGACATTCCTGGCACTGATACGAGGTTTTGGTGTTTGTCTGGGGTCTTCGGGTAGTGTGGGTGCAGACATGGCACCGTTTCTGGGTCTTGCGACCAGCAGCTACTGGAAGGCCGACGATCATGCGCTTCTTTTGGTGTTCGGAAGCGTTTTGTGCGGTCCATGGTGCCAGCTCCTGGCATACGTTGAGCTCGTGGGGAATCCTCAGGCAGGGCATATTCCCCAATGAGATCCAGAATGAGCTGTTTCTGGAATATCCGAAGGTTGGTGTACTCCCTGGGCATTGTGGGGTTCATCAGCTTGTACAGGTTGTGTTACGATCGGGTCTCGTATAAATCAGTGGCTCTTATACATTGGACTAGACTGGCATAAATGCAACAACGGAAACGCTAGATCCAACCACTGATATATAATCCCGTCGAACAAAGAACACATATACCCTCCAGAGTTATATCTGCGATAGCGGGGTATCTTAACTCTCAGTATCTATGTGCTTCTACTATAGGCTGATGTTCTCTGAAACAGCCTATTACCTATAACATATGGTTGCTTAGTTATGGTACACAAGGAAAAGATAGTTAACTTAATTAAATCACAAGAGTGATCTAATGCAAACAAGAAGAAGGTTTACTTAACGTTACGTTAATCAATAATATCTGTCACTCCTTTATGAAAGAAAGTGTTGTAAAGTCCTCAAGCACCGAACAAGGAATCTTCTGAATAATGTCGGATGCTACTAAGAAGAACGTATCGGAAATGGAACCACAAAATAGCAGGAGGCAGGACAATGCACGTGTAGGCTAAATACACAAAAAGGCTGGACCTATAATGTTATTGGACACAAGAATATTATAAGCAGTGCAACAGTAATAATGCTCGCCACGAAAAAGTAGTACTCCTATTAACAAAACCGGTCTATGCTGGTTGTGTCTCTCTACAGCAACCTAGACCTCAAAATGCTTGTGTAGAAATAATGGGTATGCATAAAAGAGTATATGATCTAATCCAGCTAATGTCTACCCGGGTTAATAAAGTCTAGCTGGGATGTGCAAAGGTACAGAATTCTGGTGGAGCAAGGCAGCTCCTAGCCTAGTGTGGACCTTGGGTCTGTGCGGCCTGATTACGTTAATATGAAGGGGTGCTCTCTTGAGGATTCTCGATCACAAGTATCGAGTATCCTCTTGGCGACCCTCAAAAGTAAAAGCAAATAGAGTTAGAACAGTGTTGGGTGGATTAGGCAAGCAGCCCTCACGCACTACACAGTCTAAACTCCAAGGTACACAGACAAAAGATCCACCCAGGTAACCCACAGAATCCGTAGTGTCGTGCAGCTCAAAAGTAGCCTACACACAGTGAAAACACCAACAGCAAGGTACCTGATCCCTAGTCTAGCATTATTTAACCCTGTAGAAACATTAGTGATTGATGGAGACAGTCCGAGCAACACAATCTCCCAAAAAGACAATGACTATCTTCAACCTTAGCCTAGTACATAAGAAATGTGAGATCCAGCATATAATACAGTCTGGCCACCAATTCAAGGTGTGGATGCGGGGAACCAGAGGGGGATTGATATTAATAAAAGGTGAGGAAGTAGTGGAAATGATAGAGGCGGTAGAAGAGAAAGATTCTAAGACAAGAGTGTGGAACAGTTCAAGGGAGATGCTTAGAGTATGCTGTCTGGGACGGATCTGACCAGGATATTTCCAGGGACCGCATGGGTAGAGTCCCAGTTCGCAGGAATGGCACGAGGGCGTGCGACAGTCGCCCAGTAAGCAGCCGCCTAGTAGGCCGTGTTAGGCAGGAGGCAACGAATCCCTGTGAGGCCTATGTAAGAGGGCCGGCCACACGCCACACTCACCACCAAGTCACACCACCTGGTCTCTCTCTCTCTCTCTCTCCCGCTCGCCTTCCCATCATTCAATTACTTAACACAATACTTTCAATTGACTAAATAAAATAGAAAGGATTGTGACAGACGAAAACAAAGAACAGTTCTGAACTGTCTGCAACACAAGCTTTCTTGAGAAGGAAAGTACACAATGATAGGTAGACTGTAGCTACATTCTCTGCCCTGGCGAGTCCTAGCGAGTAAGCCATGCGGTTCTGGGGGAAGCGGTGAGCGTCACACCCCACCCAAGATTTTTAAGAGGCTCCAACTATGAGCTCTAAATCTGACACGCAGAACCCATACAAAATTCGCCACTCCTAGTCACCCAGCGACAATGAAATGTAAAGCACAGTTCTCTTCAAAATAACACATTATAAAAATGAACAACCCCTCCCAACACAATAGATTAAATTACATAGTTATGCTCATAAGAGCGAGCTTCACTAGCCCAGCCTTCTGAGAGAAGTACAACTCGAATTTCTGCTATAACATACTTTAAAATTGTTTAACTATCAAAGAAAGAGTTTTTATAGGATTTTTATATTTGTTAATATGTATATGGTGGCTGCACTACAGGGGCAGCCTAGTTTTTTTCTTCTTCTATACCAACACAGCAACTCCTACTTTACGACCCAATACGCTGGGCTACCCACGCGAGCCAACAAGCACCAGACGTAAACATACTAATCAAACCAAAGTAGGAGGCTACCCTTGTGATGATCAACCCCGGGTCTTCCACCCTCGATAAGCAATCTGCAATCACATTCTCAGAACCGGCAATATGGAGTATGTCTAGGTTGTATTCCTGCAACATTAATGACCACCTGGTCAGCCTCATATTCCGGTTATGGAATTGATTCAGGAACTTGAGGGGGTGATGGTCGGTGTAGATCACCACCACTGGTCCATAGGCTGGAACATACACCTCAAAGTGCCTGAGCGCTAGCACAATCGCCAGCAGTTCCTTCTCAACTACTGAATAGTTCTTCTGCGCCGAGTTGAACTTTTTTGAGAAGAAACTGACTGGGTGCTCCAGCCCATCTTCATCTGATTGCATCAGAACGGCACCAGCCCCCACACCCTTTTTGTCATCCATGCTGGTTCAAATGACGTCATGCGCACCAGATCCGAAGAGTTGATGGAGAAATATCGCAAGATGATCCAGCACAACAAAAACAAGTCAAGGAATATCATCATCTCAGGCATTCTCTCCAAGATCGACGCACCTGATAAATTCTACGACAAGGCCTTCAGCACAAATAGCCGACTAAAATATTTGTGTCTGAGGGAAGAAGTTGAATTCATCAACCTCTGGGACAACTTCTACAACCAGCCTACTCTGTTCCGCAAGGATGGCACTCATCTAAACCCTGTGGGTTCAGCACGCATGGGTCGTCTCCTACACGAAGCAGTCCGCAGCCATGGATCAAAAAACGCCATCAGAGAAGAAGCAGCAGTGACATAAATCATCCAACGCCAAGAAAAACACAGAGGCAACCGAGGACCACCAGCAATAAGGACCGAAGACAGCGAGGACCGAGGACAGCCATGAACATAAATGTAGATCCGACAAGAACCAAAATATTATTAAAGAGCGTTCCGTGAGTTCTAAAATAACAAATTTAAAGGTTTTCTATGCAAACGCTCGTAGCATACGCAATAAATTTCAGATTTAGAGGAGCTAGTGTTTACAGAAAATTATGATGTGATTGGCATAACAGAATCTTGGCTCAATACAGAAGATAGAGACTTTTTAGCAGAGTATTCACTTCCCGGTTATGTAATGTTTGAGAAAAGCCGAATAAATCGAAATGGAGGTGGCGTTTTACTTTATATCAAAGAAAGTCTTAACCCTACCCTCTTGTCAAAACCTCAAATTGTGAACGTCGACGCATCTTTTGTGCTAATAAAGAATAATAAAGGTACAAAAATAATACTTGCATTAATATACAGACCTCCAGCTCAATCAGTGCAAACTGACCGAGAAATTTATGAACAAATTGCAGATGTAAGTAACTCACAAGATACCGTAATTTTTGGCAACTTTAATTTACCTGTGACCAAGTTGGGCGATACTCCTACTTCACACTCTGGACATGACTTTTATACGAACTTGCAAGAGAGTTCGCTTTATCAATTTGTTCGAACGCCGACCCGTGGTAATAACGTTCTTGACATTGTACTTGCAACAAAAGAAGAATTAATAGAGAATTTGAATGTTGGTGATGAATTCAGTAACAGCGACCATCGTACGATAACTTTCACTTTAAAGTTTACTAGTAACGAACCAAATAGTAGCATCGAAAAAGTCCCTAATTTCAAGAACTTAGAGCTATCTTTAAAGAAACTGACTGGAGCTTTTTAATTAACAATAATGACATAAATACATCTTGGAAGTTATTCGAAACCACTTACCTAAAAGCAGTGCAAGACTGCATACCATCGAAAATACGGCGTCCAGGCCATAATAATAAGCCCAAATGGTGGAATAAAGAAATTTCAAACTGCCTGCTTGCTAAACAATTTGCTAATGATAGATTAAAATCCTCACAAAATGACGAAGAACGGGTGAAATTTGTAGAGCTACGACGCAAAGCCAAAAAGTTAATTAAGCAAAGTAAAAACACCCTAGAGTTACATATTGCGAATCAAAGTAAAACAAACCCGAAAGAATTCTATAGTTATATCAGAAAGAAAAAAGTAGTTACTTCAACTGTTGGACCGTTAGTCGATGAAAATGGAGAATACACCAAAGACGAAGTACAAATGAGTAATGCCCTCAATACCTTCTTTGCATCAGTTTTTACAACAGAAGACCTCAGTGATATCCCTACACCATCGCCGATTCAGATTGATAATTCAGATGTTCTAAGCAATATCACCGTTACAGAGAGAGAAGTATTGAATTGTTTAGATAAACTCAAGGTAAATAAAACGCCTGGACCTGATACAATCTCGCCTAGAGTTCTGAAGGAAGCTAAGGATGAGCTCTCCAAACCACTGACATTACTATTCAATAAATCCTTGCAGTCTGGAACTATGCCTGATCAGTGGAAGCTAGCCAACGTAACACCGATATTCAAAAAAGGCAGCAAATCCCTACCCAGTAACTATCGTCCAATTAGCTTAACCTCAGTTGTATGTAAAATGCTAGAAACGGTCATACGAGACAGACTCGTAAATCACTTAGAGGAAATAACATACTTAAAGATACTCAACACGGCTTTCGTAAAAAACGTTCCTGTTTAACAAACCTCTTAGACTTCTTCCACGATATCCTCAACCTCTACGATGAGAGTAAAGCTGTAGATATTATATACCTTGATTTTCAAAAGGCCTTTGACAAAGTTCCCCACAAACGTTTACTGCTAAAACTAAAAGCGCATGGAATACAAGACGGTGTGTTGAAATGGATAGAAAATTGGCTCAGCGACAGAAAGCAAAGAGTAGTCATAAACGGTAAGGCATCTAAATGGACCAATGTAAGTAGCGGGGTACCCAGGGATCGGTACTAGGACCAATTCTCTTTCTAATTTACATCAACGACATAGATGAGGGCCTCACCTGTACAATCTCAAAATTTGCTGACGATACAAAAATTGCAAATAGCGTACTCTCAAAATAACAAGTTGACGATATGCAACACAATCTAGATAAATTGACATGTTGGGCCCAAATTTGGCAAATGAGTTTCAATGCGGATAAATGTAAAGTACTACATATCGGATACCTAAATGAGAAAGCAAACTATTCGATGAATGGCACTCAGCTTAAGAATGTAAACAGAGAAACCGATCTGGGAGTAACAATATCGAGTAATCTAAAACCGAGTCAACAATGTTCAGAAGTTGTTAAGAAGGCAAACAAAATAATTGGCTTTATAGGCAGGTCATTTGAGCATAAATCCAAAGAAGTTATCCTAACCCTTTACAATTCCTTAGTCCGCCCTCTTCTGGAATACTGCGTTCAATTGAGGTGCCCTTATTACCAAAAAGATAAACAAGCTAGAACGAGTTCAACGTAGAGTTACCAAAATGATACCTAGCCTAAAGAACAAACCATACGAAGAGCGTCTTAGAGAATTAAATCTATTTCCTTTAACCCAGCGCAGATTAAGAGGTGACTTAATTCAAGTGTTCAAAATCATCAAAGGCATCGACAATATGAACTGTAGTAAGTACTTCACTATCAACCAATCTAATTACACGCGGGAAACGGTTGCAAAATTATTGGTAAATCTTTTAACTCACACGAATCTAAGAATTTCTTCTTCAATCGAGTTGTCAACTTGTGGAATGGGCTTCCCCGAAACGTTATAGACTGCATCACCGTTGATTCATTTAAACTCCGCCTAGACAAATATCTCGCATCAAACCCGCGACTGACTGCGTTTGTAAATGAATAACTTTATTTTATCCCCCCCTCAGTTACTAACCCATCTGTCCCCTACTAACTTCCTAATCCTGCCACGGACATTAGTTCCAGGGCAGTAATTCCCTTTCCAATGTTCCCTTACCCACTCTAAACCACTGTTTGGACACTTGATCCTCAGTGTTTTGGAGGACAAGCAACCTAGAAGGGTCACTAGATCTGTTGTTGCTTGATTTCCTTTGTACTCCTTTGTACTCCTTTGTACCACTGGCATCAGTTGCCAGCTGGAATGGTCGGCTAAAGTCTGGGGCCCTGAGGATTGGGTGAGTACACAACAGGTGTTTTACTAGCAAAAAAGCCCTCTCACACTCAGGCGCCCACTTAAACTTTCTATCTTTGGCCAATAGGTCCGTCAGAGGAGCCAGCACAGTAGAATAGCCCTTTATAAAGCGGCGGTAGTAACCAATCATGCCCAAAAACCTCATGATCTGCTTCTTGGTGGACGGCCTGGGGAAGTTGTTAATAGCCAATATCTTGTTCTGTGGGGGGCACACCTGGCCCAAACCCACCATGAACCCCAGATACTGCATGGTAGCCCGCACAAAATCACACTTTCCCAGGTTGACCACCAAGTTTGCCTCGCTTAATTTCTTAAATAGGGATTCTACATGTTCACAGTGGCTCTTGAAATCGTCATCGTAGATAATGACGTCGTCCAGGTACACGGTACAGTTCGGAATGTCAGCCACTAACTCGTTCATCAAGCTTTGGAAGGTCGCTGGTGCGTTCTTTAGACCGTACGGCATGACATTACAACGATATGTAGCACCATCCACCACAAAACCACACACCTCTTTCGCCCGTTCAGACAAAGGCACCTGCCAGTAACCTTTTACCAGGTCCACCTTGGTTAAGAACTTGGCCCTGCCAATCTTGTCTACACAGTCATCGACCCGGGGAAGAGGATATGGGTTGGTGGGAGTCAAGCCGTTTAGCCTGCGGTAACCAACACAGAAGCGCACCTTGACATCCGGCTTAGGTTGCAGCGTTACGGGATATGTCCACTTTACCGCCCCCTTCTCGATCAGTCCCTGTTGCAACATATACTCCAACTCCGCCCGGAGGGCCGGAAGTTTAATAGGGGGCACCCTATAGGGCACTGATTTGAAGGGTGGGTGGTCTCCGACGTCAACGTCGTGCACCTCCTGAGTAGTGAGGCCTTGGTGTTCCGCAAATACAGTAGGGTATAAACAAAATAGGCGCTCAACAGCCACACGCTGTTGCTCAGGTAGGTGTTGCAAAGCCTCATGAGCCGCCTGTCTCGTGTTTCCCGCCCACTGATCTGCAGAAACATGATAATCCCAGTTGTCATCCACTTGCGCATGACTGTCCCGTTCTCCTTCTCCACCTTGACTGCTGAAAGTCATCACAGGGACAGTGAGAGGCTCAGGTGGGCGCCTCACATACTCCTTCATCATGTTGACATGACATAACTGATTCCTCTTACGCCTGTCTGGAGTGGCCACCAGGTAATCTAAGTCCGAGAGCTTCTCTGCTACCCTATAAGGACCAGCGTACTTTGCGGATAAGTGGTGACCTACAAGAGGGAGTAGTATCAACACCTCCTGACCCACGTGAAACTCCCTGAGTTTCACCTTGTGGTCGTACCTGATCTTCATGAGGGCCTGAGAGCCTACCAGATTGCGGCCAGCCAACTCCAGACTACGCAACATTCGTTCTCTACTATCAAGTTCGACAGCACCGTCACTACACTTTAGAACCTCCGGGTCTTCTAGCTGCAATTTGCGAATATCTGAGGGAGCTAGCCTGTCTAAGTGTTTGCGAAACAACTCATGCCCTCCCCCAACATCGAACTTTGCATCCCATTGCTCTCTCCGTGTATGCCGTTGCTGCCTCTGAGTCTCTTTAAGCCCTGCCTCTACACTCTCAGTGACAGGTGGTGGTGCTTCTCCAGACTCCAATAACGGTGCTAATACTGAGTCCCCGAGAAGCGCTGCTGGTACTAGACTCTCCACCGTATCAGCTTTCAGCACCTTCTCGTGACCGTTCCTCCGCTTATTTGAAGACTGTTGGTTAGGCTGTGACTCCCTGGATGCGAGAGATCTGGTTACAACACACGCCATTGGTTGCACCTGACACCTCTCAACCGACTCTTGTTCCTCCCCACTCACGTCGGCCGGCTCCTCGGCAACGACTAAGGGTGAAACCTTAGAAGCAGGCACCGCAAAGTCATTGCCGAGAAGGAGGTCGACGCCCCCAACAGGCAATTTCTCCACGATTCCCACATCCAGTTCGCGAGTCACACCGTCAACTTCAAGCTCCATTCTAACAAGCGGGTATGACCTAGTTGCATTAACTCCATGCACCACAACTACCCGCGCCGCGTTTATGGGTCTACCAGTGAAATTCTTCAAGAGTGTCTGAGAGGCACCTGTGTCACGCAAAAGCTGTACCCCGTGCTTCTTGCCCCCCCACTTCACGCAGCCATGCCCTCTATGGTCGCAAAAGGCATCACGGACAGGGTTCGAGCCTTCCGGATCCTTCTTCACTGGCGGTGCTCCATCCTCTGATCTTATGCCTCCAGCAAACACAGAAGACTTCTGGAACACCCCAATGCTGCGAGCCAATGACACAGCCGCCGAGGGAGGTCTGCTCGGACAAGCTTTTGCCATGTGCCCCTCTTTGTGACAGTGAAAACACTCAAATTTCCCCTTGGACTTATACTGAGGTGTAAAAGTCCCCTGACCCATCTTAAACGGGGCGGTGCTAGGTTTGTGATCAGTCTTGGTGTCATTGCTATTAAATTTATGTGTGTCCATATTCCGGGGAGGGGGAGGGTAACGCTCCTTAACGCCTACATCGTTTCTCTGTGCAGAGCCGCACCCCCGAATTAATGACAACCGACGATCAGCCATCTCTGCTGCCTCTACGAGAGTTCTTGGGTTCTTCTCTTTAAGGTTTAAAGTCAAGTCGCCGCCCGTACACTTATAAAACTGCTCTAGAAGCATCAACTGTTTCATCTCATCAAACGTAGTTGTCTTCTCTGATCTGAGCCAGTTTCCCATAGCGTCGGACAGGTCCCGGGCGTGCTCCAAGAAGGTACTGTCTCGCCCCTTAGTCACACCCCGGAACTTTAACCTATATGTCTCGAGTTGTAGCTCATATGCCCGCAGGACAGCCTCCTTGAGCTCCTCATAAACAACGCAGGACTCCAAAGGCAGTGCATCGTAAGCCTTGAGCCCCTTACCTACGAGTCTAGAGGACACAAGGGCCGCCCACTTAACTTCAGGCCACTGATGCTCCCGGCACTTCTTCTCAAATCTATTGAAAAACTCTGTGACACCAGACTCGTCAAATACAGGGACCAGTTTGAGAAGGTGCGACAGAGACTGATCATGCGCGCGGTTTCCAGTACCGAGTCGCTGTCCCGTCGTCTCAACACAAGACTTCTCTAAATCCATGTCGGCACAGTATCTTGTAGATTCTAGTTCAGTCCTAAGCTCAGCTTCCCTCATCTGTTGCTGCATCCTAGCCAGCTCTTTTCTCTCTTCTATCTTAGCTAGCTCATTTCTCTCTTCTATCTTAGCTAGCTCTTTTCTCTCTTCTATCTTAGCTAGCTCTTTTCTCTCTTCTATCTTAGCTAGCTCTGTCTGCTGTTGACTCTGATGTTGCATCTTTGCCATCTCGAGCTGAAAGAGCATCTCCGGGGTCAAACCTTGAGGAGGAGGAGGAGATGCAATGATGTTAGAAATACCCGGTGATCCCCCCAGGGGCAAACCCCCCTGCCAGTCACTACCCACCTGCGGAAGCGTGCTCAGGGTCGGTACTCCAATAGGAGGATTGGGAGTCGAGTGAAGGGGAGGCTCGGCCAAAGGGCTCTGAGCACTCACCCTACCTCGTACGCCAGTCACCCCACCCAGCACACACGTCATCAGGTCATCCTTGGTCATGCCACTAGTACATACATGACCGATAGCTGCGGATAAGCACTGGAGACCGTACCGATTCACACCCACCAACCGGTCGGAAGTAACGGGCCATTGTAAAAAATTCCTTGCATCCTCCTCACTGTTCACCAAGTTAACAACCTGCCCATGCTGCTGCTCCTCAGCTACTACATCACGTACTGTGTCTTCATCCTGCACTGATCCGCTGTAAGACATGATGCTCACTGAAGATTTTTCACTTTGATACACAAAAAAGAAGTACCCCAAACTCTTATACCACAATATTCACAATAAAAAATTCTCGGAGACCGCTTAAGTGCTATATTACTTTGCTAAAAAAATAATTCTTGCATGTCCTCAAAAATATACCACAAAATCAACAAATGTTCACTGCCTAAACTGTGAGAAAAATCTGCACAATAACCTGCAATTATATGTCAGTTCACCAAATCCTGAGCTAGGTCGCCATTTGTTACGATCGGGTCTCGTATAAATCAGTGGCTCTTATACATTGGACTAGACTGGCATAAATGCAACAACGGAAACGCTAGATCCAACCCCTGATATATAATCCCGTCGAACAAAGAACACATATACCCTCCAGAGTTATATTTGCGATAGCGGGGTATCTTAACTCTCAGTATCTATGTGCTTCTACTATAGGCTGATGTTCTCTGAAACAGCCTATTACCTATAACATATGGTTGCTTAGTTATGGTACACAAGGAAAAGATAGTTAACTTAATTAAATCACAAGAGTGATCTAATGCAAACAAGAAGAAGGTTTACTTAACGTTACGTTAATCAATAATATCTGTCACTCCTTTATGAAAGAAAGTGTTGTAAAGTCCTCAAGCACCGAACAAGGAATCTTCTGAATAATGTCGGATGCTACTAAGAAGAACATATCGGAAATGGAACCACAAAATAGCAGGAGGCAGGACAATGCACGTGTAGGCTAAATACACAAAAAGGCTGGACCTATAATGTTATTGGACACAAGAATATTATAAGCGGTGCAACAGTAATAATGCTCACCACGAAAAAGTAGTACTCCTATTAACAAAACCGGTCTATGCTGGTTGTGTCTCTCTACAGCAACCTAGACCTCAAAATGCTTGTGTAGAAATAATGGGTATGCATAAAAGAGTATATGATCTAATCCAGCTAATGTCTACCCGGGTTAATAAAGTCTAGCTGGGATGTGCAAAGGTACAGAATTCTGGTGGAGCAAGGCAGCTCCTAGCCTAGTGTGGACCTTGGGTCTGTGCGGCCTGATTACGTTAATATGAAGGGGTGCTCTTTGAGGATTCTCGATCACAAGTATCGAGTATCCTCCTGGCGACCCTCAAAAGTAAAAGCAAATAGAGTTAGAACAGTGTTGGGTGGATTAGGCAAGCAGCCCTCACGCACTACACAGTCTAAACTCCAAGGTACACAGACAAAAGATCCACCCAGGTAACCCACAGAATCCGTAGTGTCGTGCAGCTCAAAAGTAGCCTACACACAGTGAAAACACCAACAGCAAGGTACCTGATCCCTAGTCTAGCATTATTTAACCCTGTAGAAACATTAGTGATTGATGGAGACAGTCCGAGCAATACAATCTCCCAAAAAGACAATGACTATCTTCAACCTTAGCCTAGTACATAAGAAATGTGAGATCCAGCATATAATACAGTCTGGCCACCAATTCAAGGTGTGGATGCAGGGAACCAGAGGGGGATTGATATTAATAAAAGGTGAGGAAGTAGTGGAAATGATAGAGGCGGTAGAAGAGAAAGATTCTAAGACAAGAGTGTGGAACAGTTCAAGGGAGATGCTTAGAGTATGCTGTCTGGGACGGATCTGACCAGGATATTTCCAGGGACCGCATGGGTAGAGTCCCAGTTCGCAGGAATGGCACGAGGGCGCGCGACAGTCGCCCAGTAAGGAGCCGCCTAGTAGGCCGTGTTAGGCAGGAGGCAACGAATCCCCGCGAGGCCTATGTAAGGGGGCCGGCCATGCTCCACACTCACCACCAAGTCACACCACCTGGTCTCTCTCTCTCTCTCTCTCTCTCCCGCTCGCCTTCCCATCATTCAATTACTTAACACAATACTTTCAATTGACTAAATAAAATAGAAAGGATTGTGACAGACGAACACAAAGAACAGTTCTGAACTGTCTGCAACACAAGCTTTCTCGAGAAGGAAAGTACACAATGATAGGTAGACTGTAGCTACATTCTCTGCCCTGGCGAGTCCTAGCGAGTAAGCCATGCGGTTCTGGGGGAAGCGGTGAGCGTCACAGTTGTACGAGTTCAGCACAGACACATCCATCATGTGCAGGAAGAACTTCTTATACCACCTGCAGGAGGTACGCAGGCAGTCGATGAAGCCGACCTGCATGTCTGACTTGTGAACCAGACGCATGTTTATGTTGTAGTCCATAACTGCGTCTGGCTTCATGATGGGCTCCCTGGTCCTGTGGTTGACTTTGCCAGAGTCAACCAGGTTGGCCTTGTGGATGGTGCTGATCATGTTGACCTTCCTTTGGTCGTGCCAATGGATTGCCAGCATCGGACCATGTTGCTTGAGGAAGATGTCCTTCTTCTTGGTCTTTTGGGGGAATTCCGGCATGTTCTTCCTCGTCCCCCGTATTGTGCCCACAGTTTGCGTTTGCTGCCTGTTCAGGTACTTGGTGAGGATGGGGTACGTATAATAGTTGTCCGTGTAGAGTATGTGGTTCTTGTTGAAGTAGCGATCCATCATCGCCTTCACCACTGCTCCACCGAACCCTATTTCTTGATCTGCAAGAACCTCACCCTCCTTCCCACTGTAGACAATGAAGTCCAGCACATAACCCATCTTACAGTCACAGAGGACGAAGAGCTTGATGCCGAATCAATGTCTCTTAGATGGTATGTACTGCCGGAAGTGAAGGTTCACCCGGAACAGCACAAGAGACTCGTCGATCACGACCTTTTGAAAAGGCTTCAAGAATGTGGAAAACTTGGCCTTCATCATGTCGTAGAATCCCCTTATCTTCCACAGGCGGTCTGTTTTGTGTACATTGGTGTTGGTAAGGAAGTGCAGGTTACCAAGTATGGCGAAGTAGCGGTCCCGAGACAGAAGTTTGCCAAAAGCAGGTGTGGCAATTATGTCGCCTGTGATCCAGTAGTCTGCCAGCCGATGCTTCTTCACATGTGCCATGAGCATGGTCAGTGCTATGAACACATACATTTGGGCAATGGTGACAGGCTTCCAGGCCTTCATGTGGGAACTATGGGTCTTGCCGCTGAGGTGGTCACTGAGGGCCTGCTGCTTATTGGTCTCATCGGCAACATATGACATGACATTATTGTTGAAAAAGGCCTTGAATAGCTCGGCAGGTGTTGAGTTGGGTCCCCCTGGGAAAGATGGATCAATCCCTGCGGCATGTTGGGCGTCATCGAATGTGGCATCTTGTGGCTGAAAGGTGGCCCCATCCTCCCACGTCCAGACATCAGCATACCTGGCACAGGGACGGGGATGGGGACGGGCAGCAGGGGCATTGGCAGCAGCAGGGGCGTCGGCATCAGCAGGGGCGTCGGCAGCAGCAGGGGTGGCCACTCCCACGGGTACGGCCACGCCCACGCTGACCAGCAGGGCCCCTGGCACAGCCACATCCACATCCATGGGCACGGCCACCCCGAGAACAGGGACGTCCACGGCCATGCCGGGGTGCTGGGTTGTCCACCCACTCAGCTTCGTCCACAACAGGGTCGTCTGACAGTTCATAATTATCATCCCCAGAATGTGGAATGTGCACCGTGGTCGTCCATATATCTTGAAGGGCGGCCATATTTGTGGGTGTCTTCAGGGTCGTAGGTGGGATCCTGGTCGTCAGTTGGTGGTGATACATCAGGTGGCGACTGCTGGCGTGGGCGGCTAGTGGGTGGTGAAGGTGAGCTAGTTGGCTCTGAAGTTTTTAGGCGACGACGAGAGCGTTTTTGGGGCAGCTTAGGGCCTGAGGTGCTGCTTTGTGCCCCCCCTGTGGCCATGAACAAGACCCTTCTGGAGGTGCGTTGACCACTTGCACCACTTGTTGATGGCGTGGGTCATGCTGGGACAAGACCGCACCACTTGCACCACTTGTTGATGGCTGTGGGTCATGCGTGTACAATACCGCACCACTTGCACCACTTGTTGATGGCTGTGGGTCATGCGGGGACAATTCCACACCACTTGCACCACTTGTTGAGGGCTGTGGGTCATGCGGGGTCAATGGGATCAATGCCGCTCCAGCCGGGGGTGACGAGGGCTCGGGAGACAAAGAAATAGGCCTACCCACGCTCAACTCTTCACTCTCATCCTCAATATCAGCATCTTCACCTCTTTCCCTTTCGGCCGCCTCCCGTGCCTGCTTCCTTGCACTATCTAGCACAGCCCTCCTATAAAAATAACTGGTTAATTTTTGCCGGGGAAGGAGTCCCCACAGCCGACGCCGGGGTCGCAAGCGTGTGCGTCGTGTCACGTTCACGTGATGCGGGTAGAACACTTCCCATTTCACTAACATTTTCATCACCTACATGATGTTCACCGCATCCAACATTGTCATCAATATCATCATCACTATCGTCATCATCAGTGCTATGAAAGCCCTGGAATTCTTCGCCATCTTCCACTTCATCAACATCTTCACTAACCACATGCTCTTCATCAGAATCACTCGCAATCTCAATCTCACTAAGTTCATCACTATCGTCAATTAACTCTTTTAGTACACGTGCAACACCACCGGGACTTAGCAATGCTTTCTTGGTCCTTTTAGCCTCGCCTTTCTTAGGCTTACGGGTCGCGGCGGCGGGCGTCGATTCGGACACAGCGATTTTTTTCGGGTTAACTCCAGCCATCATGGATGCGAGATAAGAACTGATGCTGCCTGGTAGTTTGTGCTTGGTGGCGCTGCGGTCGCCCACGCACAAAAAAAATCCGCCCGCGCAATTTGAACGCTTTGATTTTGATTTTGCCTCATATGAGGCCTCCCGGACTCCTAACCAAATTACGTTTTGCCTCATATGAGGCCTCCCGGATTCCAAGGGTTAATGTGGTTTTCAAAGGTGAGCTTGCTGTCAAACTGTTCTCCAAGGATGCTGAGGTTGTTGTTGATCATTAGGTCCTCCGTTCCAAGTTTTAGTTTTCCATTGAGTATAATGGCATCATTTGGTGAGCGGGTTATTACCATTGTTTGGGTCGTTTCGGAAGCGATCATTACCTGCCACCTATGGCTCCATGCAGTTATATATTTTAGGTGTTGATTTATTGGGTTGATCATTTCTTGTGGTTCATGTCTATTAAAAGTGTATGACAGATTGCAGTCATCTGCATAAGCATGTGATGATGGAAGTCCCTGGATGAGATCATTAATGAAAATGTTCCAGAGCAAGAGTCCTAAAACAGGTCCCTGAGGGACTGAGGCTCCAATGGGATGATAGGTAGAGATCTGACCATTTATTATCACGCTCAAATTTCTTCCAATCAGGTAGTCTCCAAATAGCTGAAGCATGTTCCCAGCTATGCCAAGTGCCTTAAGTTTGGTCATTAATCCTTGGTGCCATACACAATCAACTGCACCAGCGATCTCTCTCTCTTTCTTTTTTGTTTTCTTTCTCTCTCTCTCTCACTTATTCACTCTTACTCATTCATTCTCTCACACTTATTCACTCTCTAATCCATTCTTACTCATTCTCTCACACTTAATCCCTCTGAATCACTTTTACTTATTATCTCACATTTTATAACACTTTGTCTCACACTCTCTCTCTCTCGCACACTTATTCACTCTTCCACCCACACGCTCTCACTTATTTACTCACTCACTCTCTCACCCACTTTCTTTCTGTCTTTCTCACCCACTCTCTTCCTTGCCTCTCTTGTTCACTCTCAGTCATTCTTTCGCTCTCTCTCTCTCGCTCAGTCTCCCTCTTTCTCTCTGTCTCATTATCTCCCTCTTTCTTTCTCTCACTCATTCTCTCACTCTCTCTTTCTCTCTCTCTCTGGTGTTGCTCCTGTTTCTCTCAGTGTCAGTGTAGGTATTACACATATTTCCTCATTCTATTACTTCCTTCCCCACTTTGGCTGTCTCATCTCCCTCTCTCTCTCTCATCTCTCTCCCCTGTCCTTAAACCTGCGACTGACTGCATCCATAAATTAATAACTTTCTTCTCTCCTATTGTCTCAGCTACATCGATGATCTCTCCAGATATAAGTAACTAACCAAGATGTTACTTAATTTTCCGCGGATACACAAAGGATCACTAATAGCTGTGTTATGCTATTAACCCTTATTGTAACCTACTAACATCTCTTAAGGGGGTAGTGCTTGGTATTTGGTCAATGTCTTTAACTAAGCTATATATATATTTTTGAGTTTCCTCGCTAGACCTCCATCAAACTTTTAAAAAACACCCCCTAGGCCCCCTGTCAAGATACATTTGTAAATTTTTCGGTAGAACAATGTACCAGCCGAAGGGCAGATTACTCCAAAATTACAGGATCGCTATCGCTCGCCAGGAAAAAATCGACACCTAATTGGCACAATACAGTAGATGTTAATATTGACAAATAAATGTGACGAAAGATCTTAAAATCGTCAAACTAATGGAACGAACGTCTTAAAATATGAGAACTAATATGCTAAACATGAGGGAAAAAGGGGTCAAGAAAAAGCGACTATCACCCCCTTAACCTTGCCAGGGACATTAATCCATGGGCAGTACTTCCCTTTCCAATAGTCCCTTACCCTCTCTAAGCCACTGTTGAACACTTTGAAAAGCAGTGATTTAGAGGGCAAGCGACCTCGAGGGGTCGCTAGACCTGTTGTTGTTTGACTTCCTTTGTACTCCGTTGTAACTGTGTACTCCCATTTACTCTTTCTGTCTCTCACTCTCTCTCTCTCTATCTCTCTCTCTGTCTTCTTGCAGACTAGTAAATAAGCCATAATCTCATCTGCTCGCTCCTCTTCCTCACCCCCCCCCCCATCTCACTCACTCACTCATTCACTTACTCACTCTCTCTCTCTCTCTCTTGTTCTACCAATTTCCCATTTACAACTTTATTATCTTAATGTTTCATACCGTTTTATTTTCATTCGTCCTTTCATTAGGATCATATACTATTTTAATTGTAAGTATGCCAGAACTCTTATGCCCAAACCTCCATAATTAAAAAAGGGCTGGAGTTAAGGAGCTGTAAATTCCCCCTCTTAATCTGTACCTAACTCTTCCTTAACCCCTTCAGCACCATGACGTGTTTTCACCTTAGATTTTGACTAAGATTTGATTATTTTATGCAGTTTAAGAAGGTCCTATGTTACTAAAAGGGATTGTTGAGATTGTATTTACCAATTTGAGTTTTATAGGTAGATTATAAACGAAAGAAAATCGTCTAATGATAACCAGAGTATGATGACAATATGTCATGGTGCTGAAGGGATTAAAGGGGAAGTGGTCGCTTTTTCTGGACCACTTTTCCTTCATGTTTAGCATAATAGTTTTGAGATTTTAAGACGTTAGTCCCATTAGTTTGCCTATTTTTATACCTTTCGCCCCCTTTCTTGTCAATATTAAGACCTTTCGTGCCTATATAAATAGACCAAAAACCGAGCACTACCCCCTTAATGGTAGTAAATTAAGTTCGATTACTCTAGTCCTTTTTGAGTTAAGAAAGGTTGGGCTTGGAATTTGTTTCCTATTTTTTGTTTCTTGTTTGTGCATGAACGAGACAAAAGGCAAAGTTGCCTATAACAAGTGTCTTCCCCAAAGTTGAGAGAGTGATAGACGCTATTTTAAACATTTGTGTTATGGTGTATTGGAAATAAGTGTGGAGTGCTTGTTTAGTATAGCGAAATGAATATAAGGAGGAGGTGTTTGTGAGAGCTAGCTGGATTACTCTTTGTGTAGGTGAGCCACAAACAGAAAAAGTGAAGGAAGCCAGATAAATATAACAGGACATCCAGCAATTCTTATCACATGCCTATGGGCCTATGGGGTCTTCCCTGGGTATTGCCCTGTTCGATTGGTGTCTAGAATGAATGTATATTATTTTAGTTGGGTAAAATATATTATTAATCATGGACTGAAAAGCTGATGGACGAGATATACTGAGAAACTAGGTGAAAACGCCCATGTGTCACCACCAGTACACCACTGCCCCCACACTCACACCTCCCCACAGACCCACACCAACCCACAGACCCACACCTCCCAACACACCCACACCACCCGACAGACCAACACCTACCTGCAGACCCACCTCTCCCCACAGATCCACACCACCCTACAGACCCACACCTCCCCACAGACCCACACCATCCACAGACTCACACCACCCACAGACTCACACCACCCACAGACTCACACCACCCACAGACTCACACCACCCACAGACTCACACCTCCCACAGACTCACACCACCCACAGACTCACACCACCCACAGACTCACACCACCCACAGACTCACACCTCCCACAGACTCACACCACCCACAGACTCACACCACCCACAGACTCACACCACCCACAGACTCACACCACCCACAGACTCACACCACCCACAGACTCACACCACCCACAGACTCACACCACCCACAGACTCACACCTCCCACAGACTCACACCACCCACAGACTCACACCACCCACAGACTCACACCACCCACAGACTCACACCACCTACAGACTCACACCTCCCACAGACTCACACCACCCACAGACTCACACCTCCCCACAGACTCACACCTCCCACAGACTCACACCACCCACAGACTCACACCTCCCCACAGACTCACACATCCCCACAGACTCACACCGCCCACAGACTCACACCTCCCCACAGACTCACACCACCTACAGACTCACACCACCCACAGACTCACACCACCCACAGACTCACACCTCCCACAGACTCACACCACCCACAGACTCACACCACCCACAGACTCACACCTCCCCACAGACTCACACCTCCCACAGACTCACACCACCCACAGACTCACACCTCCCACAGACTCACATCACCCACAGACTCACATCTCCCCACAGACTCACACCTCCCACAGACTCACACCACCCACAGACTCACACCACCTACAGACTCACACCTCCCACAGACTCACACCACCCACAGACTCACACCACCCACAGACTCACACCACCCACAGACTCACACCTCCCACAGACTCACACCACCCACAGACTCACACCACCCACAGACTCACACCACCCACAGACTCACACCACCCACAGACTCACACCACCCACACAGACTCACACCACCCACAGACTCACACCACCCACAGACTCACACCACCCACAGACTCACACCACCCACAGACTCACACCTCCCAGAGAGTCACACCACCACACAGACTCACACCACCCACAGAATCACACCACACACAGACTCACACCACCTACAGACTCACACCTCCCACAGACTCACACCACCCACAGACTCACACCTCCCACAGACTCACACCACCCACAGACTCACACCTCCCACAGACTCACACCTCCCACAGACTCACACCTCCCACAGACTCACACCACCCACAGACTCACACCTCCCACAGACTCACACCGCCCACAGACTCACACCTCCCACAGACTCACACTTCCCAGACTCACACCACCCACAGACTCACACCTCCCCACAGACTCACACCACCCACAGACTCACACCTCCCACAGACTCACACCTCCCACAGACTCACACCTCCCACAGACTCACACCACCCACAGACTCACACCACCCACAGACTCACACCTCCCAGAGACTCACACCACCCAGACTCAAACCTCCCACAGACTCACACCACCCACAGACTCACACCTCCCACAGACTCACACCACCTACAGACTCACACCACCCACAGACTCACACCTCCCACAGACTCACACCACCCACAGACTCACACCTCCCACAGACTCACACCACCCACAGACTCACACAGACTCACACCACCCACAGACTCACACCACCCACAGACTCACACCACCCACAGACTCACACCACCTACAGACTCACACCACCCACAGACTCACACCAACCACAGACCCACACCACCCACAGACTCACACCTCCCCACAGACTCACAGTTCCCACAGACTCACACCTCCCCACAGACTCACACTTCCCAGACTCACACCACCCACAGACTCACACCTCCCACAGACTCACACCACCCACAGACTCACACCTCCCACAGACTCACACCACCCACAGACTCACACCTCCCACAGACTCACACCACCCACAGACTCACACCTCCCACAGACTCACACCACCCACAGACTCACACCACCTACAAACTCACACCTCCCACAGACTCACAGCTCCCACAGACTCACACCTCCCACAGACTCACACCTCCCACAGACTCACACCACCCACAGACTCACACCACCCACAGACTCACACCTCCCACAGACTCACATCTCCTACAGACTCACACCTCCCACAGACTCACACCACCCACAGACTCACACCTCTCCACAGACTCACACCACCCAGACTCACACCACCCACCACCCACAGACTCACACCTCCCACAGACTCACACCACCCACAGACTCACACCACCCACAGACTCACACCACCCACAGACTCACACCTCCCACAGACTCACACCACCCACAGACTCACACTCACACCTCCCACAGACTCACACCACCCACAGACTCACACCTCCCACAGACTCACACCACCCACAGACTCACACCTCCCACAGACTCACACCACCCACAGACTCACACCTCCCACACTGCCCACAGACTCACACCTCCCACAGACTCACACCACCCACAGACTCACACCTCCCACAGACTCACACCACCCACAGACTCACACCTCCCACAGACTCACACCACCCATAGACTCCCAGACTCACACCACCCACAGACTCACACCTCCCACAGATTCACACCACCCACAGACTCATACCACCCACAGACTCACACCACCCATAGACTCATACCACCCACAGACTCACACCACCCACAGACTCACACCTCCCACAGACTCACACCACCCACAGACTCACACCTCCCACAGACTCACACCACCCACAGACTCACACATCCCACAGACTCACACCACCCACAGATTCACACCACCCACAGACTCACACTTCCCACAGACTCACATCACCCACAGACTCGCACCTCCCACAGACTCACGCCACCACAGACTCACACCACCCACAGACGCACAACTCCCACAGACTCACACCACCCACAGACTCACTCCACCCACAATATCACACCACCCACAGACTCACACCTCCCACAGACTCAAACCACCCACAGATTAAAACCACCCAAAGACTCACACATCCCACAGACTCACACCACTGCACAGACTCACACCACCTACAGACTCACACCTCCCAAAGACTCACACCACCCACAGACTCACACCTCCCACACTGCCCACAGACTCACACCTCCCACAGACTCACACCACCCACAGACTCACACCACCCACAGACTCACACCACCCACAGACTCACACCTCCCACAGACTCACACCACCCACAGACTCACACCTCCCACAGACTCACACCTCCCACAGACTCACACCACCCACAGACTCACACCTCCCACAGACTCACACCACCCACAGACTCACACCACCCACAGACTCACACCACCCACAGACTCACACCTCCCACAGACTCACACCACCCCACAGACTCACACCACCCACAGACTCACACCTCCCACAGACTCACACCACCCACAGACTCACACCTCCCACAGACTCACACCTCCCACAGACTCACACCACCCCACAGACTCACACCTCCCACAGACTCACACCTCCAACAGACTCACACAACCCACAGACTCACACCTCACAGAGACTCACACCTCCACACAGACTCATACCACCCACAGACTCACACCTCCCACATACTTACACTTCCCACAGACTCACACCACCCACAGACTCACACCACCCACAGACTCACACCTCCCACAGACTCACACCACCCACAGACTCACACCACCCACAGACTCACACCACCCACAGACTCACACCTCCCACAGAGTGACACCACCCACAGACGCACACCACCCACAGACTCACACCTCCCACAGACTCACACCACCCACAGACTCACACCACCCACAGACTCACACCTCCCACAGACTCACACCACCCACAGACTCCCACAGACTCACACCACCCACAGACTCACACCTCCCAGAGAGTCACACCACCACACAGACTCACACCACCCACAGACTCACACCACCCACAGACTCACACCACCCACAGACTCACACCACCCACAGACTCACACCACCCACAGACTCACACCACCCACAGACTCACACCACCCACAGACTCACACCTCCCACAGACTCACACCACCCACAGACTCACACCACCCACAGACTCACACCACCAACAGACTCACACCACCCACAGACTCACACCTCCCACAGACTCACACCACCCACAGACTCACACCACCCACAGACTCACACCTCCCACACTGCCCACAGACTCACACCTCCCACAGACTCACACCACCCACAGACTCACACCTCCCACAGACTCACACCACCCACAGACTCACACCACCCACAGACTCACACCACCCACAGACTCACACCTCCCACAGACTCACACCACCCACAGACTCACACCTCCCCACAGACTCACACCTCCCACAGACTCACACCACCCACAGACTCACACCTCCCACAGACTCACACCACCCACAGACTCACACCACCCACAGACGCACACCACCCACAGTCTCACACCACCTACAGACTCACACCACCCACAGACTCACACCTCCCCACAGACTCACACCACCTACAGACTCACACCACCCACAGACTCAAACCACCTACATACTCACATCACCCACAGACTCACACCTCCCACAGACTCATACCACCGCACAGACTCACACCTCCCACAGACTCACACTGCCCACAGACTCACACCTCCCACAGACTCACACCACCCACAGACTCACACCACCCACAGACTCACACCACCCACAGACTCACACCACCCACAGACTCACACCACCCACAGACTCACACCACCCACAGACTCACACCTCCCACAGACTCACACCACCCACAGACTCACACCACCCACAGACTCACACATCCCCACAGACTCACACCACCCACAGACTCACACCACCCACAGACTCACACCTCCCACAGACTCACACCACCCACAGACTCACACCACCCACAGACTCACACCACCCACAGACTCACACCACCCACAGACTCACACCACCCACAGACTCACACCACCCACATACTCACACCTCCCACAGACTCACACCACCCACAGACTCATACCTCCCACAGACTCACACATCCCACAGACTCTCACCACACACAGACTCCCACAGACTCACACCACCCACAGACTCACACCTCCCACAGATTCACACCACCCACTGATTCATACCACCCAGACTCACCCCTCCCACAGACACACACCACCCACAGACTCACACCACCCACAGACTCACACCTCCCACAGACTCACACCACCCACAGACTCACACCACCCAGACTCACACCTCCCACAGACTCACACCACCCACAGACTCACACCTCCCACAGACTCACACCACCCACAGACTCACACCACCCACAGACTCACACCTCCCACAGACTCACACCACACAGAGCCACACCACACACAGACTCACACCACCCACAGACTCACACCTCCCACAGACTCACACCACCCACAGACTCACACCACCCACAGACTCACACCACCCACAGACTCACACCTCCCCACAGACTCACACCACCCACAGACTCACACCACCCACAGACTCACACCACCCACAGACTCACACCTCCCACAGACTCACACCACCCACAGACTCACACCTCCCACAGACTCACACCACCCACAGACTCACAGACTCACACCACCCACAGACTCACACCTCCCACAGACTCACACCACCCACAGACTCACACCACCCACAGACTCACACCACCCACAGACTCACACCACCCACAGACTCACACAAACCCACAGACTCACACCTCCCACTGACTCACACCACCCACAGACTCACACCTCCCAGAGAGTCACACCACCACACAGACTCACACCACCCACAGACTCACACCACACACAGACTCACACCACCCACAGACTCACACCACCCACAGACTCACACCACCCACAGACTCACACCTCCCACAGACTCACGCCACCACAGACTCACACCACCCACAGACGCACAACTCCCACAGACTCACACCACCCACAGACTCACACCACCCACAGACTCACACCACCCACAGACTCACACCACCCACAGACTCACACCTCCCACAGACTCACACCACCCACAGACTCACCTCCCACAGACTCACCCCTCCCACAGACTCACACACCATCCACAGACTCACACCACCCACAGACTCAAACCACCTACATACTCACATCACCCACAGACTCACATCTCCTCACAGACTCACACCTCCCACAGACTCACACCACCCACAGACTCACACCACCTACAGACTCACACCACCCACAGACTCACACCACCCACAGACTCACACCTCCCACAGACTAACACCACCCACAGACTCACACCTCCCACAGACTCACACCTCCCACAGACTCACACCACCCACAGACTCACACCTCTCACAGAATCACTCCACCCAAAGACTCACACCACCCACAGACTCACATCACCCACAGACTCACACCTCCCACAGACTCACACCACCCACAGACTCACACCACCCACAGACTCACACCTCCCACAGACTCACACCACCCACAGACTCACACTTCCCACAGACTCACACCTCCCACAGACTCACACCACCCCACAGACTCACACCTCCCAAAGACTCACACCTCCAACAGACTCACACCTCCTACAGACTCACACCTCCCACAGACTGACACCTCCAACAGACTCACACCACCCACAGACTCACACCACCCACAGACTCACACCTCCCACAGACTCACACCACCCACAGACTCACACCTCCCACCACCCACAGACTCATACCGCCCACAGACTCACACCTCCCACAGACTCACACCACCCACAGACTCCCACGGCCCACAGGCTCACACCACCCACAGACTCACACCACCAACAGAACCTCACCACCCACAGACTCACACCACCCACAGACTCACACCTCCCACAGACTCACACCACCCACAGACTCACACCACCCACAGACTCACACCTCCCACAGACTCACACACCACACACAGACTCCCACAGACTCACACCACCCACAGACTCACACCTCCCACAGACTCACACCACCCACAGACTCACACCACCCACAGACTCACACCACCCACAGACTGACACATCCCACAGACTCACACCACCCACAGACTCACACCACCCACAGACTCACACCACCCACAGACTCACACCACCCACAGACTCACACCTCCCACAGACTCACACCACCCACAGACTCACACCTCCCACAGACTCACACATCCCACAGACTCACACCACACACAGACTCCCACAGACTCACACCACCCACAGACTCACACCTCCCACAGATTCACACCACCCACTGATTCATACCACCCAGACTCACCCCTCCCACAGACACACACCACCCACAGACTCACACCACCCACAGACTCACCTCCCACAGACTCACACCTCCCACAGACTCACACCACCCGCAGACTCACACCACCAACAGACTCGCACCTCCCACAGACTCACACCACCCACAGACACACACCTCCCACAGACGCACACCACCCACAGACTCACACCACCCACAGACTCACACCTCCAACAGACTCACATCTCCTACAGACTCACACCTACCACAGACTAACACCACCCACAGACTCACACCTCCCACAGACTCACACCACCCACAGACTCATACCACCCACAGACTCACACCACCCACAGACTCACACCTCCCACAGACTCACACCACCCACTAACTCACACCACCCACAGACTCACACCTCCTTCAGTCTCACACCAACCCACAGACTCACACCAGCCACAGATTCACACGGCCCACAGACTCACACCACCCACAGAATCACACCACCCACCGACTCACACCACCGCACAGACTCACAGCACCCACAGACTCACACCACCCACAGACTCACACCACCCACAGACTCCCAGACTCACACCACCCCAGATTCACACCACCCACAGACTCACACCACCCACAGACTCACACCACCCACAGACTCACACCACCGCACAGACTCACACCACCCACAGACTCACACCACCCACAGACTCACACCTCCCACAGACTCACACCACCCACAGACTCACACCTCCCACAGACTCACACCACCAACAGACTCACACCACCCAAAGACTCACACCACCCCAGACTCACACCACCCACAGACTCACACCACCCACAGACTCATACCACCCACAGAGTCACACTTCCCACAGACTCACATCACCCACAGACTCGCACCTCACACAGACTCACGCCACCACAATATCACACCACCCACAGACTCACACCTCCCACAGACTCAAACCACCCACAGATTCAAACCACCCACAGACTCACACCTCCCACAGACTCACACCTCCCACAGACTCACACCACCCACAGACTCACACCTCCCACAGACTCACACACCACCCACAGACTCACACCTCCCACAGACTCACACCACCCACAGACTCACACCTCCCACAGACTCACACCACCCACAGACTCACACCACCCACAGACTCACACCACCCACAGACTCACACCTCCCACAGACTCACACCACCCACAGACTCACACCTCCCCACAGACTCACACCTCCCACAGACTCACACCACCCACAGACTCACACCACCCACAGACTCACACCACCCACAGACTCACACCACCCACAGACTCACACCACCCACAGACTCACACCTCCTTCAGTCTCACACCACCCCACAGACTCACACCAGCCACAGATTCACACGGCCCACAGACTCACACCACCGACAGAATCACACCACCCACCGACTCACACCACCTACAGACTCACACCACCCACAGACTCACACCTCCCACAGACTCACACCTCCAACAGACTCACACCTCCTACAGACTCACACCTCCCACAGACTGACACCTCCAACAGACTCACACAACCCACAGACTCACACCTCACAGAGACTCACACCTCCACACAGACTCATACCACCCACAGACTCACACCTCCCACAGACTCACACCTCCCACAGACTCACACCACCCACAGACTCACACCACCCACAGACTCACACCACCCACAGACTCACACCTCCCACAGACTCACACCACCCACAGACTCACACCACCCACAGACTCACACCTCCCACAGACTCACACCACCCAGACTCACACCACCCACAGACTCACACCTCCCACAGACTCACACCACCCACAGACTCACACAGACTCACACCACCCACAGACTCACACCTCCCACAGACTCACACCACCCACAGACTCACACCACCCACAGACTCACACCACCCACAGACTCACACCACCCACAGACTCACACCACCTACAGACTCACACCACCCACAGACTCACACCTCCCCACAGACTCACACCTCCCACAGACTCACACCTCCCCACAGACTCACACCACCCACAGACTCACACCACCCACAGACTCCCCACAGACTCACACCATCCACAACCTTACACCTCCCACAGACTCACACCACCCACTGATTCATACCACCCAGACTCACCCCTCCCACAGACACACACCACCCACAGACTCACACAGACTCACACCACCCACAGACTCACACCTCCCACAGACTCACACCACCCACAGACTCACACCACCCACAGACTCACACCTCCCACAGACTCACACCACCCACAGACTCACACCTCCCACAGACTCACACCACCCACAGACTCACACCACCCACAGACTCACACCTCCAACAGACTCACATCTCCTACAGACTGACACCTCCCACAGACTCATACCACCGCACAGACTCACACCTCCCACAGACTCACACCACCCACAGACTCACACCTCCCACCACCCACAGACTCATGCCGCCCACAGACTCACACCTCCCACAGACTCACACCACCCACAGACTCACACCTCCCACAGACTCACACCACCCAGACTCACACCACCCACAGACTCACACCTCCCACAGACTCACACCACCCACAGACTCACACCACCCACAGACTCACACCACCCACAGACTCACACCACCCACAGACTCACACCTCCCACAGACTCACACCACCCACAGACTCACACCACCCACAGACTCACACCTCCCACAGACTCACACCACCCACAGACTCACACCACCCACAGACTCACACCTCCCACAGACTCACACCACCCACAGACTCACACCTCCCACAGACTCACACCACCCACAGACTCACACCACCCACAGACTCACACCACCCACAGACTCACACCACCCACAGACTCACACCTCCCACAGACTCACACCTCCCACAGACTCACACCACCCACAGACTCACACCTTTCACACTCACACCATCCACAGACTCACACCACCCACAGACTCACACCACCCACAGACTCACACCACCCACAGACTCACACCTCACACAGACTCACACCACCCCAGACTCACACCTCCCCACAGACTCACAGTTCCCACAGACTCACACCTCCCCACAGACTCACACTTCCCAGACTCACACCACCCACAGACTAACACCACCCGCAGTCTCACACCTCCCACAGACTCACACCACCCACAGACTCACACCACCCACAGACTCACACCACCCACAGACTCACACCTCCCACAGACTCACACCACCCACAGACTCACACCTCCCACAGACCCACACCACCCACAGACTCACACCTCTCACTGACTCACACCATCCACAGACTCACACCACCCACAGACTCACACCACCCAAAGACTCACACCACCCACAGACTCACATCACCCACAGACTCACACCTCCCACAGACTCACACCACCCACAGACTCACACCACCCACAGACTCACACCTCCCACAGACTCACACCACCCACAGACTCACACCTCCCACAGACTCACACCTCCCACAGACTCACACCACCCACAGACTCACACCTCCCACAGACTCACACCTCCCACAGACCCACAGACTCACCCCCCCCACACTCACACCTCCCACAGACTCAAACCACCCACAGACTCACACCTCCCACAGACTCACCCTCCCACAGACTCACACCACCCACTGACTCACACCTCCCACAGACACACACCTCCCACAGACTCACACCACCCACAGACTCACACACCACACACTCACACCTCCCACTGACTCACACCACCCACAGACTCACACCACCCACCACCCACAGACTCACACCTCCTACAGACTCACACCACCGACAGATTCACACCACCCACAGACTCACACGGCCCACAGAGTCACATCACCCACAGAATCACAGGACCCACAGACTCACACCACCCACAGACTCACACCTCCCACAGACTCACACCACCCACAGACTCACACCACCTACAGACTCACACCACCCACAGACTCACACCACCCACAGACTCACACCACCCACAGACTCACACCACCCACAGACTCACACCTCCCACAGACTCACACCACCCACAGACTCACACCTCCCACAGACTCACACCACCCACAGACTCACACCACCCACAGACTCCCACAGCCCACACCACTCACAGACTCACACCATCCACAGAATCTCACCACCCTCAGACTCACACCAGCCACAGATTCACACGGCCCACAGACTCACACCACCCACAGAATCACACCACCCACCGACTCACACCACCGCACAGACTCACAGCACCCACAGACTCACACCACCCACAGACTCACACCACCCACAGACTCACACCTCCCACAGACTCACACCACCCACAGACTCACACCACCCACAGACTCACACCACCCACAGACTCACACCACCCACAGACTCACACCACCCACAGACTCACACCTCCCACAGACTCACACCACCCGCAGACTCATAGCACCATCAGACTCACACCACCAACAGACTCGCACCTCCCACAGACTCACACCACCCACAGACTCCCACATCCCACAGACTCACACCACACACAGACTCCCACAGACTCACACCACCCACAGACTCACACCTCCCACAGACTCACACCACCCACAGACTCACACCACCCACAGACTCACACCACCGCACAGACTCACACCACCCACAGACTCACACCTCCCACAGACTCACACCACCCACAGACTCACGCCTCCCACAGACTCACATCACCCACAGACTGACACTTCCCACAGACTGACACTACCCACAGACTCACACCACACAGAGACTCACACCACCCACAGACTCACACCTCTCCACAGACTCACACCACCCAGACTCACACCACCCAGACTCACACCTCCCACTGACTCACACCACCCACAGACTCACACCACCCACCACCCACAGACTCACACCACCCACAGACTCACACCACCCACAGACTCACACCACCCACTAACTCACACCACCCACAGACTCACACCTCCCACAGACTCACACCACCCACAGACTCACACCACCCACAGATTCACACCACCCACAGACTCACACCCCCCACACTCACACCTCCCACAGACTCACACCACCCACAGACTCACACCACCCACAGACTCACACCACCCACAGACTCACACCACCCACAGACTCACACCACCGCACAGACTCACACCACCCACAGACTCACACCTCTCCACAGACTCACACCACCCACAGAATCACACCACCCACCGACTCACACCACCGCACAGACTCACAGCACCCACAGACTCACACCACCCACAGACTCACACCTCTCCACAGACTCACACCACCCACAGACTCACACCTCCCACAGACTCACACCACCCACAGACTCACACCACCCACAGACTCACACCACCCACAGACTCACACCTCTCCACAGACTCACACCACCCAGACTCACACCACCCACCACCCACAGACTCACACCTCCTACAGACTCACACCTCCCACAGACTCACACCACCCACAGACTCACATCACCCACAGACTCACACCACCCAGACTCACACCACCCAGACTCACACCTCCCACTGACTCACACCACCCACAGACTCACACCACCCACCACCCACAGACTCACACCTCCTACAGACTCACACCACCGACAGATTCACACCACCCACAGACTCACACCTCCCACAGACTCACACCACCCACAGACTCACACAAACCCACAGACTCACACCTCTCCACAGACTCACACCACCCAGAATCACACCACCCAGACTCACACCTCCCACAGACTCACACCACCCACAGACTCACACCTCCAACAGACTCACATCTCCTACAGACTGACACCTACCACAGACTAACACCACCCACAGACTCACACCTCACAGAGACTCACACCACCCACAGACTCATACCACCCACAGACTCACACCTCCCACAGACTCACACCACCCACAGACTCACACCTCCCACAGACTCACACCACCCACAGACTCACACCACCCACAGACTCACACCACCCACAGACTCACACCACCCACAGACTCACACCACCCACAGACTCACACCTCCCACAGACTCACACCACCCACAGACTCACACCTCCCACAGACTCATACCACCGCACAGACTCACACCTCCCACAGACTCACACACCACACACTCACACCTCCCACAGACTCACACCACCCACAGACTCACACCTCCCACAGACTCACACCACCCACAGACTCACACCTCACACAGACTCACACCACCCACAGACTCACACCACCCACAGATTCACACCACCTACAGACTCACACCACCCACAGACTCACTGCACCTATAGATTCACACCACCCACAGACTCACACCCCCCACAGACTCACACCTCCCACAGACTCACACCACCTACAGACTCACACCACCCACAGACTCACACCACCTACAGACTCACACCACCCACAGACTCACACCTCCCACAGACTCACACCACCCACACCTCCCAGAGAATCATACCACCCACAGACTCACACCCCCCACACTCACACCTCCCACAGACTCAAACCACCCACAGACTCACGCCTCCCACAGACTCACATCACCCACAGACTCACACCTCCCACAGACTCACACCACCCACAGACTCACACCTCCCACAGACTCACACCTCCCACAGACTCACACCACCCACAGACTCACACCTCCCACAGACTCACACCACCCACAGACTCACACCTCCCACAGACCCACACCACCCACAGACTCACACCTTTCACACTCACACCATCCACAGACTCACACCACCCACAGACTCACACCACCCACAGACTCACACCACCCACAGACTCACACCTCCCACAGACTCACACCACCCAGACTCACACCACCCACAGACTCACACCTCCCACAGACTCACACCACAGACTCACACCACCTACAGACTCACACCTCCCAGAGAGTCACACCACCACACAGACTCACATCACCCACAGACTCACACCACCTACAGACTCACACCTCCCACAGACTCACACCACCCACAGACTCACACCTCCCACAGACTCACACCACCCACAGACTCACACCTCCCACAGACTCACACCTTCTACAGACTCACACCACCCACAGACTCACACCCCCCACACTCACACCTCCCACAGACTCACGCCTTCCACAGACTCACATCACCCTCAGACTGACACCTCCCAGACTCACACCGCTCACAGGCTCACACCACCTACATA